>OY757010.1:150291595-150891595 GCA_963580285.1 Lucinisca nassula | reverse complement strand
CTGTCATACATGCCAAATGGTAGGAAAACCCAATCAGACTATACCTAAAGCTCATTTGCAGCCTATACCTGCTTTTGATGAACCTTTCAGTCGAATAATTATAGACTGTGTGGGTCCCTTGCCCAGAACTAAGTCTGGCTGTGAATATCTTTTGACTATTATGTGTGCTTCCACACGTTTTCCTGAAGCCATTCCTTTAAGAAATATCAAAACTAAGACAATCGTCAAGGCCTTAGTGAAGTTTTTCACATTTGTTGGGCTTCCTAAATCTATTCAGTCAGACCAAGGCTCAAATTTTATGTCTGGAATATTTCAACAAGTAATGCATGAACTTGGCATTGTACAGTATAAGTCATCGGCCTATCATCCTGAAAGTCAAGGCGCCCTTGAAAGATTCCATCAAACATTGAAAAACATGATAAGATCATATTGTTTTGACACAGAGAAGGATTGGGATGAAGGCATCCATCTCCTTTTATTTGCTGTTAGAGAATCTGTGCAAGAATCTCTTGGTTTCAGTCCATTTGAGTTAGTATTTGGCCATACTGTTCGTGGTCCTTTGAAACTTCTCAAAGAGAAATTTCTCTCCAATGATGACACCTCCCTGAATTTACTTCAGTATGTGTCTGATTTCAAAACTAGACTCTTAAAAGCTTGTGAGGCTGCTCGGACCAATCTTCAGTCAGCCCAAAGGAAAATGAAACAGCTATATGACATAGGGACAAAAGAAAGGAATTTTAAACCAGGTGATAAGGTACTAGCTCTTTTGCCTATTCCAGGAAAATCGTTGCAGGCCAGGTATTATGGTCCATACACTGTAGACAAAAAGATCAGTGACGTAAATTACATAATAAACACTCCTGGGAGGCGCAAGCTAAAGCAGCTATGTCATATTAACATGCTTAAGGAATACATTGATAGGGACAATACATCTTTAACATCAGTCAATCTAGTTAGCTCTGTTCCACTTAATTCATGTGACAATGACTGTGAGGATATTAATTCAGTGAAGTCGGATCCCACGTCATCAAAACTTCAGAATTCTGACATTCTACGGAATCTTGACCAGAAACTGTCACATCTAGAGCCAAATCAGCGGAATGAACTGAAACAGCTGATTTTTGAATATGAACACTTATTTCCTGACATTCCAACACGGACAGACAAAATATTTCACGATGTGGACATAAATGGTTCCAAACCAGTAAAACAACACCTATACAGGATGAATCCTATAAAACAGAAAAATCTTAAAGAAGAAATTCAGTATTTGCTGGACAATGACTGGAATGGAGTTCTCCTAGTATTCTTATACCAGAACATGAAAGGACAAAAATGTTTATAGACTCTTAGAAGGATTAATTCTCGAACATAGACAGATGCAGAGCAAGAATCAGTCTGCAACATTTCGAAGTTTATCTTACCCCTACTACTGCACCGATTGTTGTTTTCAGTGATCACAATCCACTGACTTTCATACATAAAATGAAAAACAAAAATCAGCGGTTGCTCAGGTGGAGTCTTATGCTACAAGAGTATAATTTAGACATAAGACATATCAGAGGGAGAGATAACATTATCCCTGATGCCCTTTCAAGAGCTTGAGCAGTGTCAGGAGTTGTGTTTTTCTTTCCTACTAAAGTGGATTGTAGATACATGTAATTTTATATGCTATGCTCAATATTTTATTATTCTTAAAGCAAAAGAAAGCTTTATTACATAAATCTTTCTTTTCCTCGAAGAGGGGGAGTGTTATGCATAAGAATTTATTTTTCTGATTCCCACTTGCACCCCACTGTGACCTAATAGTGCTATAAATATCTTGTTAATCTTCTTATAGAAGATTCTAGAAAACTGAGTCACAGATTAATTTCATTTTTGTAAACAAGATGTTTACAAGGAAAAGTACTTCAGAACCTTCCAGAAAGTTCTGGGTTGCATTATTACCTCATCTTATTCCACAGCCCTCTGGAATGTTCTAGAGAAATCTTAGGGTCTATAAAAGAGCTTGATTTTTCTCATTGAGTCAGACTTTGGAGTTTGATGTTTGGGCATTTAAGAAAAGTTATTTCTAAATTCTGTGTTGGATTGTTAAAGGATATTACTTTTCATTTTGGACTGTGAATTCTGTGGGATCAAGGAAAATAGATTCATTCAGGATATTTCATAACAGAGCTAAGTACATTTAATTTTCTTACTTCTACAGGTTAAAGTTAACTTGTAAATAAATTTTGTTAAAATTTTCCAAAAGGCTTGTTTGCTTTTTCTTTCTGCTACGCCTGGCTCGTAACAATAAGTACAGATACTTCAGGAACTGATATAATCAGAAACCAAAGCCGTTCCTAAACACCAAAGGGAAAGATGGACAAACACATGTCAACAAACAACAAAATCACAGGCGACTAACACAAGCAGAGTTAACAGATTTTTCCCAAACAGGTGGCAACTCAGTAGCCTTTGATTTGCTAGAGTGTGTAGTCATGTAACTGACTTCAACACTCGTAATAAATTATTAACTGCTAAACTTCTTAATCAGGGTTATCGGTACCATAACTACGCAAAGCCTTTTCAAAATTTTGTAGACGCCATTCTGATTTAATTTCAAAATTCAATATTGGACTTAAATCTCTTCTGCAACAAGGTCTTTCGGAACCCGAATTTTATGGTGACTCAGTATGTAAATTCAGAAAAATATATAACTGCAATGACTTCAGCACCCAATTTCGTAAAATCATTCTTCGATATAAAAAGATTTGGTACAACATGGATGTTATACGACAGCCTACATGCATGGTAGTTAACCCAATCACGGTTCGCAACTTTGCTTTCCTCTTTAATTGCACGCCGGTGGGTCAGGCCTAAGATTTTATGACGGTTCTAACGTAAAGGCTTATTGAGAATTAGAGAGATCTAATTCAAGGTAATGTTGGTTGGTGCCTGATGCTCTGTCTCTGGTCGGGCCCATCGGAGTCTGTTGGTTTTCTTTTGCTCTCGCATTTCAGTGGTTTCCTGCTGTCGAGTCCTCACCGTTGTCTCACCTCTGTGGTTCTTTGATTATTTCTGTTCACGGAGATGTTGCACTGATGAGCTAGGAGGCCTTCATGCGGACTGAACAAATGATTTGTCTAAATCGCGACAAGTAAGGGCGAGGATTGTGGCCACGTAAACTCGATTTAAGCCCTCCCCCCCACAGTGGAAATCGATTTTCACTGACCGTTCCAAGGCGGTTCTTCTGTGGCGGTTTATTTATGTTGTTGTTTGTTACTTACTGTGTGTATCACTTGTGTCTTTTTATTTTGGATGGCCATATGGCCATTTTGTGGGAAAGTAACTGTCCTTATGGCCTTCCTTTGTTTAGGTTTCCATTATGGTCTGATCGCTTAATGTCTTTGTTTCTTTGCCTTTGGTGTCTTTGATGGGTAGAGTAAGTTAATTGTATCGATTCCTGATCTTTGTTTTACTTCTACTTTACTGCACCCAATAATTTGGACGCACAGAAGTGTTAATTATTGCAATTATCATTGTAAATGACCCAAATGGTAACGGCGACATTTGCACCATTTATCTTTGTACATGACGCCAGACTGTTTTCTTTAAAAGTGCATTAGGTAACGGCGTCATTTGCACCGGTTTTAAGAGGATGAAATGTTTGGAAATAAATTGTCATCTATATTGCACGACCCGCAGAAAAAGCGACCGACTGAAATCGGTTGATTTTCTAGAGTGCCCTAAAATCACCGTGTCATTCTGTCATTCTGTCAGTCTGTCTGTCCGTCCGTAACCCGTTGGTGAAAATTGGTGATAGTGACCTAACCGCTTGGAATATTTAAACAATTTTTGGCATACTGATAGATAGCAATGAAATCTAACCAATGAACTTGCGAAATATTACATTCCATTTAGTATAGCCTCGCCGAGGCGAAAAATGTGAAAATTTTCGAACTGCTTCTCCTCGGAAACCGTTGGGCCGATTGAAGTCAAATTTCATATGGAGCCTCTATGGGAACGGGGAAACCAAAATTTGCTCATGGGGTCCAGGTCACATGACCAAAATGGCCACCAAACCATATATGGTCTGTCTGTCTGTCCGTCCCTAACCCGTTTGTAAAAATTGGTGATAGTGACTTAACCGCTTGGAATATTTAAACAACTTTTTGGCATACTGATAGATATCAATGAGATCTAACCAATGAACTTGCGAAATTTTACATTCCATTTAGTATAGCCTCGCCGAGGCGAAAAATGTGAAAATTTTCGAACTGCTTCTCCTCGGAAACCGTTGGGCCGATTGAAGTCAAATTTCATATGGAGCCTCTATGGGATGGGGGAAACCAAAATTTGCTCATGGGGTCTAGGTCACATGACCAAAATGGCCGCCAAGCCATATATGGTAAAAACCCTTCAAAAATAGTCTTCTCCAGAACCACTAGACAGATTTCCACGAAACTTGATAAATAGCATCTGAGACGTAGGCCCATCATAAATTGCTAAAATGGTAACCCTGGGTTGACCTTGACCTTCTTTGTGCCTAGGTCAAACTTTGACACATATGCTTTTGTATTGGAAAGGTGAGAATGCTTTTTATCCTGCTAACGATTCATAATACAGTACTAAAGTAATGAGATCTAACTAATGAACTTGCGAAATATTACATTCCATTTAGTATAGCCTCGCCGAGGCGAAAAATGTGAACATTTTCGAACTGCTTCTCATCGGAAACCGTTGGGCCGATTGAAGTCAAATTTCATATGGAGCCTCTATGGGATGGGGGAAACCGAAATTTGCTCATGGGGTCCAGGTCACATGACCAAAATGGCCGTCAAGCCATATATGGTAAAAAGCCTTCAAAAATAGTCTTCTCCAGAACCACTGGGCAGATTTTCACGAAACTTGATAAATAGCATCTGGGACGTAGGCCCATCATAAATTGATAAAAAATTGTAACCCTGGGTTGACCTTGACCTTCTTTGTGCCTAGGTCAAACTTTGACACATATGCTTTTGTATTGGAAAAGTGAGAATGCATTTTATACTGCAAACGATTCAGAATACAGTACTAAAGTATAAGATATACTTTTGCTCCTTACGATAAGGCGCATTTATTGGGGGAACCGTTTTACATGTAGGTCCATGTCACATGACCAAAATGGCTGCCATACCCATATATGGTAACACTCATGAAGCTAAAAGCATCCGGCGGGTCGTGCACTTCAGCTGAAGCACTGGTTTCGGTAAGAATCAAATTAAAGAGCTGTCACTGATAATGTGTTCTGAACTTTTTGGTAATATCACTTCTAAAATTCCAGTTCTCGGGTGCCGGTGCGAGACTTCTATATCGCAAAAATAAAAGTGAAGGAAATGATCAGGAATCGATACAATTACCTCACACCTCCCATCCAAGATATCGAAGGAAAGGAGCACGCACATAAACCAACATCACTATAATGAAAACGTCACGGTTGGAAAGCCAAAATGACAGTTACTTTCTCACAAAATGGCCAAAATGGCTTTCCAAAACTAGAACTGTCGGAGGATCTGACTTCTTTGGTGCCTTTAATGGGTGGAGTAAGTTAATTGTATCGATTCCTGATCTTTGTTTTACTTCTAATTTGTATACTCCCGATATAGCGCATTTTCCTGAAACGGGGATATATGTAAACTGGATGTTCATTGAGAAGAGGTTCGCACCACATAATTGTTACAATGAATTTCTTTTATCTACTTTTAGCAACAGTGACCTTGACCTTGACTTGACGCATATGAAATTTATGTGACACACATCTTTTGAATGCATTTGCAAAATTTGAAGTCAATCGGTGAAGAAATGTGGAAGAAGTTCACATAACAAAACTGTGTCACGGATGGATACACAGACCGACCAACAGACTGACTCCTATATACCCCTTCGAACTTCGAAGATAAAAGACAAAAGTAAAGGCGAACTGTAACAATAATAAACCACGACAGAAGAACCGCTTTGGAACTGTCAGCAATTTTTTTACCGGAGAGCGTGGGGGGGGGGGGTGGAGGTGTTGGATTAAATCGATTTTACGTGACCACAATCCTTGCCGTTGGTTATGTGGCATCTCCGATACGAGACTCTCATCCATGACACATTCATTTTCGATTATTTAGTTGAAAATGCTGTAAAGCTTCAACTACGGCTCACTGATTCGAACTCTTTCTGGAGTCCTTAGGGAATTTTTAAACAGCTCCAAATAAAAGGAATGAGATTTTACAGAAATATTTTGAAAATTCATGCGTTGTACACATTAGAATTGCTTCGATGAAGAGACTTTAATGAGTAGAAACAGCATAGCTTTACTTCATAGACGATCGGGAAAATTGTCCCCATTATGGCTCTTTGCATGGCGATGTGACTAGTTCTTAGTGGTTTGAACCATCCCTGTCTGGAACAGATATTCGTGATCCCAAATATGTTCGAGCAATTGAAGTTTGTAATTTAAAATTATTTTACCTCTTTCAGCTTCGTTCATGGTTTTTGTCTTTCGGTTTCTCTCTTGGTTATGGTGGAATGTTTTCAAAAATCTGGACCGTCCACAGACTAACAACAACAAGAAAGAAAGATAAAAAGGTTAGTCAGCTAAATTGTGTACACGTGTATTGGACTAATGAACCCATTCAGTACCGGAAATCCCAAAACGGTTAGTTGGCAAACAGTGCAGATCAAGATCATCAGGGTCTACACTGTTTGCAAAATGTTCAGCCATTTCCAAATAAATTTTGAAGAAAAGACAACCTGACAATCCTACACTTTGAAATGAACTCCTACTATTTATAAGGTGAAAGATTCCATTTGGTACAAAAAGGGTTAATAACTAGAAGTCTTCGTCTCTGAAATACACTTTAGGATAACATATCCATATGATAAAGTACACTATTTCATATCTCCAAAAACTATTTCATATCTGCGAGGAAAATCTGTGATATATTTCTTATGTAATATGTTCTATAAAAAGGGTTATCCCTTGGAAGCAAGGAATACACCACACAACTGAAAAATATGGAGTGTATATGTTTTCAGGGCCAGACTAGCTAGTTTCGGCCAATTAGGCCTCATCAGTGACCCTCAGATATTTTCAAAATTCCACAATGGAATCAATGATCCCAAAGGACAAGAAAATATAATCTACACTATGGTGTAGGGCAGGGATACGTTTTACCGCCGCCACACATTTCCACACACAAGCCGTAGTAAAGTTAAATATGTTCTATAAAAGGGTTATCCCTTGGAAGCAAGGAATACACCACAGAACTGAAAAATATGGAGTGTATATGTTTTCTGGGCCAGACTAGCTAGTTTCGGCCAATTAGGCCTCATCAGTGACCCTCAGATATTTTCAAAATTCCACAATAGAATCAATGGTCCAAAAGGACAAGAAAATATAATCTACACTATGGTGTAGGGCAGGGATACGTTTTACCACCGCCACACATTCCAACACACCAGCTGTAGTGAAGTTAAATATGTTCTATAAAAGGGTTAAACTCGAATTGAGGCGGTTCTAACGAGTACCCAAAACTTATGCCATAGAACAGACATAAGATAATCAATGAATCAATGTGTACTCTAATAAATCAATGTTTTCTCCGTGGAAATAGGGATTATGAAGGTGTTCATTACACAGACTTGATAGGGTCCTGTGTACATTTACATTGTTAAAGTATTAATTTTTGATGACAAATAGAAGCATCCGTCTTTAATTACAGCTGGTAAAGCTAGGTTCTTCTAATTTCAGGAAGATTTTTTTTATACAAAACTGCATGGACTTCAAATAAACAATGTTGAGACGCTTCGTTTTGTAGTCTAATCTGTGTTTAGATTTGACCAATATCACATTGTATATGACTTAACATCTAAGGTGTAGGAAGTTACAGTTGCAAAACAGTAATACTTTGTGATCGCCATTACTTAAATATTGTTGGCACTTGATACAATTCTACAGGGGGTTAAGAGGGTGTGTAATGAACTAGAACCAATGATCGCTTGGTTATCGTCCCTCATAGCATAACCCGGTGAATGTCATATCCCCCAACAGCCTGGTACAATTGTACATAAGGTTGAGCAGTTGTCAAATGCAAGAACCACAACTCTGGGTGCCGAGTATTTGAGATGTCTGCATCCAAATTTCTGTGATTTCTATAACACTATCTCCTTTATTGACCTTACAAAAGCATTTGACACAGTCAGCCGCGAGGGTCTTTGGAAAATTGTGGTGAAGTTTGGCTGTCCAACCAAGTTCATAACAATGGTGCAGTTCCAAGATGGTATGCTTCACGGGTCCAAAATAATTGTGAGTTATCTGATCCATTCCCTGTGACAAATGGGGTCAAGCAAGGGTGTGTGCTAGCCCCATCATTGGTCAGCATGATATTCTCTGCCATGCTCAGAGAATGCAGTCTATGCAGTTTTGTATAAAAACCTGAAATTAGAGAGGATGGTGATTATGGTATACTTATTAGGTATCGCTTTGATGGGAAGCTTTTCAACTTTAGAAGGTTGCAGGCCAAATTAAGGTACAGATGAGGTCCTCTTTGCTGATGACATGGCAAAGGATGCTTAAACAGATGCAAAATGGTGTAGATCAAGTATCTGACTCCTGTGGCAACCATGGCCTCTCAATCAGCATCAATCAACCAGCTCCTGGCAAGCCTTACAAGAAGCCCACTGTCACAGTGAAAGGTTTAATATTGCAAGTGGTAGATAAGTTCACCTACATTGGGACCACATTGTCACAAGCCGTGCATATTGATTATGAAATCAATGCGAGGATTGCCAAAGCTAGTACAGCATTTGACCAACTACGTGGAAGTGTTTGGGATCGAAGTGAAATGAGGCATTTTGACAAAGCTGAAAATAGAAGTGAAGGCAATGATCAAGAATCGATACAATTAACCGGCAGCCCCCATCAGGGACACCAAAGGGAACGAAACACAAACATGAAACAACAGACACTACTGGAAACATCCATAGCGGAAAGCCAAAAGGACAGTTACATTCCCACAAACACTCAAAGACAAACATATATAAAAATAAACCGCGACAGAACAGAAGAACCGCCTTGGAACGGTCAGTGAGACGAATTTCACTGGGGAGGGGGCTTAAACTGATTTCCCATAGCCACAATCCTCGCCCGTACTTCAGTCGCGATTGAGACAGTAATTTGTTCAGTCCGCATGAAGGCCTCCTAACGCATCAGTGCAACATCTCCGTGAACACAAAAAAATCAAACAACCACAAAGCTGAAACAACAGTGAGGACTCGTCAGCAAAATAGCCACTGAAATGCTGGAGCAAACGAAAACCAACAGTTAGACTCCGATGGGCCCGACCAGAGACAGAGCATCAGGCACCAACCAACATTACATAGAATTATGAAAGTCTACAGAGCTGTTGTACTGCCAACACTATTATATGCATGTGAAACATGGACAGTTTAAAAAGGGAACGTCAAAAGATTGAACCACTTCCACACAAGCTGTCTTAGAAAAATGTTAAAGATTAAGTGGCAGGATATGATTCCAGTCACAGAAGTCCTGAAACGGGCAGGGGTGTACAGTTACATACCCCTCAGAAACTGGCACAGTTCAGATGGACAGGCCATGTTACCAGGATGCCTGATGTACGGTTGCCGAAGAAAGCAAAGTGTCGAGGCCTCATCACAATGGGTGCTAGTGAATATGAGGCTAAAGAATCAGAGAAGCCGAACAGAAATTTGCACAAAGTAGAGAGGCCTCATCACAAGTGGTGTTATTGAATATGAGGCAAAAAAATCAGAGAAATGTGCAGAACAGAAATGTCCACAGCGCAAAGCCAGAGCTAAGGCAAATTCCTCTAACCTTTGATGCTCTTTATGCAACAAACAGTTCAGAGCTAGAATTGGTATCATCAGCCACCTTAGAACACACAAACAACTTTTTCTCGCATGTAATTATGATTGATCATTGTCAGTAATGACAGACGACCTGCCCTAACACCCTTTGAGATATATAGTGATAGTACTTCGTACAACTGGACCAAAGGTTGAAATAAGAGAGTTTTTTTGAATACAAGAGCTGTTAACTCAAGCAGCAATTAAAGGGTCAATATTTGTCACTCTTTTAACGAGCATCTCTAACACTTGACTGTCATAACTTCTATACCCTTCAATATACCAATGCTTTGTATGTTTGTGATCTAGGATCGAAATCTCGGTCGGACTGAGAAGAGGCAATACAATTTGGTCATACAAACAATAAACACCACATAATTCATACAGTATTTCGCGGATAACTTCATGTGAATACTTGACGATTAGCTGGTGCATTTGTTTCTAATGCACTTTCTGCATGTCATGTCATCAATCTTCTGAACACCATGCTGGCTTTTGGTAGGAGGATTTGTCATCTCATTAAAGGCTTTTTCACATATGCAGCTGTTTGAAGTTAAAAGCTTTTATGATAAGACAAAGCATAAGCGTGACAGAAAATGCATAAAAAAGACGGCATAATGATGGAATTGCCGCTTGTATATATTAAACTTTTTTGCCAGAAATTCTAAAGTATTGAACGTTAACTTTGATCATTGCCTTCCCTTCTACTCTGAGTATTATCTTTTATAGTTGATTCATTTAGAAACAAGATACCGTATTCACCATAATAGACCACAGTGCGCATAGACATTTTATTTTGGGGCTTGAAGAAATAGATGGGCTGTATGATGCTGCCACGCAGAGCTGAAACCGTCCGCACACAAGTACTGGTAAACCGCTTAGAGGATCAAACCTGTCCAGGAACCGCGGTGCGAGTCAAACAGTCCATGCTTATAAACCCTATTGGTTTCATTGGGCGACAGGGCTTGATTCCGCCCCCGACCATAGGGGCTTGAAGAAATATATGGGCTGCATGATGCTTCCACGCAGAGCTGAATCCGGCCCGCACCCTAGTACTGGTAAACCGCTTAGAGGATCTAAGCCTGTCCAGGAACCGCGGTGCGAGGCGGACCGTCCATGCTAATAAACCCTATTGGTTTCATTGGGCGACAGGGCTTGAGATGTCATTTCTTCTCAATGTCGGGTAAAAGTCCCACATAATTGGAAGCAACGTCTCCAAAATGACCTTTACAGTGTTGACGGGGACGTTAAACCTCAAATCAAACAAACGATCAGGGCCTGAGATGTCATTTCATCTCAGTGTCGGGTAAAAGTCCCACAAAATTGGAAGCAATGTCTCCAAAATGACCTTTACAGTGTTGACGGGGACGTTAAACCTCAAATCAAACAAACAAACAAAACATTTTATTTTAATCATAAAAACCAACCCTACAAAAAGTCCTTCCATTAAGCGTATGGTTACGTGGCACTGTATTCTCCTTGTTCCGACTTTGGAATCATTGCTCCATCGTGGAGATTTGAAAATATTTGATGGTTACTGATGAGGCCAAATTGGCCGAAACTAGCTAGTCTGGCCCAGAAAAAAAAACTTGTACACGATACTTTTCGGTTATGTCGTGTATTCTTTGCTTCCAAAGGGTAACCCTTTTATAGAACATACCTAGAGGGCATGTAAACTAAACAAAGGCCTTCATAAACACCAGGCAGCAATTTGCCACTCTTTATCACAAAAGCGTGACAAATGATATATGTAAGTGTGATATATTGGCATCGTTTCAGCTTCGATATACTCGTGTCAAATATTCTTCTTGAAAAAGAATTGGTGTATGTTTATGAGAGAATGTGCTATGGTTATGGCGAATATCGTACGTAATAAGGATGAGGAAGTTGACCTCATGGCTCTACTACTGACAGAATCCTATCAAATCACAATCATCTTATAAAGTGTCATCTTGTCTTTTCAGAGTGTCAACCAGTGCGAGATGTATTTTGTGTTAATAGTAATCCTAGCTATAGATATAATAGTGTTGACTACATGGCAAGTCATAGATCCAATGTTTAGAGACATAGAAAATTTTGACTTAGAGCCCTCGTCGACTTCTGAGGATATTATGTTACAACCATATCTGGAACATTGTAATTCTATAAACATTTCAGTATGGCTAGGTAAGTTTCTGTTTTCAGTAAATGAACCTGCTCATGAGACAGGGGTCATTATTACATTTTCAGTAGTGATTAACTGAGATTTCTCAGTGAATTACGAATCTATAATTTACTGAGTGAATTATTTTATTTCGAACGTTTGGACGTCATAATTGCTAGGTGACGTTGCTGACGTCGTTTGTAACAACAATAACAGTAGCTGACGTTTTGCGGAAAGCAGATTAAGTTATAGAAATCAGATGAGGTAGACCTGCAACACGAAGATAAAGTATGGTTTTCTTGATAGCACCGTTCTACTGTCATGACATTGTTTTGCATCTGTATTTCGAGCACAGGATGATTTTTGCATTGAAATGAAAAGCAGATGGCGACGGATTTTCAAACTAAACCACGCCTCCTGAAATCTATGCCCTGACTGGAATATTTAGCTTGGAAATCATTATGTTTGAATTTGAAAATTCAAAGGTAAAACATAAATGGGAATGTATTAAACAGTATATTTTGTTGTTTTGACTGATTGCGGAAAAATAATTCACTCATGTTCTAAAGCCTTCGTGTAAAATAAACTCGTTCGCTGTCCGTTACTCGTTTTTCACTCTGAAGCCATAGGACGCTTATCAATTATTTCACTGAAATCGATCAAAACAACCACATAAACTCTATTTATTGCATAGGCGATCAGAAAAGGCGGAGTCCCGCCAGTGACTCTATTGCTCGCACATATGTATATAAGAGTCATTGATATGAGGTAGCTTCATGTGAAAAAAATCATGTTTGTAGTCTGTCTTGTGTCGGTTCCAACGCAAGGAAAGCTATAGTTTTTAATGACTAATTGAATTCAACAAGTTTTTGAACTTCGAATTCTCTGGGCACAGTTGTTCATTTCGAGTGTGTTAGTGGCCAAATTGTTAACTGTTTTAACAAGCATGATATCTCATACTCGTCTATTTTTGCTGGAAAAGTGCGAGTAGCCATTAACCAATCAATTATGGAGCGTGATAGGTCATTGGTTTGTGCATTTGCCTCTGATGCTAGAGGTTCTGATACTGATGTTCGATCCCCGGCGGCGGTAATAATTCCGATGTCAGAACTCGCTCCATTGGCATCATTTGCAGGGATGAATAAGGTGCGCCATCCTTCGGGTCTGGACGTTAATTGGAGCCCCCCACTCCCCTGTGCAATGAGAGCAATCCCCTGTGTAGATTAAAAAAATCCTACCGTAATTAGTTTAAACATATTTATTTGATACAGACAATACATCATACAAAAACATGCAACAGTGAACAATTTAAAGGATAAGAACGAAAGCAAAATACTTATAAGAGTTCTGCTCCTTGTTTTTACCGTAATTACATGATTAATGTGTAGACTTTCATCCTGCTAAACTGGTGTATATAATATACACCGTCAGTGTCTCGTCCTGGGGTTAAGGCGAAATTGGAAGAAAGAATAAAAAGAAGAATATATTTAACTCTATGTTAACTAACGCCATCGTTAGTTTGCACAACTGACCCCTGCACGGAGTTATTAGTGATAATACCGTTCTCGTGGGTATCACAGCATGCTTCTTGTGATTGGGGCGCTAACCAGGTTTCAAACAATTAAGTAGAGATATATATCTCCTTTGAATGTGCATTGGCTGTCTCGCGGTTCTATGAATACAGTATGAATACATGTAGTTATAACTCCATTAGAATTGAATCATAATCTTCTTACTGAATGACTGTCAATTCTTAAAGTCATCTCACAGAGAAAGGGTGAGAAAGGATTTGATTGATTGATTGATTGATTGATTGAGTGATTGATTAGGGGTTCAACGTCCCCATCAACACTCTTTAGGTCATTTTGAAGACGTTGCTTCCAATTTTATAGGACTTTTACCCGATATTGAGATGAAATGACATATCAAGCCCTGCCATCCAATGAAACCAAGAGTTTATTATATGCGTGGACGGTGCAACTCGCACAATTTTGGCCTGGGCAGGCTTAGAGCCTCTAAGCGGTTTACCAGTACTCGTGTGCGCAGTCGGTTTCAGCTCTACATGGAAGCATCGTGCAGCCCAAGGGTGAGAAAGGATGTTGTATAGGATAGCAAATATAGGTAGAGGAGGACGATGGAAATATGATACAGAACTTACACTGTTGCTTTCCTCAAATTCTTAAAATTAATGCGTTTGCTTTTACGTCCCACCAACACCCAAGGTCATATATAGACATAATCTCGATTTAGAGCTTCATTCGAAAGTTAGGCAGACGTAGGATTCGAACCTACAATGTAAGACCCCTGGTTTATGAGGCGAATAGCTTAACAACTACACCACGACGGTGAATCAGAACAAATGAAAAACATCACTTCTCCAGCTCTTAAATATGAACACAGAAGAAATGAAAATGTCACTATACTCTCATTCCTACCAGAGTATGCGCCTATATATGCAGGTTGTTGTGACAAAATGATTTTCTTTCATTCCCATCAGCTAATCTTAAACTCCTTAGTGACACATGCTTTAACTACAAGAATCCCATTTTCTTAATTTTGAAGTCTCTCCTTTTGTAGAAATGGTAGCTCAAGCTGTTTCTACATGTGTATTGCGGCTCTTTCAATAATATTTCACTTATCTCAAGCAGACTGTTAATATAAAAACAGAGTACCTGGAGACCATCCGGCTGTGTATTGTATAACCGTGACAAGTAGCTTATTTATTCAAGTGTATTTAGTTGCCTTTATTTTATGCATTATATCACACCTTCTTTCTTGCAGGTGTTGTATTTGGTTATAAAGGTATTTTACTGTTATTTGGTCTTTTCCTTGCCTATGAAACTAGAAGTGTGAAGCTGAAATTGGTTAACGATTCGAGATTTGTTGGCATGAGTATTTATAATGTTGTAGTAAGTATATTTAACATTTCTCTTGCTGAATTTTCATTATAGCCACACCTATCTCTGACTTTGAACCACTCAGATTACTTGATGTAATTTATTCCTACAAATTCATAAACTGAATGTCAAACAGTGTAGATCCTGATCAGATGGCTTCTTCAAGAGCCATCTGATCTGGATCTACACTGTTTCCAAAGATATGGGTTGTCGTGAACAGCATGATAAGAGTGAAGGACATTTTTGGGAACTCTTTACTCAACACTTAAATCACAAGCCATAACTAAAAGCAGATGATTTTCACTTTGTATTTTCTTAAGTTCTAGAGAAAATCGGGCTGCCTAGAATAAGAAAAAGGCAGCTTGCTTTTCTCGAGAAAAAGAGATTCAAAATTTCGTCTGATGTGCAATTTCACACCATGTTAGACGGGATGAGAATTCTTCCGCCATACCAGCCATGATTTTTTTCTTGGTAATTCTTAATAAACCAATAGCTAGAGAATGTTTTGAAAGTTGAATTTGAGTGACACTTTAGATGATACTATTAATTCGCAACACAACATGATGTTGAACATATGTTATAAATCTGCTTTAGAAAAATGGTCATTGCTTTGCTGATCGAACTATATGTACTACTGTAAATATAGGGTCATTTAGCCGGATTTCGTACTTAATTGCCTTAAAAGTTTTGGTATCTGGTAATGCTTGGAAAACATGCAAAATCAGTAGCCTTCTTATCTGGGTCTGTGTATCTTTTTCTCAAGCGTTTTTCCCTCATATTCAGGGTAATAGTGGGCATGTGTGCTGTTATTTTTCACAGTTGAGCTTAATTCGAACTGTTTATTCGGAGAAGGTATTCACCCAGCAGGCACATGACGTAATTATGGCGTCACATCGCCGTCGGTACACTGTCATGACGTTTATGCAACGTCAAACCTACGTCGGTGCAACGTCACCGACATTGGTTTGACGTTGACCTAGCGTTTTGTTCCTGCTGGGCAGTCGTTTTGATTTCTTTATTTATTTTGTTTGTCTTTTTTCAGGTATTATGTGTAATCACTGCCCCAATTACGCTCATAATTAAAAGCCAACAGGATGCTTCCTATGCTTTTGTTGCCTTAGCTATAATACTCTGTAGTTTTCTTTCAATGGGTCTTATTTTTGGACCCAAGGTAAGTTCTTATACTGACTATTATGTAGCTCCCACACCTAACATAACATCTGAAGCAACTATCACAACTCAGCTTTCATAGCTCCAGATAAGGAGGGGTTACAAGTCTAATTAGAATAGTACTTTCCCAGCAGGCACATGATGTAATTGTGACGTCACGCTTATGCAACGTTATATCAACCGACGTTAATTTGACGTTGCACTAGCGACGTGTGTCTGCTGGGTTTCTTCATCCTCTTTGGGAACCTGTGTTGTGCATACTTGTTAGAAATGTCTAGCCTTAGCGATTCTAAAAAGTACCTACAGCACACGCTTTTATGACGAAATAAGAAAAGAAATCCTTTAATTATCTTCGTCATTCCCTCTTACCTTGAACTATGTTTGCAGGAAACCTTTTTCTTCTCAGAGAATACACCCCCATGTAATTCTAATAAGAGTCATATAGTGACAAAATGAACTTTCAGGGCATATGCAGATAATCTAGGTCGAGGTCTGCCTTCACAGGTTGATCAAGGCCTAAATTGACTGCCAATATACAATGCATGATACAATGAACTTGACAGCACATACTTCACAAAAGCCTTTGGTCCCTATCAGTAATGTTATGAAGAGGCTGGAATGTAGTTTATTAACATTTAATTTCCTGATTTGAACCCTAATCACATCTTCAAACAACTAAAGGTCAAGAATGCTTGGATATCTTCACCCATTGTTGTTCACAATCACTTTGGGAGTAGGTTTTTTACAGCCCTTTCAAGATTATGTTGCTTATTTCGAGCCGATCGATAATCAGAGGTGAGTGTGTTTGAGTTTTACATATTATCAACTGCTAAGGTAATATGAAGACAGGATCTCAGTTTAAAGACCCTTCCGAAAGTCTGTAGAAGCCTTGGATCAAACCCTCGATCCCTGGTTTATGAGGCGAGTAGCTTATCCACTACAACAAGGTGGCTTCTGATCAGTGGGTGAAAACGGAAGTGCCTAGAGAACATGAAAAATGCTTAACTATAGCAACGTCTCCAAAATGACCTAAATAGTGTTGACGAGGACGTGAAACCTTAATTCAAATAATGAAACAGCCCTTTCAAGGTTATTCCACATATATCCAGCCCATCGTTATCAGAGGTGGGCAACATCCGGAGAAAAACCATTTGACCATCTGTATTAGAACTTTGCATCTCGCATGTGTCCTGAATCAAGCTCGAACCCACAGCGATTAGAGACCTTCTTATTAATTAAGAGTCAGCACTCTTGCACCTACTAGTCCAGGGATGCCCGTCAGTGTCCCATCGATGTTAAGACTGGTGATTTAATATTGCAGATTTACAAATATATTTTCGGTAAATATTCCATCATATTAGATATAATAATTGCTGGAACATTTCAACCACTAATGAGCTTCATAAATTAATTATGCTTTGAACAATAGAATCTGTTAAGCAAAGGTGACATAGTTATTTTATGTCAATCCAAAAACAATCCCTAAAGGGAAAGATCCACCTTTAGTCTTGGGCGTTAAGGTGATTTAAAGCTGCGTGAAATGAAATTAACCATGGAATAATGGAAATAAAGTTTATACAGTTCATTATGTTGACCATTTTGTGGGAAAGCAACTGTCCTTTTGGCTTTCCGCTGTTGGTGTTTCCGTTAGGCTCTGTTGTTTCATGTTCGTGTTTCTTTCCCTTGGATGTCTCTGATAGGAGCTGTGGGTTAATTGTATCGATTCCTGATCGTTGCCTTCACTTCTGTTTTTCATTATAACGTGCTTTTGGGTATAATAAGGTTAAAAATGGATCCACAAAAAATAAAGGTTATATTTAGAAAATGGTTATGTATTTAATCTATACATTTTATTTTTGGATACAGCATGTTTTAAATAATATGTTTCAGTAAAAAAAAAAAAAAAAAAAAAAAAACACAGTAACTAATGAAGCTGACCTGGAAACACAATAATCAATGAACCCAGGATACCTATTGCACCATGAAGAAGACAAAACAAAGTGTTACATATAAAGAACAGCAACCAGATCTCTCTTCCCTGCTGGGTGATTACAATATATTAATTAATAACTTTGTCTCGGGCAGGACTTTAACATCCGTGTAGCAATGGGCCAACAGTAGTGCTATAAACATAAAAACAGGTTGTTGAGTCTGGGGATAACTGTATTCAAATTGTCATTTCGGGAGGCAAATCGGCGGCTTTACGGTCGGAAATTCTGTTTTACCTCTCCGCTCACGCGTCGCCGTCAAACAGAATTTGCGACCATAAAACCAAGAATTTACCTCCCCAAATGACAACTTTGCAATAAAGTCATCCCATTCCAATACTCTTATTCGTTCGTTTTCTTAAAAACTGTACTATTTTGCACTAAACGGCAAGCAAAGTGAGCTGTGTAAAACCAAATGCCAGCCACTGAAAAGCGACATTATGTGATGACGTTTGGTTTCCGACAGTATATCTCAGAATATTCTTTCGCAAACTTTTGAAGTTATCCAATCAGACGTCATGTTACATACATTAGTGCATTAGAATAATCCTTATACATTACAGGCTTTAGAAATTATACGCAATCCAAAACGTAACAAGTTGTTAGAGATCCGATCCATGACAGAATCAGTAGTAGGTAAGGAGGAGGAGGAACGACATCAAAAACTTGTGACTGAAAATGAGCAGCTAAAACGGCAAATAGAAGAGGTAAGTTGTCCATTTTTGTATGAAAATTTCCGTGAGTTAGTATAAACTTTTGTACCATAACAAATTTGGAATGTTTTACCTGGTCTTGATCTAACTTTAGACCTAAAATAGGTTTTAATCAGTTATTACTGACGGTTTGAAAGAGACCATACTTTTCTCCATGAGTGGCAAAAACAGCAATCTCTGTTGTTTCTGGGGATTTTTTTTTCTTTTAAAAGTTAACCTAATTCCAGAGGTCTTGGTTTACAGGAAAGCATGATGGGAGTTATAAAAATTGAATCCTTTCTAAAAATGGCAAAAAAAGTGTCTGGTGTTTCCATTCCGTTTAACTGTCAGGAATATACAGTTTCAAGTTTGCCACCCTTATTTGGGTATGTGCTAAGCACCTCTTGTGCAATATTCTTTTCATAGTAAATTGTTCAGAGATCAAGATAATGTCAGTCAGTATATTCCTGGTTCTGGCCTCCTGTGAAGCTGTTTGAAAGAATGGCCACATAATAAGAAAGGGCTCTCTTTTGATATTATCACGTGAAATAATCTAATATTTTCTTCTTTCAGCTGGAAGACAGAGTTCGAGAGTTGAATAGACAGCTTCAGGAGAAGATGAGACAGCGTATAGAATTAAGTGCCAAGGGTAATAAGTCCGCCTCAGACTCTAATCATGTTGCTAGCCCTCCAAATAACCAAGCAATGGTAAATTCAAAAGTGGAAATTCGGACTCCAGATGAGGTCATGATAAGCCCAGACTATTATTCAGACTCAGGAGTAGCAACAAGCTCATTTACATTTAGTTCAAAACGGAACTCACCAGAGAATGATGGACAGGTGTAGCAGAAAATGAAATCAAAGTACTGATAGTACTAGTGGGTTACTTGTCTGTGTGTAGGTGACAAAGTGGTCCTGAATGGCGATTCATTTAACCCTCAACTACTGTTTCGAGTTCTGCAGCGGCTGATCTGGTCTACGCTGTTTTGCTAATGTTCCAGTACGTGAGCCCAGACCAAATTTTACAGATGACCATCCTTATACAGCACACTAACATAAAACAAGAATGGCGCTATTATAAAACAAGAATTCCGCCAAAGGCTTTGTCGGGCCTGTGGGGGCGCAAAGTCAGTGAACCATGACATCTAGGCCAAGGTCAAACATAGATGCTTCCATAAAAGTTGCCACTCTTAAATGCAAGCTTTACTAAGTATCATTAATTAAGCTGTAATAATTCTTGAGAAATGAACTTAACCATTAGGGTAAACGCTAGGGTGGTTGCAATATTTTACAAATTTAGAGAGCCATAAAATGTAGTTCAAGGTCAAATATGGATGCTTGCATTTAAGTTTCCGTCACCAGATAAAAAACTTCAAATGGGGAAAAAAATCTTCAAAAATCTTCTTCTCTGAAACCATAAGTCCCAGAGCTTAGGTATTTAGCATGTAGCAATGTCGAGTGGTCGCTTACATGAATCCTGCCAATCATGCCCCTGGGGTCCAAATCCTGTGGCCCCTAAACTCCAACAAACTTTTAATGGAAAAAGCTTCAAACATCTTCTTTGAAACCATGAAGTACAGACCTTAGATATTTAATATATAGCAACACAAAATGGTCACCTACATAAATCCTGCCAACCATGCCCTTTGGATCAAAATTGGTCAAGCCCCAGGGCTCATTAGCTACTATAGACTTATACTGGAAAAAACTTAAAAATATCATTTTTCTCCAAAACCATAAGGCACAGATTTTGTTTGATTTGTGGTTTTACATCCCCGTCAACACTGTATAGGTCATTTTGGAGATGTCTCTTCCAAGTTTGTATTAAGTATCATTAATGAAGCTCTTATAGTTCTTGAGAAATTAACTTGACCATTTGGGTGAACGGTAGGGTGGTTGCAATATTTCAAAAAAGTCGGTGAACCATGAAATGTAGGTCAAGGTCAAATATGGATGCTTGCATTTAAGTTGCCATCCCGAGATACAAGTTTGTACCAAGTATCATTAATGAAGCTCTTATAGTTCTTGAGAAATAAACTTGGCCATTAGGGTGAATACTAGGGTGATCGCAATTTTTTACAAAGCCAGTGAACCATGAAATTTAGGTCAAGGTCAAATATGGATGCTTGCATTTAAGTTGCCATCCCCAGTTTCAAGTTTGTACCAAATATCATTAATGAAGCTCTTATATTTCTTGAGACATAAACTTGACCATTAGGGTGAATGCTAGGGTGGTCGCAATATTTTACAAAGTCGGTGAACCATAAAATGTATGTCAAGGTCAAATAAGGATGCTTGCATATAAGGTGCCATCCCCAGATACAAGTTTGTACCAAGCATCATTACTGAAGCTCTTATAGTTCTTGAGAAATAAACTTGAACATTAGAGTGAACGCTAGGGTGGTCACAAATGATGACGCCTTGACAAACGGACGGACGACATACCGGGCGCCTGTATCCCGCCATGCTAATAGCAGGCGTGACAAAAACAACTACCTGAATTTCATACAAATCAGTGAGAGGCACAGGGACATCAGCATGTAAAGCAGCTGCACTCTTTTGACAAACAATTGGCAAAAATGTCTTCTCTTTCCTGCCAATACAGCTCTGCCTAATCAACATGATGGACCTAAACTGGAACATTGGTATCCGGAAAAATCACAAAATTCAAGGTGCATTTTTATCACCACTAACAATGCCCTTAGTGAACACGACCATTAATATGTCAAATATAGTTAACTTTTAGCTGAAAAAATGTAAGTAGCTACTCATATGTGAGTAGCTACTCACATTTTCCAGAAAAAAAAGAGTATTAAATATTGTACATGTTAGAACAATTGTCATTTTGACCACTAATGAGCTTGTTAGCTAATGATGCTTTGAACAACTTGACCAAGGTGTTCAAAGCTACATCTAATGAAGTTGTTAGCAAACATAATGTTAAATTTTCAACCATTCAACATAGCAAAAAAGTGTATTTTTACCAACTGGACCTGGTTTTCATCACATTTACAAGTGCATTTCTTGACACCAAACCCCTTGTATACGTACCACACATTATAAAGAAAAGTGGGGACTACAAGGGTACAAATTAATTTTCCTTTCAAAGGTCAAATTGTTAAAACTACTTTGAGGTGAATCCAACTAGCGCCAACAGTCCCTGTTTGGAGTGTAGAAAATAACACAGTTTCTGCCTAAGGTAAAGGATCAGTTTGCACCATATAAGATAGCAATATCTCACACAGGTGTATTTTCCTAGTGGCTCTGATACTGCTGTAGCTGTACTTAAAAACTGAGTTTGGTTAGGTGGTTGGAGAGGGTTTGTTTATACCAATTTATTTTAGTTTGAATGCGATAAAAGCTTCAAGCTTGTTTGAATCGCTCTCACTCATTCCAGATGTTATCACGTGCGGTAGAGAGGCAGTGGCTTTTACGTCAATGCTATCCATTTAACCCTGGATGGAATGGGGCAGTGGCATTACGTGTCTTGCCCAATGACACACCTCGCCTTCGGTGTCCAGATTCAAACCCACAACCTCTCGATCATAAATCGAACTTGCTAACCAATGAGCAATCGAGACATAGAGGGTTAAATATACAAGCATTCCGTTGAAGGCTATATCTCACTTGTGAAACCCAACTTGATATACAATTCTGGTGAACGGACTTGAACATTACAATCAACAAATACATGTATACACAAATGGACAAACAAATGAATGAATGAATAAATGGACAGACACCTGGATCCCCATATCATGCCATGATAGAAAACGGCACAAAAAGTAACATCTATATGTACAGTGAAACTTCGATGTCTTGAAACACTGAGGACTTGTTTGCCACAGCGTTTTCAAGCTCCTCCTCGGGTCTCAATGTAATAATCCTATTACTGCAGGTACTAATATATATTTAGATAATTTAGGAAACATTTTTTCATTCCAGCTTGAAAATGTATGTTTTTTTTTTTCTATGCGTACTCATGACGTACCTTTAATTTAAGGGAAATGGATATACCTTGCAGATTTCCAGCTATTTTTCACAGGGAGACAATTTTCAGGACTTTCCGTGGAAAAAGGGATCTACTCTTAAAGGAAAGAAGTTGACCCCTTTTGACATGGAACTACCTGTTTAGAACAAATTTTCATGGTCCCAAATGTTTGAGCCATTGAAGTTTAACGGTGTGCGTGTAAACAAAGCAGCATGAACAAGTTGTTTGTTTTGGAATTTAGTCAGCTCAGTTAACACTGTTAAGGGCATGTTTTGTTTGTTTGTATTGAGGTTTTACATCCATGTAAACACTATTTAGGTCATTTTGGAGAGGTTGCTTTCAATTTTGTGAGACTTTTACCTGAGATTGAGATTAATTGAAATCTCAAGCCCCACAGCTCAAAGAAACCACAAGGGTTTAAGGAGCAGGCTGACACTTAACACTTTTCCTGGCCATGCTTAGACTTTCTAAGTGGTTTACCAGACCACAAGTTCGGTGTCAGTTTCAGAATTTCATAGCCCAGTCTATTTCTCCCAGCCCCGATGGGTGGGGGTGCAAATTAAGGGCATGTAGCGTAGGACAATTAATCTAACCACACTTTTCATATCCCGGCTATAAATAACTGTTACAAGGATTTGGTACAAGTGTTATTTGCGCAGATGTAAGTGATAGTCATGTGGGCATTAACAATATAACTCTCATTGTACCCTGTTTACCCAAATGAACCTAAGTATTGGGACAGACAGGCTAAGCAAACAGTGCAGACCCAGCTCAGACTGCTCCTCATGTTTTATCAGGATCTACACTGTTTGCCATTCCATTTGCACCTTTTGGAGTCCTTGCTGGATCATGAAACAAATTCGCCAAGGTGTCCGATTTTTAGAATTTTTACAGTATCCTAAATATTTGGACACCTGAACTCCTTACCATACTTGTTCTATATATAAAATTTGAACAAGTAAAATTTACAACTTGATGTGGTGTATTAAGACAGCTGATGAGACGCTGCATTCGGAGGTGTCTCATCTGGGTTTACAGTATGTTCAGTCATATGTCTGAATACATAGGGTAAATACAGTATATTTTGGGTCTGAACAATCAACCCAGAAAAGTAGGAATGTGCTTTTAAGGGGAATCAATACATCTGCGACATTTACCAACATTTCTTACACTTCTTTGGTGTTTTTCTATTTTCCTTGAGGTAAATGGAGTCTCAATAAAAATCCGGCTTATAGACCATTTACCAGATAACTTTACATTAAACAATTATTCACAAAGCAACATGGGAACTAGCTTGATGAATTTGTTGGTTTCCTGGTTTTATCAGCTACATGTAGTTTGTGTTTAAATTACTTGGTTCACATTATAGCTTGTTGTATGTACTGTTATTGAGCAGTTCTTATCTAAGTTATGTTGGGAAATATTGTTGCTAACTTTGAACAAATACCATTGAGTATGTTGCTACAAAGTAAAAGGAATTACAATATTTATGAAAATTACCGAAACTCACACTTGGCAAGAACTGAAAATTACCGAGGGAGTCACTTGGCAAACTCCGTAATGCAGCTGGAAAATGCCGGACAGATTGGCAATCTTCAGTTGTCTACTCTTAGAGAGTGTGTGTGTATCAGTTTTACATCCCACCAATAGCTGAGGTCATACGAAGAGGGTACCTCGGTTTGAAGACTCATCCGAGAGTCTGGAGAAGCCCGGGATCAATCCTGCAATTCCTGGTTTATCAGGCGTGTAGCATAACCACTACACCGCAGAGGCTTCTGTCTACTCTTAGAGGTAATAGTTTGCCCCTTAATAGAAAATTCTTTCCTTTATGACTAGACAGTTGGTAAGGGTGAAGAGCTGTTGATTATTCCCCGTCGCAAAGCTGAGCGGGGGTAATAGGAATGGCCTTCCTCTGTCCGTCCACCCATCCGTCTGTCCCATCTGTCTGTCCATAACACTTTCTTGGCCACTCCTTATCTCCTGAATCCTTTTATAGATTTTCATTAAACTTTGGTCAAATATTCGTCTCAGTGAGCTGATGTGCAGAACCCATAAATGAACCATGCCGACTCAAAGTAAAGGTCACAGCTGACGGTCACAAGTTTTAAACTTGGAATTTTGTGTTGTTCCATATCTCCTTTACCCCTCAAAGGATTTTCATTAAACGTTGATCAGTTATCCCCCTCAGTGAATTATATGCAGAGTTCATAAATGAATCATGCCGACTCAAGGTCAAGGTCACAGTTGAAGGTCACAAGTTTGAAACTTCATATTTTGTGTCTGTTCCATATCTCCTTTACCCCTGGAAGGATTTTCATTAAACTTTCATCAAATATCCCTTCAATGAGCTGATGTGCAGAACACATAAATAAACCATACCAACTCAAGGTCAAGGTGAAGGTCATGAGCTTGAAACTTGGAATTTTGTGTCTGTTCCATATCTCCTTTACCCCTGGAAGGGTTTTCATTAAACTTTTGTGAAATATGCCCCCTCAGTGAGCTGATGTGCAGTACCCATAAATAAACCATGCCAACCCAAGGTCACAGGTGAAGGTCACAAGGTTCAGCCTTGATACAAAATGTGGCGGGGGATTTGTCTGTCCCTCAGACTGCATTTTTGTTGATATATGTATTTGTTTTCAGCAATTTTAAAGAGGGTTTAGTTTTCACAACCCTTTTTTTCTACCCGAGTTTCTGTAGTCGACTTACAGCTTTGAATACGTTCTATAAAAGGGTTATCCGCTGGAAGCAAGAAATACATCACAGAACTGAAATGTACAGAGTGTACGAAGGTAGGCTTAAAAGTTCTGAGCCTGACCAAGAAGCAGGCATCGAACAGCCATAAAATTTTGCATTCATTAAATCCAAACCTTTATTACTTGATTTGACTCCAATGAGTTCAAGTTTACCTGCAATAATGTAGAAATTCTAGACTTTGAAAATTGATACTAGCACGTTTTTTAGAAAATTGACAAAATCTGGCATGGTTGTGCCATCAAGTACCTCCATAAAAAGGGGTTAGCTCTTAAGGACATTCATGCCGATATGGTTGCTACATTAGGGGATGATGCTCCTTCGTATGCAACCGTGAAAAGGTAGGCAGCAAATTTTAAGATGGGCAAGGACAGCCTTGAAGATGATGACCGGTGTGGACGACCCACAGCGGCAACAACTGAGGAAACCATCAGCCAAGTGCACAGGGCCGTGATGGATGACAGGCGTTTAACTGTGAATCAGTTAGCTAACACTGTTGGCATCTCCCGTGAACTAGTAGAGAACATTCTACACAGTGAATTAGGAATGCCAAAGGTTTCCGCCAGATGGGTGCCACGGCTTTTGACGCCTGACCAAAGGTTGACCAGACTGAACCTGTCACAAGCCAACTTGGCTATTTTTTAAGCAGACCAAGATGGTTTTCTTGACCGTTTTGTCACTCAGGATGAGTGTTTGGTTTATCACTTTGAGCCAGAGACCAGAAGACAATCCATGCAATGGAAGCACCCTGGCTCACCCCCTCCAAAGAAGGCAAAGGTCGTGTCCTCTGCAGGGAAGGTGATGGCATCAGTGTTCAGGGATGCCAAGGGTATAATATTCATAGATTACCTTCAAAAGGGCAGAACAATTAATGGGGAGTATCATGCAGATCTCCTAAAACAATTGCGAATAGCAATTAAGGCTAAACGACCCGGAAAATTGACAAAAGGGGTCTTGTTCCGTCAGGACAATGCGCCTGCTCATAAATCGGTTGTCGCAATGGCTGCTGTGCATGACTGTGGCTTCACACTTGTCGATCACCCTCTGTATTCACCTGATCTAGCTCCATCAGATTATTTCCTGTTTCCAAACATGAAAAAGCACTTGGCTGGGCAGCATTATCGGTCAGACAAGGGGGTGATAGCTGCTGTGGAGGAGTTTTTCAGGGACCAAGAAGAGACCTTCTATACCACTGGGATCCAAGGACTCCAGCATCGCTGGAGGAAGTGTGTGGACAGGAAGGGAGACTATGTTGAAAAATAAGGCACTTTCAGCATGGACAAACCATTGGATCTTGGTCAGGCTCAGAACTTTTCAGCCTACCCTCGTACAAGTCTTTCTGGGCCAGAAAAGCCAACCAGGCCCGACCAGCGACCCCTAAAACTCCTCTAAACCACACAATGTATTCAATAATTCCAAAGGACAAGAAAATATAAACTAGACTATGATAAGGGCAGGTTGACTTTTTACTGCCGCCACATACTCACTTAACACCCGCTGTAGTGAGGTTAAATATGCTCTATTTCTAACCACTTCTTACCATCCTCGACCTCAATAGAAAGTCCAGTATGGCTTGTTGGGACACATTTGAATTGTAGTTTCTTTGACCAGGCTCATAGCAGGTGGTGTCTATGAAAGGGTTATCTCCCAGAAGCAAAGAATGCACAACAGAACTAAAAAGTATGGAGTGTTTGTTTGTATTGGACTTTCACAGCCCAGTCAATACTATTTAGGTCAGTTTTGATTTTGTTTGAATTGAGGTTTTAAGTCCCCGTCAACACTATAAAGGTCATTTTGGAGACGTTGCTTCCGATTTTGTGGGACTTTTACCCGACACTGCGGTCAGTTTTGAGCCGACCAGTTTACCTATCTACATTTTCCTGGGCAGGCTTATACATAAGCTGTTAAACAGTACAGTGCACATTCTTTTGCCAGAAACTGACAACTGCCCTTCTTGAATCAGCAAAAGGAAGAGAATGACCATAGAAAAGATTTCATAATTGAATCTCCATGAAAGTTATCAAACCCGCATCCTCCTGATATCCAGTCAGTCTCATATCCGACTGAGCTATCGAGACCTGCCTGAACGGCCAAAAAAGTATGGAGTGTACAAGATTTTCTGGGCCAGACCACTCAGCTCTGGCCAAACAGGCCCCACCAGCGACCCCCAAACATCCTCTAAACTCCACAATGGAATCAATGATCTCAAAGGACAAGAAATTATAAACTAAACTATCATGATGGGCAGGGAGACTTTTTAAGGCCACCACACATACCCTTGACACCAGGTGTAGTGATGTTAAGTATGTTCTATTAAAGCCTTATCCACTGGAAGCAATGAATACACCACAGAACTGAAAAGTATGGAGTGTACAAGTTTTTCTGGACTAGACCAGCCAGCACCGGCCAACCAGGCACCACCAAACATCCTAAATCTACACAATGGAATCAAGGATCCAAAAAGACAAGAAAATATGAAGGGCAGGGAGACTTTTTATGGCCGCTACATATTCTCTTAACACCAGCTGTAATGACATTGAATATAAATTCAATGAAAAAGCAAGGAATACACCACAGAACTGAAAAGTATGGGGTGTACAAGTTTTTCTGGGCCAGACCAGCCAGCTCCAGCCAACCAGATCCCACCAGCGACCCGCAAACTTCCTCAAAACTCCACAATGGAAGCAATGATCTCAAAGGACAAGAAAATATAAACAACACTACCATGAAGGGCAGGGAGATTTTTTACGACTGCCACACATTACCTTAACACCAGCTGTAGTGACATTAAATATGTTGTATGAAAGGGTTATCTCCCAGAAGCAAGGAATACACCACAGAACTGAAAAGAATGGAGTGTACAAGTTTTACTAGGCCAGACCAGCCAGCTCCGGCCAACAAGGCACCACCAGTGACCCCCAAACATCCTCAAAACTCCACAATTTCAATCAATGATCCCAAGGAAAATATTGACAACTTCATCTATGTAAATAGTGTGTTTAGTCAAAATCAGTGGTTCCAGATGAAACTGCTCATCATCAGCCATCTAATCTGGATCTAAACTGGTTGCATAATTATCTGTACTGGTCATCAGGGTTGAAAGGGCTAATACATAGCAGTTCGCATTACGAAAACATACTGAAAATTTTACCTTGAAAGAAAAAAAAAGAAGAAAATTTTCAGATAAAAAATTCTGATATTTTAAATATTTCTGCTTAAAACATAGATTGTGGCCACTCATTAGAACTGCCTCGGAGTACCCACAAACTATGCTTTTGAGCAGAAATAAGAAAAATTATGTATACCCATGTAAACCCCAGTTTAACTTTATAAAAGTGGGGTTCTAGGAGGTCGAAATAATATAGGCGTGTTTTCGTGATGAACATTTTTAGGGGTGCCTACATGAAAATGATGGATGGTACTCTCAGAGTGTACCAACAATCCCATTCAAGTGCAATAAACAACTTTCAAATATGTACAACAATGTCTAGTTTATTGTCTGGACTGCAATCAAATACGTATTCAAATCATTTAAGCCACAAAATGCGAAAACATGTCATCAGACTTGCGCAGAGCAAAGACACAGCCTGCACATCCAGCACAATCCGGTTAGAATATGCTGCCTACTATAGTGAACTTCTGCTTTGAAGAGCGGATATAATTATTAAGACTAATATTGCCTTTAACCTTATCCCCCTGAATAATTAATTTAACCAAACCCATTTCTGACTTCCAATCAGATTACTTGGATGTACAAATTCACAAATTGAATGTCAAACAGTATAGATCCTGATCAGATGGCTAATCTGGATCTACACTGTTTGCAAAAGAATCAGCAGGACAAGGGTTAAAAGCATCTTTAAAAGGTTTAAGTACTTGCGAGTTTTCTCCAGAATGAGACCGTCTTTGGCACTGTTCAAAAGTGGCCTTAAAGACCACTTTTGAACAGTCCCAAAAGTGGTCCGAATATACCGTAATTGTACTTATTCTCATGTATACTAATGCTCGCAGTTTTCCAGAGGCTTGCATATTAATGGGCATTAAAAATCACAGATTAATGAATTCTATTTGTAATTCACAAAATTTCATACATTCGCATGTATGAATGTTCTCAGATTTTTGACGATCACAAAATATGCTACCATGAATACACAGGGAATATTTTTGTACAATTACGCTAGTAATTTTACTGTCCATGGATGCTCTTTTACACTGCACCCTCCACCCCACAAGCTTCCTCAAGCAGAGAAGACAGGCAACTTTCAAATATGTACAACAGTGTCTAGTTTATTATCTGGACTGCAATCAAATATGTATTCAAATCATTTAAGCCATAAAATGAGAAAACATGTCATCAGACTTGCGCAGAGCAAAGACACAGCCTGCACATCCAGCACAATCTGGTTAGAATATGCTGCCTACTACAGTCAACTTCTGCTTTGAAGAGCAGATATAATTATTAAGACTAATATTGCCTTTAACCTTATCCCCCTGAATAATTAATTTAACCAAACCCATTTCTGACTTCCAATCAGATTACTTGGATGTACAAATTCACAAATTGAATGTCAAACAGTATAGATCCTGATCAGATGGCTAATCTGGATCTACACTGTTTGCAAAAGAATCAGCAGGACAAGGGTTAAAAGCATCTTTAAAAGGTTTAAGTACTTGCGAGTTTTCTCCAGAATGAGACCGTCTTTGGCACTGTTCAAAAGTGGCCTTAAAGACCACTTTTGAACAGTCCCAAAAGTGGTCCGAATATACCGTAATTGTACTTATTCTCATGTATACTAATGCTCGCAGTTTTCCAGATGCTTGCATATTAATGGGCATTAAAAATCACAGATTAATGAATTCTATTTGTAATTCACAAAATTTCATACATTCGCATGTATGAATGTTCTCAGATTTTTGACGATCACAAAATATGCTACCATGAATACACAGGGAATATATTTGTACAATTACGCTTGTAATTTTACTGTCCATGGATCCTCTTTTACACCGTACCTCCACCCCACAAGCTTCTTCAAGCAGAGATGACAGGCTGCATCTTGACTGCCAGTGTATGCAGACTGCTTGGAGTCCTCGCCGAGTGCATGTCGGAAGACGTGTTTTCACTGGATGCAAGTCATATTATTATCAATACAATAAAACAAGAATGTACCTCGGCATGCCATGTTTATAAATGTTATCACCATAAATTAAAGAATATCAATAATTTAATCTCTTCTCTTATGATTGGTACCAATACTTGTTAGGTAATTTACACACATGTACCTACAGATATGGAGAAAGAAGGACAATTAACCCTTCTCTTGCTGAATATTCATTTTAGCCACACCCATTTCTGACTTTGAACCAATCAGATTACTTGATGTAATTTATTCCTACAAATTCATAAACTGAATGTCAAACTGTGTAGATCCTGATCAGATGGCTTCTTTAGAAGCCATCTGATCTGGATCTACACTGTTTGCAAAGATTGTCAAACAGTGTAGATCCTGATCAGATGGCTTCTTTCTTCAGAAGCCATCTGATCTGGATCTACACTGTTTGCAAAAATAGGGGTTGTCGTGAACAGCAAGATAAGGGTTCAGGGATAATTTTCCATATTGCTTGTTTACTAGAAACATATGTTGTGGGTACTTGTTAGAATCGCCTCGACTCTAGTAAGAACCCACAATATAAAAAAAATAAAAGAAAATATTCCCAATTAGGGGCCAAATTATCCTCAGTACTCCGTCATATCAGGAAGCAATGTGTAAAGTTACCCTCTTTGTTTGTTTTGTTTGATTTGAGGTTTAACGTCCCGGTCAACACTGTAAAGGTCATTTTTGAGACGTTGCTACAAATTTTGTGGGACTTTTACCCGACAATGGGATGAAATGACATCTCAAGCCCTGTCGTCCAATGAAATCAATAGGGTTTATAAGCATGGATGGGCTGACTTGCACCGCTTTGCCTGGGCAGGCTTAGATCCTCTAAGCGGTTTACCAGTACTCGTGTGCATGTCGGTTTCAGCTCTGTGTGGAAGCATCATGCAGCCCATATATGTCTTCAAGCCCGGATGGGCGGGTGCCACAAAGTTACCCTCTAATGCACATTGGACTCTTCCGTGTCAGGGTCTAGTCAGGTCCATTTTCAAATCAAGAAACATTCTGATTTTGATGCCAATTTTCTTTTTCAGATACTTTAATGCCAACCATAAATCCAGATAAGGAGTACCGATACTGAGGCTCAGTTAGGATTATTTTTTTTTATTATTTCTTGTTAGAAACATATGTTGTGGGTACTTATGAAAACCAGTTGTTGATTTCTGAAAACAACACTGCACGCAAGTTTCATGACTTTCTTTCCTTGGCACTTGACAGTATTTTGTTGGCACACTGAATGTCCATTTCATTAAAAAGTTGATCAAGGACATGGCATTGTGACTGTTAAAAATGTACATCTGGGGCGAAACCGAGAAGGTACTTCCCTAATCACATGGGAAACAAAACTTGCAACAGAAGACAGTTTTGAAAAAAAATTTTAACTGCAATGTACTTTTTTTCCAACATTTAGCAATGACTGAGACAGCTAAACAACCACAGAGTGAGACAGCAGCGTGTGACACTGTCATACAAAGGGATTTTCTGGTCCCAAGTGTGAGAAAATTCAATAAGTACCCACAACATATGTTTTTATAAGTAAGAAAAATAAAATCCCAAATCATTCTCATTATTCCTCCTGGAGCTGTAATGCCGCCCACATTAAGGCTGACAAGATTAATCGTATAATCGATTAATCGATCAATAAATTCCACAAAAATGATAATCATTTCTGATTTGCTTTGAATTGATTACTTGATAGGTACAATTTACTACCCAGTTATGCCTAAAATAGCTGGATGAGTGGCAAACAGTGCAGACCCTGATGAGACACCGCATTATGCCGCGTCTCATCTGGGTCTACACTGTTTGCTCAGGCCTGTCTGTTCAAATATACATATGGTAAAGAGCAACATATGGTAAGACTCATGCTCAGACAGAAAGCCAGACAGGTAAAATAATGATACAAACTTTAGCGATTACTAATTGATTATCGATCGCAATGACAGAACTGATAATCGATTATCCTTTCAGCTCCGATTAGCCAGCCCTAGCCCACATACATCCAGATCAACTGACAAATCGCCAGCTTGAGCCCCACCTACCAGGGAATGAAGAAATTAATTTGGCTGCATTGTGCTTCCATGCAGAGCTGAAACCAACCAAACACGAGTACTGGTCAACTGCTTAGGTCTAAGTCTGCCCAGACAAACTAGGTGCAAGTCTGACCATCCCGGCATCTGAATCCTAGTGGTTTGCTTGGCTGGTAGGGATGAGATGTCATTTTATCTCAATGTCAGCTAAAAGTCCCATAAAACTGGAAGTGACATCTCCAAAATGGCATATATAGTGTTGACCAGGGTTCAGTTGTTCAAAACTAATGACGTCGTTAGTTAACATATCGTTAAAACTTTGATCATTTATTATGGCAAATATGCTAACATTTTTGCTTAAAAAATGAGAGCAGCTTTTGCGAATGCAAAAGCTGCTCACATTTTTTCAGCAAAAATCCGCAAAAGCTGCTCAATTTTTTCAGCAAAAATCCGAAAAAGCTGCTCACATTCTTTTCAGCAAAAATACCAAAATTTTCGATGTTGTACTTGCTAAAACAGTTAACAATTTGACCACTAACAGGCTCGTTAAGCTAACGATGCTTTGAACTGGCCCCTGGAATCTGGCTCATGGTCACAACTAGCATACACCAATTTAAAAGCCTTTTTTTTCATATTTTTTAAAGGAAGTAAGGGTTGGCATTGCAAGTGATTCACACGATAGGGGAGAATTTAAATGTCATCTGCTCTTGAATTTTCCATGGTGCTTGAAGGGTTAAAATATAAATATTATTTTAAATCCTTGGTCCAATTGTCAAACATTACACACTATAGGACTTTATACTGCTTCTTTAAGTAATTTTCACATTTTTGAGTCCTGTAAAAATGACTAAAAATTCTGTTTGCTTGTTTGGTGTTTACCAGCCTGCTCTACACTTCTTAGGTCATATCAAGTCATACAGTTGCATAAATGATTCCAGTCTTCACTGGGTGCACAAACTGGAAGACCTCTTTTTCCTTGGCACAGACCATATATGACATGATTAAAACACCAAGGAACAAAATGCTTTTCTTTCTAGAGGGATTTTCCTTTTAAAATAATTGCAAACTCATATTCTACATTTTTTAATTCCCTAAAAAAACTGATCTGCTGTATTTAAACATTCAACTTATTTGCATTATCTGCTGGTTCCTAGTCTGAAGGTTATCAGTGTTGGAAAAACAGGTAACCAGACCCCCCTGACCTTAAAAGGTCAGGGGGGTCTGGTTACCTGTTTTTCCAATATTAACAATGTGCAAGCTGGGAGCCAGCAAATAATGCAAATATGTTGAATACATATTCAAACAACAAAGTGGCATTTTTTGTTATTGTGAAATTGTGAATAAATATACTCCTGACACTTCAAAATTTCTGTCAAGAGGAAACATATTTATTTTTCAAAGGGAAGCAATTTAATTACCATATGCACAGCAAAATTCATCCACTTCCACAGGTTTCAGGATCAGATCTCAAGGCCCAGTTGTTTGAAGCGAAGAAAGCTGTTCGTTAATGGTAAACATAGCTCCAGATAAGAGGGGTGGGTAATGAGGATAATTTTGGTATGGAGGTATTTAATCTTCTTTCTCCATCAAAACTCAAAGAGGCGACTCTAACAAGTACCCACAACATTTCTTGGGAGAACATAGCAACAGATAAAGTAAGTATTTCATGAAAATTGAAAATTGACGGATAGTTTTTTTTATTTCTCAATATAAACCTACCTTGTGGGTACTCATTAGAACCGCCTCGGCGAGGCGGTTCTAATGAATACCCACAATATAGGTTTTCATGGAGAATTGACGAAAACTATCCTTCAACTATCACAAAATATTTACCTTATCTGTTGCTTTGAAGATATGGGAAAATTGAAAAGCATCTCTTAACCCATTCAGTACCCGAAACCCTTAAAGGGGTACTTTGGCAAACAGTGCAGGCCCAGATCAGACGCCGCAGAATGTGGCGTCTGATCAGGGTCTCCACTGTTTGTTAAAAGTTCAGTCACTTTCCAAACTAGAGCTGCCGCCTAACGGGCACCAATTATACCCCCCGATGCGTTGTCAGACAAATTTTTACAAGTATTTGACCTTGAGGAAGGTCAACGTAAAGGTCAAGGTCAGGTTTGTGTATATCAATCTTAAGTACTAGTGGCAAGGTGTGTGGTGTGTGAATATTAAAGAAATCGGTCAAAGAATAAGGAAGTTATGAGCAATGTTAAAGTTTTTTGTAACGGACCGACGACAGACGACAAGCTGACTCCTATATACCCCCTTCAAACTTCGTTTGGGGGGGTATAATAAATTTTGATGAAAACAAAACCAGACACCCCTAAATTTTGAAATGGACTCCTGCTATATATAAAAGAGGAAGATTCCATTTGGTACAAAAAGGGTTAATTACCCTTGTTACTCCTCTTTATCTGGAGATACATTAAAATCATTTAAAAATGCAAATACACTGATATTTTTATGAAAACAGACAATCCCGAAAGTGGATGAATGTCCTTGCCATATAAATTTCTAAGCTAATAAAGGGCATATAACTCTTAAATCAACAGTCTAATCAGAGTTTTGTAATCGTAAAGCACCTGCCCATCTTTATACCAGCTATAAGGCAATTTTCAAACAATGACCTTAACCCATATGTGATAATGGGATCTCCCACCTAATAAGTTTGGAGTGGTCAATTCCCAATTATACTGGTGCCAGGTTTGTCTTGTTCACATTAAATTTTGTAAAAATGTATGTACTTTCAGCAAACAGTGTAGAAGCAGATCAGATGCATTTTGCAGCATCTGATCCGGAACTTCACTGTTTGCCAATGTCCCAAAAAAGGGCAGCTAGGCACATATGGGTTAAAAACTTTAGGAGTTGTGCAGGCACAAGCAACACTATGAAGTGAGCTGGACAGACATACCTACGCATGTAGGACAAGGGGAGAACAATAAGCCCTCCCCACTTTGCGAAAGGAGAATAAAAATGTCAATAGCTTTTGGCAATTGCAATGCAAAAGCTATTCACACTTTTCAGCAAAATTACCAGTGTATAGTGTAGATACAAGAACATTCAATGTTCTGACCACTAACGAGCTTGCTAACTTCAGATTGTGTTGAACAACTGAGCCAAACTGAATGAATACTGAAGATCATTATACTATAGCAGTAAAAAATTAAAATCCATGTTATAAGAAGTACGGAGTTGTGTTCCTTGACGGAATTACTCTCTCGGTATCCGGGACAGCTTTGAAGAGTTTCGCCTCTCTGTTGTCTACGTCGTTAAACTGTATGACTGCAGCTATATTTCCACATCTGTAGCAATAGTTGGGAGCAGACCAGATCGTCACAAGCTTCTCGTCAAACATGTACTTGTAACCTGCAACAGAAACATAGCACCCATTTTAAGAAACGTTCAGATAAGGTACTCAAGATCTGTTAAGGGGAATGGATACATCTTCAGGGGAGGCAACTCCTGCAAAAGTATTTTTGTCTCCCATGTCAACAGGGGTCAACTCTTAAAGGAAAGAATTTGCTCCTAAGGAGCAAATTCTTTCCTTTAAGAGTAGACCCCTTTTTCAGTGGGACAGAATTTATAGAAAAGCGAACTCTAAAGAGGACCCACTTATTTTTTTGGGGGGGTTTTGGTTTAACGGCCCTTTCAAGATTATTTCACTCATATCGAGCCGATCGTTAATCAGAGGTGGGCGAAAACCGGAGTACCCGGAGAAAAACCACCTAACCTTCCGTTGCAGAACTTGGCATCTCACATGTGACCCGAGCGAGGCTCGAACCACAGCAGTGAGAGACCTAATGATCAAGAGTCAGCGCTCTTAACCACTAGGCCACGGAGGCCCATCGGACCCACTTATTAAAAGTCTTGTTAAGTTAAAAGGTTAATAGTTCTAGTTGGTGCAATATCCAATACAGTAGTATTTTTGCTGAAAAAATGTGAGTAGTTTTGCACTGAAACAGTTAAAATTTTATCAGCCCAAAAATATGAGGTTCCTGCCATACTGAATGGATAAAGTTTTATCACACTGTTATAGGGAATGGGAACACCTTTAGGGGAGGCAACTCCCACAAAAATATTTTTGTCTCCAATGTCCTTTAAGAGTTGACCCCTTTTTCAGTGGGACTGAGCCTAAAGCAAAGTGAACAGGAAGTCTCGAAAGTTGTTTCCCTTTGAAAATTCTGCCAGGTGTTCCAATTCCCCTTTAAGTAACAACTTATTTAGTTTGAACAATTGGTCTCAGTCAAATTATCACGGGATGAGTGTAATTGTAATTCTGTTTGACAACAGGCATCTGTGCCCAGTCACAAGAAAACCAGTCTTCTGGATTTGCAACTAATAAAGAACAAAATTGCCTGCTCAGCTACACAAATTAGCAAGGATTTTGAAATTTCAGATGTTTTCTTCAAAATTCATTTGGAAAAAAGCTGAACTTTGTGCAAACAGTGTAGGCCCTGATCAGACGCCGCATCTGGGCCTGCACTGTTTGCCAATTACCCTTTAGAGGTTACTGGTACAGAATAGGTCAACACTCAAAAGTCTAGTGAGGTGTAAAAACATAACTTACCTTCATGTACCAGCTGGTGGGCTCTGCAGATACACTTCAGACCATTTATATGTACAAACTGTAAAAAGAAAGAAAAGGGTATATCTGAAACACAACATGACAAATATTGTTGTTGTGCTTGGATTTAACAGCACTTAAACACTTGTGGGTAATTTTGTGTCATCTCCCTGAGAAAAGGAGAACAAGACTTAGAAAATATTTCGATACCTGCCGGGGTCGGCAACATTCTTTTGTGGAGATTGTTCATGAAATCTTTTCTAAGGTCATTCTCTCCCTTCCGCTGATTCAAGAAGGGCAGTTGACAGTTTCTGGTGAAAGAATGTGCACTGTACTGGTTAACTGCTTACGTATAAGCCTGTCCAGGAAAAGTGTGGATAGGTTTACAGACTAGTTCGAAAATGACCTAAATAGTGTTCACTGGGCCATTAAATGCCAATACATACAAACAAAGACTTAGAGAAGATAGTAGAATGGATTAATCTGCTTGCCTCATAAACCAGGGGTTGTTGTTAATTCCATGCTTCTTCAGACTTTTGGGTGCACCTTTTAACCAATGGACTGTCTCCATATTACCTTAACTGTTGCTTGGATGTAAAACTCAAAACACAGAGAGAGTAGAAGAGACGAAAGAGTGAGGTAAGGAAATATGAGATAAAGATAATGAAAATGGAGAAAAAAACCTGTCTAAGAAAACATGTCATAGGATTCCTCTGAACAAAGATGACACATATTAACCTATGCATTACCAGAACTTGAGAAGAGCCACTACTGTTTTACACATTATTACTACAATCACTTAATCTGCAGCACTGCACCATGTCAAATGGATGTTTCCAGATCAACATGAAACTGTGCAACAGATCTAGTTAGTGATAATATGTCAATTATATACCATTTTCCTTCAAATAGTGTTATTTTTCAAACTAAATAAGCGGGAAATTTTGACATTACGTTATGTCCTGTAAGTGACATCATGTTTACAGTCTGGTTCCTCATTACATGTGGCTGTTTTCTAACAATGTTGGAGCCAATGATGCACCTCACTGGTAGCCTTAATTCAAAGGATGGTGATATGGAATTGGAAAACAATAGTTTTGTTTGTGTCGAGTTTTACGTCCCACTAACAGCTAAGGTCATATGGAGATGAGACCTCAGTTTAAAGACTTATCCGAAAGTCTGGAGAAGCCCAGGATCGAACACACGACCCCTGGTTTATGAGGTGAGTAGCACAACCACTATACCTTGGGGGCTTCTGGAAAACGGTAGAATGGTTATACAAGATTCTGTCCTTTTGTGTTGGAAAACTTATTTTTGTATGTATATAATAAATTGGGTATATGGACTCCTCATGTGGACAGCAAAGACTCTGATCAGATGATGCAGGTGCACAGTCTGATCTCCAAACTTTGCTAGGCACCCATGACATAAAAATACTTTTTCTCGAGGCTCATTTATTTCAATTTCTCTGTAGCTCTGTCAGATGCACATCTGACTGGTGATCAGGAGGTCAAGGGTTCAATACCTGCTGGGCTGGCAACATGGCTTTGAGGAAACAGTTCATGAAATCTTTTATACCCTCATTGTCTCCCTTCAGCTGATTCAAGAAGGGTGGTTGTTTTCTTGCAGAAGAATGTGCATTGAACTGGTATATTTTTCTTATACTTTATGAACCAGAGCAAGCAAGCATTTTCTACAATTATTCATGTTAACACTTATCCTGCTGAATAACTTATTCAGTCAGATAGTCAGAACCCATTTCTGACTATCAACCAATCAAATTACTTATTGTATTTGTTCAATTCACAAACTGCATGACAGAAGCCATCTCATCTGGATCTACACTGTTTGCAAAGGTAGGGGTAGCGGGATGAGAGTAAACTTACCTCATTTGTGACTTTGGCCCCAAACAACCAGCCAGCCCCTCTGGGGCTCATTGCCCAAGTCTCCACCTCCTCTGGGTCTGACCATACAAGATTTGAGACTGGTTAAGGAAAATGTGGAATGTGCAATGTAGCAAACATTTTTTCTGCATCAAAACTTATCTACTGAAAGCATAGCTCCAAATAAGGAGAAGTAACCACGATAAGGGATATTTTTTTCTTGTTTGAAATGTATGTTGTGGATACTTGTTAGATTTGCCTTGATGAAGCAGTTCTAACGAGAACTCACAATAAGAAATAAGAAAAAAATATCCCAAAATTACTATCAATACCATGGTGTCCTTAAGGAGCTGCCCCTGACATAGCTGAAAATAGACTTTGTTGTCCAACGGTTGCTGAACATGCTGACTGCTTTTTGTGCAGTTTTGTTTGCTTGGGTTGTGGCTTATACCATAATGATCCTAAGTATTGGGACAGATTGGCCTAAGCAAACAGTGCAGACCCAGATCAGACTGCTCCTGATCCGGATCTACACTGTTTGCCTTTCCGTCTGCACTTTTTCGACTCCTTGCTGGATCATGAAACAAATTTGGTAATACTTTAGGACAATTACAGCAAGTCCTCAAGGTGTCCCAATTTTTAGGAATTTTACAGTGGTTGGGACTCTTTCTTTGTTATTCTGTGATGCTTTTTCATAGCTCCAGCTGTATAGGAGTAGCAGTAAATCTTGGGTCACAACATGTTGCCTTTTGAGTTTTATGTATCTCTAGTTATACTTGTGTTAACTTACCTCAGAGGAACCGTTTCAGATAAACTGCTTTCATACATCAATAAAAGAAAACTGGTCATGTGATGTTGTCATTAACCCTTTTTGTACCAAACGGAATCTTCCTCCTTATATATGAAAGGAGTCCATTTCAAAATTTAGGGGTGTCCGTTTTTGCTTTCTTAAAATTTTATATTGAAAATGGCTGAACTTTTTGCAAACTGTGTCGGCCCTGATCAGACGGCGCGATCTCTGGACCTGCACTGTTGGCCTGATACCCTTTTTAGGGTTACAGGTAGCAAATGGGTTAAGCTGTTGCGGTTCTGATTGGTCAATATAATATTTGATTGATGTCAGAATCAGAATTGTTACCGGTGATACATCAAATGACATTCATACACCAGGAACTGTGATATGGGAAGGTAGTCCCAAGCTCTCACGGAAGATGTAAACTTAGCTACACTATCCTCAGCACTTTCAGCTGTCGGGAAGAGCATTCCAATCTCTAATGTCACGTCATGACAACAGCTGCTTAATGTTCTAACTCTGTACCTTTGTTGTTATCATTTTGGCTGCATTCTTCACACAAGCAACAACTATCCTCTACAAATAACATGCCAAATGATCTATAAATAAAGGATAAACATGAAATTTCATTTTTCAACCTCATCAGCCACATATTTTCAACACTAAAAGAAACTACTGGGTAAAACCAATTACAGATATAGAAAAGGACTATAACACTATCAGATGTCACCCGCTAACAACACCCAACCTTCATGCAAATTTATAGCTGAATATTTTTGTATTTAACTAACCCAGAATATAATGGCATTTCCAATGCACACATGAATAAGTCAAACTTTAATAACTTGAATACCTTTGGGACCATGAAATACTGTTGGAAATCAGATGTCAATATGGTAGATAGCGCTGTTTTGGCTTACATCATGTTTTACTCAACTGACAACACTTACTGCATTTGGATGAAAACTACACTTTCCAAACCTAAAACAAGAGGGCCATGATGGCCCTGGATCGCTCACCTGATCCATAGAGTGGGCCCCGGGGCGGGCCATTATTAACACCAGGGCTATAATGTGCATAATGTTGAGAGAGGTCTAAAGAGGTGAAGCTTCATACCAAATATCAACAAAGGCTATAATTTGAACAATCTTGGCAAAGGTCCACTGGATGAAGCTAGACACCAAATATCAAAGACCTGGGCCTTGCAGTTTTAGAGAAGAAGATTTTTTTAAAGATATGCCCCACAAAAGCCTATGTAAAACCAATGGCTCCGGGGTGGGGGCATTTTTGGCCTTTGGGCTATAATTTTAAAAAATCTTGAGAGGGGTCCACTAGATGAAGCTTCACACCAAATTTCAAAGACCTGGGCCTTAAGGTTTCAGAGAAGAAGATTTTCAAAGATTTTCTCAAAGTAAGTCTATGAAAAACCAAAGGGCCCGGGGGCTGGGGCATTTGTGGCCCGAGGGCTATAATTTGAACAATCTTGGTAGAGGTCCACTAGATGAAGCTCCATACCAAATATCAAAGACATGGGCCTTGCAGTTTCAGAGAAGAAGATTTTTAAAGATTTCCCTATATAAGCCTATGTAAAACCAAAGGGTCTCGGGGCAGGGACATTTTTGGCCCCAGGGCTATAATTTGAACAAACTTGATAGAGATCTACTAGATGAAATTTCACACAAAATATCAAAGATCTGGGCCTTGTGGTTTCACAGAAGAAGATTTTTAAAGATTTTCCTATATAAGTCTATGTAAAACCAAAGGGCCCCGAGGTGGGGGCATTTTTGGACCAAGGGCTATAATTTGAACAATCTTGGTAGAGGTCAACTAGATAAAGCATCATACCAAATATCAAAGACCTAGGCCTTGTGGTTTCAGAGAAGAAGATTTTTCAAGATTTGCCCTATATAAGTCTATGTAAAACCAAAGGGTCCCGGTGCGGGGGTATTTTTGGCCCAAGGGCTATAATTTGAACAATCTTGGTAGAGGTCCAGTAGATGAAGCTTCATACCAAATATCAAAGACCTGGGCCTAGTGGTTTCAGAGAAGAAGATTTTTTAAGATTTTCCCTGTATAATCCTATGTGAAACCAAAGGGCCCCGGGGCAGGGGCATTTTTGGCCCCAGCACTATAACTTGAACAATCTTGGTAGGGGTCCACTAGATGAAGCTTCATACCAAATACCAAAGACCTGGGCCTTGTGGTTTCAGAGAAGAAGATTTTTAAAGAATTTCCCTATATAATCCTATGTAAAACCAAAGGGCCCGGGGGGGGGGGGGGGGGGGGGGGGGGGCATGAAGCTTCATACCAAATATCAAAGACCTGGGCCTAGTGGTTTCAGAGAAGAAGATTTTTCAAGATTTGCCCTATATAAGTCTATGTAAAACCAAAGGGTCCCGGTGCGGGGGTATTTTTGGCCCAAGGGCTATAATTTGAACAATCTTGGTAGAGGTCCAGTAGATGAAGCTTCATACCAAATATCAAAGACCTGGGCCTAGTGGTTTCAGAGAAGAAGATTTTTAAAGATTTTCCCTGTATAATCCTATGTGAAACCAAAGGGCCCCGGGGCAGGGGCATTTTTGGCCCCAGCACTATAACTTGAACAATCTTGGTAGGGGTCCACTAGATGAAGCTTCATTACAAATACCAAAGACCTGGGCCTTGTGGTTTCAGAGAAGAAGATTTTTAAAGAATTTCCCTATATAATCCTATGTAAAACCAAAGGGCCCGGGGGGGCCATGAAGCTTCATACCAAATATCAAAGACCTGGGCCTAGTGGTTTCAGAGAAGAAGATTTTTAAAGATTTTCCCTGTATAATCCTATGTGAAACCAAAGGGCCCCGGGGCAGGGGCATTTTTGGCCCCAGCACTTTAATTTGAACAATCTTGGTAGGGGTCCACTAGATGAAGCTTCATACCAAATAGCAAAGACCTTGGCCTTGTGGCTTCAGAGAAGAAGAAAGACTCCTTATATAAGCCCATGTAAAGCCGAAGGGCCCCGAGGTGGGGGCATTTTTGGCCCCAGCACTTTAATTTGAACAATCTTGGAAGGGGTCCACTAGATGAAGCTTCATACAAAAAATCAAAGACCTGGGCCTTGTGGTTTCAGAGAAGAAGATTTTCCCTATATAAGCCCATGTAAAACCGAAGGGCCCCTGGGCGGGGGCATTTTCTTAGTAGGGGTCCACTAGATGAAGCTTTATACCAAATATCAAAGACCTGGGCCTTGCGGTTTCAGAGAAGAAGATTTTTTAAGTTTTCGGTGAAAAAAATCTATTTTTGGCTCCTGTGACCTATATGTGCAACCATTTGAACAACTTTGAAAGGGGACCACCTAAGGATCATTCCTGTGAAGTTTGGTCAAAATCCGATCAGTGGTTTAGGAGGAGATGTCGTTTGAAGAAATTGTTTACGCACGGATGACAGACAAAAAGTGATCCTAATATAAAACACAAGAGGGCCATGATGGCCCTGGATCGCTCACCTGATCCATAGAGTAACAAGTGGGCCCCGGGAAGGGCCATTATTGACCCTAGGGTTATACACAGGCTCATCCGGTCTCTTTTAACCCTTTTCTTGCCAAATTTTCATTTAAGTCACACACATTTCTGACTTTGAACCAATCAGATTGCTTCATGTAATTTATTCCTACAAATTCATAAATTGAATGTCAAACAGTGTAGATCCTGATCAGATGGCTTCTTCAGAAGCCATCTGATCTGGATCTACACTGTTTCCAAAGATATGGGTTGTGAACAGCATGATAAGAGTTAACTAAAAGGATATCACAGAAGGCTCCTTTGTGTGGTATTTCTTGTGCTCTCTCTATTGTTCGGATCTGGTCTATTGTTTTCAGGTCTGGTGATAATCCTCCATGTACACACAACACACACTCATCTATGATCTGGTAGAAGATACACAATAAATACATGTAGTGAAACTTCATTAACTCATAGCGCTCCCGCTCATAGGGGCTTGAAGAAATATATGGGCTGCATGATGCTTCTGCACACTAGTACTGGTAAACCGCTGAGAGGATCTAAGCCTGTCCAGGAACCACGGTGCGAGGTGGACCGTCCATGCTAATAAACCCTATTGGTTTCATTGGGCAACAGGGCTTGAGATGTCATTTCATCTCAATGTTGGGTAAAAGTCCCACAAAATTAGAAGCAACTTCTTCAAAATGACCTTAACAGTGTTGACGGGGACGTTAAACCTCAAATCAAACAAACAAAAATCATTAACTCATAGCTCCAGATAAGAGAGGGTATCCACATTTTATGTTTCTTAATTCTGCAGGAAAATATGCAGTGGGTACTCATTAGAAGCCCATTGCAGAGGCGCTTCTAATGATTGTTTGTTTGTATTGGAGTTAAAGGGCCCAGTCAACACTATTTATGGTCGTTTTTGAGCCCGTCAGTTTACCTATCCACACTTTTCCTGGGCAGGCTTATACGTAAGCGCTCAACCAGTATAGTCCACTTTATTTTGCCAGAAACTGACAACGGCCCTTCTTGAATCAGAAGAAGGGAGAGAATAACTGTAGAAAAGATTTCATGATCAATCTCCACAAAAGAATGGTGCCGACCCCGGCAGTAATCGAATCCCTGTCCTGATCACCTGCAGCGATACAGACTGAGAGGCGCCCAGTCGCCCAAGACGCTTAAATTTTTGTCTGGGCGCCTAAGTTTTGAATAAAAATTCCTATTAACTTATAATGTAAAATTTGGATTTAAGGCAGTCTGGGCACCTAAAGCAAAATGCTTAGTCTGTACCCCTGACCTGTCAGACGTGCATCCAACTGAGCTACCGAGGCCGGCATGTGCTCCTAATGAGCACCCACAACATGTAGTTTCATGCAAAAATAAGAAAAAAAAACTTCTTTTTGGATGACAAAGCACCTGATCAGAAGCTATGATAACTCAAACATGGATGTTACGTTTACCATTTACCATAACTGGAGCATTCTTCCCATAGCTCCAGATATCCATATCTTTTTAGACAACCAAGGGAGGTTTTTCTGAGTGTTCGCATCTGAATAACCTCAATGTGAACATAAGAATTCCGCTGAAGGCTATGTCCTGCCTTTGGGGGCGTAAAGTCACTGAACCATGAAATGTAGTAGTATGTCAAACACGGATACCTGAATAAAAGTTGTCACTCCTAGATGTAAGCTTGTACCAAGTATCATTAATGAAGCTCTTATAGTTCTTGAGAAATAGACTCTTATAATAGGGTGAAAGTTGCGGTGGTCGCAACTGTTGACGAAAGGACGGACCAATGGACGGTAAACCGGACTCCTTTATCGCGTCATGCGCCATGCTTAAAGCTAACAATGCCTTGAAAAACTGGATCCTGGATATTAATGCAATAAATACATAAAACTTCAATTAGAAGGTCAATAGTATCTCTCAAAGACTTTGCAAATGTGGCTCAAAAGCATTAGAAATACAGTAAAATTCCTATATTAAGACCACCTTTGGGACTGTTCAAAAGTGGTCTTTAAGACCACTTTTGAACAGTTCCAAAGCTGATCTCTTACAAGAGGACCCCATGTGTAGAAAACACAAAGAAAGAACAAACAAAACCTTTTAAATACATGTATGTTGTTAAATTGTATTGATTTTAGCTGGTCTTAGTAGCGGAATTTCACTGTATCATGGTTTACTATGAAGTCAATGATGTGTAGACTTACAGCTGCGATTGTGAGTAGGTCGAAGACTTTGCAACAGTACCTCCAAGCATTTGCATTACCATACTTTGTCTGGCATTCGTCTGAAATACGAAGTTCACATTCAATAAGATTGGTCTTCTAAAATTAGTTTGATTCATTCTAATGATGAAGAAAGAGACCAACGTTAATCCTTCTACAAGATCTGTTTGTTTTGAGGTTTAATGGCCCAGTCAACAATATTAAGATCCTGTCAAATCTGTCACTTAGTCTTACCACACCTCGTACAGAGGACCCTCCTGTTTTAATGACAGTATTTGTTCCCTAAAATTATGTCAGTTTGTAGAATTTGCCACAATAAGAAGTCCCTATAAGCAGTTGTATAATAGTTAATTACTTAATAAACAAGATGTGTTTGTGAAACACAAATGCCCCCGGACAGCGCATGTGAAATATGAAAGCTCTACCATTTACCAATCAAAAGTTACGGCCAATGTTAAAATTATTAAAAAGTAAGTCAAATGCCAAGGTCAAGGTCATGAGGTCAAAAATTATAGTACCAATAGAAAGGGCTTGTGACAAGGAATGCACATGTGAAATATGAAAGCTCTATCAGTTACCAATCAAAAGTTATAGCCAATGTTAAAGTTTTTAAAAAGGAGGTCAAAAGTAGGTCAAATCTCAAGGTCACGAAGTCAAAAATTATAGTACCAATAGAAAGGTCTTGCGACAAGGAATGCACATGTGAAATATTAAAGCTCTATCAGTTACTAATCAAAAGTTATAGCCAATGTTGAAGTTTTTAAAAAGGAGGTCAAAAGTAGGTCAAATCTCAAGGTGAAGGTCACGAGGTCAAAATTTATGGTACCTCTTGAAAGGTCTTGTGACAAGGAATGCACATGTGAAGTATGAAAGCTGTACCACTTACCATTCAAAAGTTATGCCCAATGTTAAAGTTTTTGCAGACGGACAAACGGACAAACAGACAAACGGACAAACAGACGGACAGACCAAAAACTATATGCCCCCCAGAATCTTAGATTCCGGGGGCATAAAAATGACACTTCCCTCAGTTACTCCAAGAAACCAATGTTGTTAACAAATGGTGTAGACATTTGTTAGAATCGCATCCATAACATTTGTTTTTGGAGGTATTACAATATTCTTGATATTCCATCAATCTGTCTCATTATGCACTAAGGGTTCGTTCCATTAAAAATGTTACGAGTTTTGACATTATATTAAATGTTCTTGCACACCAGACAAGCAAATCTGTGATTTTACCCTGGGATAGAAATTTATGTTCTGACCCTGGTGTTCCAACCCAAAATCGAATATAATCGCGTGTTTGATAAATGCACTGGTTGATTATGACCTGGTATGCGCCGTCGTTAAGGTTGACGTCACATCACGTTACCTGACGTCACTAAACATTCCCGTACTGTCATCACAATATGGCGGACATCGGTACTTGAAGTGACTGCAGCATTAAAATCCGCGCAGGAAATGGAAGGTATGCAAGAAAAAGAAGCCTATATGGGTGTGAGGGGCGGATAGAAAAATCCGTCCCTCGGGATCACTGTCCGGCATCACTCAGCAAGCCTCATGATGCCGGACAGTGTCCCTCCGTACGGATTTTTCAATCCACCCCTCACACCCATATAAAATTCTTATATTATCCACCAATATTTAGATACAGTAATTACAGCTTTCAGGAAAAGTACAATAGTGGACAAGCCCAATTCTCATTAAGCTCATGTCAAGCTGTCTGTTAACCTTTACCACACTCTGGACTAATTCAGCAGACAACAAATTGTTGATATTTATTCTTATTTTCCCCAGAAAACAGGACTTGATATCGCATGCAAATTGTCTCCTGTCTCTATAGGAGATAATTTGCATGGGATGTCAAGTGTATTTGTTTGTTGGTTTGATTTGAGGTTTAACGTCCCTGTCAACATTGTATAGGTCATTTTGGAGATGCTGCTTCCAGATAATTAAAAAACCAAATAGCAAGAGTTGTCTTCCTTGTTCACGACACATCGTCTCAATGCCATGCATGCACCTGTGAAGTTTCATAAATATATTCCACACGGTTTAGGAATTCTGGTCGGACACGAAGTGGTTTGGACATACGGACAGACGTACGGATGTACATACAGATGGGCGGATGGGGGGTAACACTTAATGCCTTTCTGCTATTCTTGGAATAGGCGGAGACATAAAAAAACATACCCTGTATGCAGAGTGTGTACCTGTACACCTTACACTGAGCAGCTCAGCCCAGTAGTAACTAAATTAAAGGAAATCTTACCATAGAAACCATATATCTGAGTGATCTGTCTGCTTTCATGATTCCCTCTAAGTAACACTATCTTATCAGGCCATCTGAAAATGATAATTGGCTACAATGTGTGAAATACAGTACAAATTGTCTCGTTTTATACACATGTGACATATAGGATTGTTAGAAATAATATTAAGTTGAGGTCACTTGTTAGGATGGCCTCATTGAGTGCCCACATCATAAGGTTTACCTGAAGGGAAAACTAGAAATGGGCCCCGTCAAGCGATTTTGGTACTTATCGCCTATGCGAGCAGCGAAGGTTCAGGCGAGCCTGCGCATCCGCGCAGTCTCGCCAGAACCTTCGCTGCTCGCTCATACAAGCAGTGAATCAAGAGGAACCTTCAGACAGAAAGCCATATCCCTGGCCCCTCTGAATGGCTGGGCATGCGCAGTTAAAATTTGTCATGACGGAATGCTCGAAGACACAAATTCGCTTGGCGGCGCTCAAATGTTAAGTGACATGGATGCCCACTGGCTGGTAGTTGTGACACTGATGAAGAACTTAAATGCAAATTGCTAACGCCATCTAGGGCATGGATAGAGACAGACATACAGACAGGGGTAACACTATATGCTCTTTCCACCATTCTTCTAATGATGGAGCCATAAAAAAGATATACCAGAACTATCCTCTCTACTCCTTATCTGGAGCTTAGAAACAAAACAAGTTTAGGAATTTCTACCAACCGTGAGGCTTGGCAAGCAAAAATTTGAAATGATTCAAGTTTAAAAAATATTTTTGCAGTCAGATTTTTTTATCATACGACCTATATGGCCCCATACTTCAGTTTTATTTTCTCTTCCTTTGGGCAACTCTACATTCTCACAGTAAGTTTGTTTTGGAGTTTAATGACCCAGTCAACACAATTTAGGTCATACTGGGCCAGTCAGTTTGTATAATCACACTTATCCAGGCCAGGTTTATACATAAACGAGCAACAAGTAAAGTACACATTCTTTTGCCAGAAACAGACACCCACCCTACTTGAATCAGTGGATGGGAGAGAATGACTGTTTGTTTGTTTGATTTTGGGTTTAACATCCCCGTCAACATTATAAAGGTCATTTTGGAGACGTTGCTTCCATTTTTGTGGGACATTTACCCGACACTGAGATGAAATGACATCTCAAGCTCTGCCGCTCAATGAAACCAATAGGGTTTATAAGCATGGATGGTCCGACTCGCACTGCTTTGCCCGGGCAGGCTTAGATCCTCTAAGCGGTTTACCAGTACTAGTGTGTGGTCGGTTTCAGCTCTGCGTGGAAGCATCATGCAGCCCATCTATTTCTTCAAGCCCTGATGGGAAGAGAATGGCTGTAGAAAAGATTTCATGATCAGTCTCCACCAAAGAGCGTCTGATTAGCACCGTAGTGTTTGTGCCCTGCAAAGTACATGATGTTGTACAATACATAGTACAATATCAGGCAGTACCTCTGGTTTCTATCTTTAACCTTTAACCTGCTGAATATTCAATTAAGCCACACCCATTTCTGTCTATCAACCAATCAAATTACTTGATGTAATTTACTGCTACAAATTCATAAACTAAATGCCAAACAGTGTAGATCCAGATCAGATGGCTTCTTCAGAAGCCATCTGATCTGGATCTACACTGTTTGCAAAGATAGGGCTTGTCGCCTACAGCAGGGTAAAGGTTAAAGTTTCAAGACTTCCTAGTCTGTGTAGCTGTTTAATTGTGCTTGTCTGAGGTCAGTTATTCAAAGCACCGTTAGCTTAACGAGCTTGTTAGTGGTCATACTGTAAAGTATTTTAGCAAATACAATATCTAAAATTTGGGTATTTTTGCTGAAAAAATGTGAGCAGCTTTTGCATTTGCAAAAGCTGCTCACATTTTTTCAGCAAAAATATAAGTATATTTGTCCCAATAAATGATTAAAGTTTTAACGATACATTAACTAACAATGTGATTATGTTGTTAGTTTTGAACAACTGGGCCCAGGAAAGTAGGTCGAGTCCTCACCATTGTCTCACCTCTGTGGTTCTTTGATTATTTGTGTTCACGGAGATGTTGCAATGATTAGTTAGGAGGCCTTCAGGCGGACTGAACAAACTATTTGTCTAAATCGCGACGGAAGTAAGGGCGAGGATTGTAGCCATGTAAAATCAATTTAAGCCCCCCAGTGGAAATCTTTCCACTGACCGTTCCAAGGCAGTTCTTCTGTGGTGATTTATTTATTATGTTGTTGTTTGTTACTCACTGTGTGTATCACTTGTGTCTTTTCATTTTGGATGGCCATTTTGTGGGAAAGTAACTGTCCTTATGGCCTTCCTTTGTTTAGGTTTCCACTATGGTCTGGTCGCTTAATGTTTGTGTTTCTTTCCCATTGGTGTCTTTGATGGGTGGATTAAGTTAATTGTATCGATTCCTGATCTTTGCTTTACTTCTACTTTATTGTGATGAGGCACTGATCATGGCAACAGATAAAAGTAAGTATTTTGTGAAAAACAGAGTATAGTTTTTATTAGTTGTCCAAAAAAAGCTATGTTGTGGGTATTCATTAGAACCGCCTTGCCAGCAGTGGCATAACTAACTTGTAAGCAGCAGAAAAATTCCATGCTTTACAGATACAGTGCCTAATTTACTGTTTTATTTTCCTGAAAGAAATGAGTAGTTTTTTACTTTTAAAGTAAAATGTATTCACTTCTTTTCAGTGACAATATCAGATTCTGTGGTTTTGCTGTCCAAAGAACAACTAAAGTTTTGCTGAAATGTTAACTAATCACTTTAATTTTTAGCTTTAACCCTTGAAATGCCAATTACAACAACAACAATTACTGTCTGCTTTGCTGTCTGCTGGTTACTTTAAAAGCAGGCCTCTTACTGGCCTATCTCTTCCGAGCCTGAAAGGCCCGATTTTGCAGCCTTAACCCTTAACCTCCTGAACAAGATAGCCATTACCTTTGCAAACAGTGTAGATCCAGATCAGATGGCTTCTGAAGAAGCCATCTGATCAGGATCTACACTGTTTGTCATGCACTTTGTGAACTGAATGAATACATTATATCAAGTAATTTCCTTGGCTGAGTCAGAAATGGGCATGGCTAGATAAACAAATTCAGAAGGATAAGGATTAAATAGTCAAACAGAATAAAGGAGGAAAAATCAAAATACCAAAGCCTGAAATCAAGGAAAAAATCAATCTCTAAAAGCCTGAAATCCTGCAAATGCCTGAAAAATACGAGGCCTGTAAAACTCATTGCAAACAGTGTGGACCATGATCAGAGTGCTCCTCCAGCAGCAGTCTGCCTCATTAGCTCAGTCGGATGCGCCTCTGACTGGTGATCAGGAGGATGCAGGTTCGATACCTGCCATGGTCAGCAACATTCATTTGTGGATCACGAAATCTTTTCTACGGTCATTCTCTCCCTTCCGCTGATTCAAGAAGGGCAGTTGTTAGTTTCTAGAGAAAGAATGTGCACTGTACTGGTTAACCGCTTACGTATAAGCCTGTCCAGAAAAAGTGTGGATAGGTTAACTGACCAGCTCAAAAATGACCTAAAATAGTGTTGGGCCCTTAAACTCCAATACAAACAAACAAAGCAGCAGTCTGATCAGGATCCATCCACACTGTTTGCCTGTATGTAAAACTATTTATAAAAAGTTGGCAAGAAGATGCAGCAGAAGACATAATCAGACCACATTTTCAGATACAGTTTTTCTTGACATCTAAATAAATGGACCAAAAAGATGTACAATGCAAGATTTCTTGCCACAAAACTAAACACTTACTTTGCTTTAAGAGTGAGAAGAAGTGTGAATGTTTCCAGACTGAAGTAACCTCTGTCTACAAAATCCCCCTGAAATAACAATATTGCAAATATAATATTTTACCACTGTCTTGCTGAACAGGATATCCTCTACCTTTGCAATCAGTTTAGATTCTGATCAGATGGTTTCAGAAGAAGCCATCCGATCAGATTCTGCACTGTCATTCAGTTTCGAATTTAATAGAATACATTATATCAAGTATTCTGATTGGTTGGCAGTCAGAAAAGGGTGCGACAAAATTAACTTATTCAGCTGGGCAAGGCATAATGTTGTAACCAAAATGTCTTAGAAAACAGTGCAAGTTCCCTTTCATTTCAGTGCTGACAGTATATTTACCCTTTGAAGAATATCTTAATCATTTAATGGGAACTGTTAATGGTCATAACTCTGTCAAATGTTAACGGATTTCGTCAATACCAACCGTGTATCTACAATACCAATGTATACGCACAATTTGAAGACAATCTGGGCAAATATACTCACACTACCAATCAGAAATGCCCAAAAATCACTTATTAGGAACTGACATGGACCATAACTCAAGTCAAAAGTTGACAGATTTGCCCATGAACAATCCCAAATCACACATCCCGACATAAATGTGTAAGCAAAATTTGATAAAAAAAATCCGTGAAAAATACTCAAGTTATCGATCAGAATGGTGCAGACGGACAGACATATGGATGGATGGACGGACACGGTCTATATCATAATACCCCACCACTATCATGTGGTGAAGTATAAAACAGTGACCCTCTACTTAGTCTCTTATCTGCTACAATGACAGAAGGCCTTGTCCAACAGTAAGCCAATTATCAGTTGGGTGTAATAATCATTTAATGTCAAAAGATATATGGAACCATCACCTCACTCAGCCATCCCAATATGGCATCACGTGAACAAGTTCGGGAAATGAACACCCCGCTTAACCCCATTTTATACAGAGAAAACTGGGGTTTACGGGGATGTATATTATTTTTCTTCTTTCTGCTCCAAGACATAGACTGTGGGTACTCGTTAGAACCGCCTCAATGAGGCGGTTCTAACGAACACCCTCAACCTATGTCTTGAACATTTATAAGAAAAATTTAAGTATTTTCATCAGAAAAGTAGCTACTTTGGAGATGCGAAAAATGCACTAGTGTGTTATCGTAATGTTATATAAAAACTCACCATGAAAATGTAGTTCGTGTCAGGCATCTGTCCTCCTGTGCGGAAGAGTTCAATGAGGTCGTAAAACTGAAATATACATGAAAAACAGTAAGATAATTAGCTCTGGGCCCAGCTGTTCAAAGCAAGCAATGTCATTAGTTTACATATCATTAAAACTTCTATCATCTAATATGGAAAATAAGCTACCGTAAAATTTCTAAACATTTGGACACTTTGAGGACATGCGGTAATTCTCCTAAAATTGTTACAAATTTGTTTCAAGATCCAGCAAGGAGTCCAAAAGGTGCAGATGGAATGGTAAACAGTGGAGACCCTGATCAGACTGCTCCTTTAGGAGCAGTCTGATCTGGGTCTGCACTGTTTGCTAAGGCCTGCCTGTCCCAATACTTAGGATCATTATGGTAATATCTTTGCTGAAAACAAATACAAGTACTTTTGCAAATGCAAAAGATACTCATATTCTTTTTAGCAAAAATATCACAATATGTGTAGCAAATATTGTACTCACTTGATCACTTTCAAGTTCATAAACTTGATCACTTTCAAGTTCTTAAATCTTTATTGCGCTGAATAAACTGATTTAGCCACACCCATTTCTGACTATATCAATCAATCAAATTACTTGATATAATGTATTCATTCAATTCACAAACTGCATGACAAACAGTGTAGACACTGATCAGAAGCCATCTGATCTGGATCTACACTGTTTGAAAAGGTAAGGGTTGTAGGGTTCAGCAGATTATGGGTTAAGCTAACAAGTCTTTCGACTTCGCCCATTTTGTTCCGGAAACCCCAAAACGGGTATCCTGGCAAACAGTGCAGGCACAGATAGGCACAGATCAGACGCCACAGAATGGGGCTTCTGATCAGGGCCTACACTATTTGCAAAAAAGTTCAGCTAATTTTCAAATAAATTTTCAAGATAACACAACCTGTCACCCCTAAATTTCGAAATTTGTTTGTTTGATTTGAAGTTAATTGTCCCTGTCAACACTATAAAAGTCATTTTGGAGACGTTGCTTCCAATTTTGTGGTACTTTACCCGACACTGAGAAGAAATGACACCTCAAGCCCTGCCACCCAATGAAACCAATAGGGTTTATAAGCATGGACGGTCTGACTCGCACCGCTTTGCCTGGGCAGGCTTAGATCCTCTAAGTGGTTTACCAGTACCCATGTGTGGGTCGGTTTCAGCTCTGCGTCGAAGCAACATGCAGCCCATATATTTCTTCAAGCCCCGATGGGCTGGGTTCATAAATTTCGAAATGGACACCTTCCACATATAAGGGGGAAGATTCCATTTGGTACAAAAAGGGTTAAAATCAATGCCAGATTTTGTAAATACAATAACACAATAAAACATTCAAAGCTGTTAAGAAATGGGGGACTTTTCTGTGATTTTCTAGAGTATACTTCAACAGCAATTCAATGACTTTTGGCATCTACTGTATTGCTGGTTTGTTTTTAAACTGGGGTTTTACATCCCCATCAACACAATTTAGGTCTATTGTGACATTGCTTCCAATTTAGTCGGTCGTTTACCACTGAGATGAAATAACAGCTAAGCCCTATCATGCAAACAAACCAATAGCAGGGATGGTCCAACAGAATATAACATTTGGTTACAGAGATATGAGCAATCAAAAAGGTTTAACACAAAACTTTGACAAAAACTTGACGAAAGGATGGACAGCTTACCCAGTGGCTTGATCCAGGAGCTCAGATATTCCATTTGAAAGGTATTATAGAGATATCTTGTACCAAATATGAAGAGAATCTAACATGTGGTTACAGAGACACAAGCAATCATAGCTAGAACACAAAAGTTTGCCGTAAAAGTTGACATACAGATGGACAGACAGAAGAACAAACTAGAGCTGTCAGAGGATCTGACTATAGCCCCGCTATAGCGCTATCAGAGGAGTAAGACACATTGACTCTAAAAGCTTTTAACCTATCAGGGGAGCTTTCTTAGTTCCAGAGAAAACTTTAATATTTTTTTTTTCTTTGCTGGGGAGATAACCCCAAGAGTAATGTTGTTGGCCATTATTTACTTACATCCACCTAATGTTCATGTTTATACAAAGTTTCAGCTTTCTAGCTTTCTTAGTACCTGAGAAAACTGTATCGAAAATATTTTTCATGGTTTGATGGTTAGAAAAGTGAAATGATTTTTTTACTTGCAGAAAATATCCTATCAGGGGAGATAACTCCAAGAGTTATGGGCCTTTGGCCATTATTTTGGTAAGGGCCATACATCCACCCACTTTTCATGTTCATACAAAGTTTCAGTATTCTAGCTTTCTTAGTTCCTGAGAAAACTGTCACCAAACCTTTTCATTTATTAAAAAAAACTATACTATCAGGGGAGATAACTCCAAAAGTAATGGGCCCTCGGCCATTATTTTGGTTAGCTCCCTATATCCACCCATTGTCCACATTTATGCAAAGTTTGAGGTTTCTAGCTTCTTTAGTTCCTGAGAAAACTGTGACCAAACATTTTCATTTAAAAAAAACCTATATTTTCATTTATTTAAAAAACCTATCAGGAGAGATAACTCCAACAGTTATGGGCCCTTGGCCATTATTTTGGTAAGCTCCCTATATCCACCCATTGTCCACATTTATGCAAAGTTTGAGCTTTCTAGCTTCTTTCGTTCCTGAGAAAACTGTGACCAAACATTTTCATTTAAAAAAACCTATCAGGGGAGATAACTCCAAGAGTTATGGGCCCTTGGTCATAATTTCGGTAAGGTCCGTGGAGGCACCCATTGTCCACGTGTATACAAAGTTTTAGTTTTCTAGCTCTCTTAGTTTCGGGGAAAACTGTGACGAAAAAATAACGGAATAACGGAATTACGGAATTACAGAATTACAGAATTACGGAATTACAGAATTACGGAATGACAGGGCAAATCCAATATAGCCCCACTTTTCAAGCGGGGAAAAACTATATACCCACTGACATACTTTGTATGAAGGGGGTAGAATTAGGACACAGTAATTCGCCTATAATTTTGAATATATTTGTTTCATGAGCAAGCAAAGAGTCTGAAAGGTGCAGAATGAGTGTAGACAGGAGCAGTCTGACCAGTGTCTACACAGTGTCTGCACTGATCAGACCCATTTGAAATGGGTGAAGTCCAAAGACTTGTTAGCTTAACCCTTTTTGTATCAAGTGGAATCGTTATTCTTATATATAGCAGTAGTCCATTTCAAAAATTAGGGGTGTCAGGTTGTGTTTTCATCAAAATCTATTTGGAAAAAGACTGAACTTGTAGCAAACAGTGGAGGCCCTGATCAGACGCCGCGTTCTGCGGCGTCTGATCTGGGCCTGCACTGTTTGCCAGGCTACCCGTTTTGGGGTTTCGGTTAACCCATATCCCGCTGATCTGTTGCTCTGGCCTATCTGTGCGTAGACTTTGGATTATTACCTAAAGAGCAGTCCCATTTTAAGTTTTGTTTGTTTGTTTTGGAGTTTAACGGCCCAGTCAACACTTTAGGTCATTTTTGAGCCGGTCAGTTTACCTATCCACACTTTCCTTGGCAGGCTTATACGTAAGCGGTTAACCAGTTCAGTGCACATTCTTTCGCCAGAAACTGACAACTGCCCTTCTTGAATCAGCGGAAGGGAGAGAATGACCGTAGAAAAGATTTCATAATCTCCACGAAAGAATGTTGCCGACCCTGGCGGGAGTCATAACCCGCATCCTCCTGATCACCAGTCAGACGCGCATCCGACTGAGCCACTGAGGCTGGCCCCATTTAAAGTGTTTCAAGGAAGTTTTTTTCTAAAAGGGTGATCACCTTGATCCTTTTCTGTTCTATTTTACAAGTAGTTGCACGAGACAGGCATGTTTCTCGCCCGAGAATCTCATGAGTTATGTTAAAATTTGGCTGGAAAATATCATGCATAACTCATTCATTACTAGAAACCCTAAACGGTACCCTGGCTAACAGTGCAGGCCCAAATCAAACGCCGCAGAATGCGGCGTCTGATCAGGGCTTACACTGTTTGCGAAAAGTTAAGCCATTTTCCAAATCAATTTTGAAGATAACACAACCTGACACCCCTGAATTTTGAAATAGACTCCTGCTATATATAAGGAGGAAGATTCCATTAGGTACAAAAAGGGTTAAAGTGGTCAGTATCAGATTTTTACCATGTGAGTTGCAAGACCAAACTTGCATGACATTTCTTGGACTTCTTAAAGGTGCATTATTGAGCTACCGGGTATCAAAATTTTTTTTCTGGTTTTTGTCTTCAATGCATATTTGTCATGTGTACACTTTTGGAGCCAAATACAGCTTCAGAACTTTGTGAAAATGGTCGTTTTCATTCGTGTTTACCCTTCGCTCTGAACATGTGTTCAGAATTTCTGTTCTAAAAATAAATCTGTCACTTTACACATACATGGCGACAGTATCCTCTCTGAGTGCTGTTACTTATGGCATGGTATTCAGCGTCATATTTTTTTCCGATTCAGGCATGGCCTAAGCGAACAAGGCCAAAAATGAATGTCGCATAATGTCATATATGGGGATTCTATTTTTGTCACGAACTAAAAATAGATCTAACTAGTGTTCGAAACCTAGTTAGGGAATCTCTCTCAAACTCGTTTACCTGTCATCCTAATTGTTTGCATTTTTGCATAAAATGCATTGATTTGTATTGTTTTAAAGAAAAATACCGGCTATAATATAATGTGTTTTATTTTTGGAAGCATTTTTTCCAGATAGCTCAATAATGCACCTTTAAAAGGAAGTGGAAGATAAACTTTTACTTGAGAAGAAAGGTTTCAGAGAAATGATGAGACTGCTTAACTCTTATCTTGCTGTTCACGACAATCCCTATCCATGCAAACAGTGTAGATCCAGATCAGATGGCTTCTGAAGAAGCCATCTGATCAGGATCTACACTGTTTGACATTCAGTTTATGAATTTGTAGGAATAAATTACATCAAGTAATCTGATTGGTTCAAAGTCAGAGATGGGTGTGGCTAAAATGAATATTCAGCAAGAGAAGGGTTAAACTGGTTCAGCTGGTCCATTGTCTCACACATAATTCGCTGTCATGTGCGTGACTGCAACACCTCTTGCATTTTTAAAAGTAAATTACAAAGGACTCATAAGCAACTCACAAGTTCCTTGCAAAATTAATCACATACTTGTATTATTGCACATTATGCATGTGCGCCTACACTCAAATCTTCCCAGGACCTGCCCTGTATATCCAATGCTACCTTCACTCTACCTGTCCATGTATATATCTCCAATGGTACCTCCGATGTACCTGCCCATCAAGTAGATCTCCAATGCTACCTTCACTCTACCTGTCCAATAGTGTCCATGTACATGTATATCTCAAATGTTGAAGAAATAGATGGGCTTAATGATGCTTCCACGCAGAGCTAAAATTGACTGCACAAGAGTACTGGTAAACCGCTTAGAGGAGTTAACGAGGATTCTGAGGACTAAGCCTGCCCAGGGCAAAGCGGTGTGAGTCGGACCGTTCATGCTTACGAACCCAATTGGTTTCATTAGGCGGCAGGGCTTGAGATGTCATTTCATCTCAATGTCCGGTAAAAGTCTCACAGAATTGGAAGCAACGTCTCCAAAATGACCTATAAAGTGCTAAAGTGTTAAACCTCAAATCAAACAAACAAACATGTATCTCAAATGCCACATACCTGCCCATGTATATCTCCACATACTGTAACCGGAGAAGATACTGGCTGTACATTGGATTCTTCCAACAGCAGTTCACAAACAATGTCACACAATTTCTGGAAGCAAAACAATTAAAACAAAATGTGTTTGTGAAACACTGATGCCCCCGGACAGCGCATGTTATATATGAAAGCAGTATCACTCAGCAATCGAAAGGTATGGCAAATGTTCAAGTCTTAAAAAAGTAGGTCAAGGTCACAAGGTCAAAAATTATGGGATTGTTGAAAAGATCTTGTGACATAGAATGTACATGTGAAATATAAAAGCCCGGTCAATTACCAATTGAAAGTTATGGCCAATGTTAAAGTTGTTAAAAAGTAGGTCAAACGTCAAGGTCACGAGTTCAAAAATTATGGTACCCTGTTAAGGTCTTGTGAAAAAGAATGCATATGTGAAATAGGAAAGCCCAATCACTTACCAATCAAAAGTTATGGTCTATGTTAAAGTTTTTAAAAAGTAGGTCAAACGTCAAGGCCAAGAGGTAAAAAATTATGGTATCACTAGAAAGGTCTTGTGACAAGGAGTGCACATGTGAAATATGAAAGCCATACCACTTACCAATCAAAAGTTATGGCCAATGTTAAAGTTTTAAACAAGAATTCTGCCGAAGGCTATGTCGTGCCTGTGGGGACGCAAAGTCATCGAAGCATGACATGTAGGTCAAAGTCAATCATAGATGCTTGCACAAAAGATTCCATTCTCAAATGCAAGCTTGTACTTAGTATCACTAATGAAGTTCTAATAATTCTTGAGAAATGAACTTAACCATTAGGGGGTCGCAATATTTTACATAGTCAGTGAACCATGAAATTTAGGTCAAGATCAAATATGGATGCTTGCATTTAAGTTGCCATCCCCAGATTCAAGTTTGCACCAAATATCATTAATGAAGCTCTAAAAGTTCTTGAGAAATAAGTTTGACCAAAAGGGTGAACGCTAGGGTGGTCGCAATATTTTACAAAGTCAGTGAACCATGTAATATAAGTCTAGGTCAAATATGGACGCTTGCATTTAAGTAACCATCCCCGGATACAAGTTTGTACAAAGTATCATTAATAAAGCTTTTATAGTTCTTGAGAAATAAACTTGACCATTAGGGTGAATGCTAGGGTGGTCGCAATATTTTACAAAGTCATTGAACCATGAAAAGTAGGTCAAGGTCAAATATGGATGCTTGCATTTAAGTTGCCATCCACAGATACAAGTTTGTACTACATATCATTAATGAAGCTTTTATAACTCTTGAGAAATAAACTTGACCATTAGGGTGAACGCTAGGGTGGTCACAATATTTCACAAAGTCAGTGAACCATGAAATGTAGGTCAAGGTCAAATATGGATGCTTGCATGTAAGTTGCCATCCCCAGATACAAGTTTGTACTACATATCATTAATGAAGCTCTTATAGCTCTTGAGAAATAAACTTGACCATTAGGGTGAACGCTAGGGTGGTCACAATATTTTACAAAGTCAGTGATTTTGATTTGTTTGATTTGAGGTTTAACGTCCCTGTCAACACTATAAAGGTCATTTTGGAGACGTTGCTTCCAATTTTGTGGGACTTTTACCCGACATTGAGATGAAATGACATCTCAAGCCCTGTCGCCTAATGAAACCAATAGGGTTTATTAGCATGGACGGTCCGCCTCGCACCGCGGTTCCTGGACAGGCTTAGATCCTCTAAGCGGTTTACCAGTACTAGTGTGCGGGCCGGATTCAGCTCTGCGTGGAAGCATCATGCAGCCCATATATTTCTTCAAGCCCCTATGGGCGGGGGCTTACAACCATGAAATGTAGGTCAAGGTCAAATATGGATGCTTGCATGTAAGTTGCCATCCCCAGATACAAGTTTGTACCAAGTATCATAAATGAAGCTCTTATAGTTCTTGAGAAATAAACTTGACCATTAGGGTGAACGCTAGGGTGGTTGCAAATGTTGACGCCTTGATGAACGGACGGACGGATGGACAAACAAATGGACGGAAGGCCAGGCGCCTATATCGCCCCATGCTAATAGCAGGCACGACAAAAAGAAGGTCAAACATCAAGGTCAAGGTCACAAGGTCAAAAATTATGGTACCACTAGAATGGTCTTGTGACAAGGAATGTACATGTGAAATATGACTGCCCTATCACTTACCAATCAAAAGTTATGGCCAATGTTAACGTTTTTAAAAATTTTGAAAAAAGGAGGTCAAAGGTCAAGGTCATGAGATCAAAAATTATGGTACCACTGGAAAGGTATTTTGATAAGGTATAAACATGTGAAATATGAAAGCTCTATTTTTTACCATTCAAAAGGTATGCCCAATATTAGGGTTTTTGTAGAGGGACAAACAGACAGACAAACAAGAATTCTGCCGAAGGCTATGTCTCGCCTGTGGGGGTGCAAAGTCACCGAACCATGACATCTAGGCTAAGGTCAAACATAGATGCTTGCACAAAAGTTGCCATTCTTAGCAAGCTTGTACTAAGTATCATTAATTAAGTTGTAATAATTCTTGAGAAATAAACTTAACCATTAGGGTGAATGCTAGGGTGGCTGCAATATTTTACAAAGTCAGTGAACCATGAAATTTAGGTCAAGGTCAAATATGGATACCTGCATTTAAGTTTCCTTCTCAAGATACAAGTTTATACCAAGTATCATTAATGAAGCTCTAATAGTTCTTGAGAAATTAACTTGACCATTTGGGTGAACGCTAGGGTGCTCGCAATATTTTACAAGTCAGTGAACCATAAAATGTATGTCAAGTCAAATATGGATGCTTGATTTAACTTGCCACCCCCAATTACAAGTTTGTACCAAGCATTATTAATGAAGCTCTTATAGTTCCTGAGAAATTAAATTGACCATTTGGGTGAATGCTAGAGTGGTCACAATATTTTACAAAGTCAGTGAACCATGAAATGTAGGTCAAGGTCAAATATGGATGCTTGCATTTAAGTTGCCATCCCAAGATACAAGTTTGTACCAAGTATCATTAATTAAGCTCTTATAGTTCTTGAGAAATAAACTTGACCATTAGGGTGAATGCTAGGGTGGTCGCAATATTTTACAAAGTCAGTGAACTATGAAATTTAGGTCAAGGTCAAATATGGATGCTTGCATTTAAGTTGCCATTGCCAGATTCAAGTTTGTACCAAATATCATTAATGAAGCTCTTATAATTCTTGAGAAATAAACTTGACAATAAAAGTGAACGCTAGGGTGGTCGCAATATTTTACAAAGTCAGTGAACCATAAAATGTAGGTCAAGGTCAAATAGGGATGCTTGCATTTAAGTTGCCATCCCCATATAAAAGTTTGTACCAAGTACACATGTATCATTACTGAAAGTCTTATGGTTCTTGAGAAATAAACATGACACTTAGGGTGAACGCTAGGGTGGTCGCAAATGTTGACGCCTTGACAAACGGACAGACGGAAAACCGGGCACCTATATCGCGTCATGCTAATAGCAGGCGCGACAAAAACTATATGGCCCCCGAATCTCGGTTCTGAGGGCATAACAAGAACACATTAACCTCTTTAGAACACTGCTCATTATAACAAGGTTTTGAATAAAACATGTTTTGAAGATGAATAAGAAAATGTATAGATTATATGTACAATGTACACAGTAACAAGAGATGTCAGAAGACAACATAGCTCGCCTTTGGGGGCCTAAGTTGGATGGGGGCAAGTTATCACAAATGAAGTTTTTCTTCAGTAAAACAGCCCAACAGTGAGTGAGTGAGTGTTTCAGTTTTACGTCCCACCAACAGCTAAGGTCATACGGAGACGGGACCTCGGTTTAAAGACTCATCCGAAAGTCTGGAGAAGCCCGGGATCGAACTTGCGACCCCTGGTTTACAAGGCGAGTAGCGTAACCACTCGACCACGGAGGCTTCTAAAACAGCCCAACAGACTGCAGCAATTAAAATAGAACAAGATGGTACCCCTAAGAACCACTGAAGAAGAAATTTTGTTTAAAGTGTTTTTATTTGAAAAAAAAAAACATTCCAGTTTTGCAAGTTTTGCCAAAAAAAGCCATTTTATTATGTGAAACAGCTAAACAGACTGCAGCAAATGAAAGAGAACCAAAAAGTACAGCCTGTAAAGCAAAAGCCACAGTGACCATGAAGGTAAAACTTCCTTCAGGTATTATCAAACGCAACATTTGTGTGACTTAAAATACATAAATAAATGTGATGACAAAGTTTTCTAATAATAGCCACAGTGATCTTGACTTTGAGGCCAGGATCCTGTAAGTCGAACTTGCTCGAGATATTATCATATGTAACATTTGTGTGTTGTTATATTAAAATCCAACAATAAATGTAGGCGATAGAGGGATGACAAAGTTTTTTTAAAAAAATAGCCACAGTGACCTTGACCTTGAGCCCTGGACCCTGAAAGTCCAACTCGCTAGAGATATCATCATATCCAACACGTGTGTGAAGTTACAGTCCAACCTATGTTAAGCAGGTACCTAAGGGATAATTAAAATGTGCTTGCTGCAGACAGGTGCTTGCTTAATACAGGTGAATTTTAATGCATTTGCCTTTTTGGGAACTAAATTCATGCTTGCTTAAGACAGGTTGCTTGCTTTTAAAATAGAGTGTATATTACAGGTTTGAGTGTATATTAAAATACATCAATAAATGCAGGGGCTAGAGCAATGACAAAAGTTTTTTTTTAAATAGCCACAGTGACCTTGACCTTCAGGCTTCAGACCGGGACCCTGAAAGTCGAACTTGCTCAAGATATCATCATGCCCAACATTTGTGTGAAGTTATATTAAAATCCATCAATAAATGTAGGCACTAGAGCCATGACAAAGTTTTTTCTAAAAATAGCCACAGTAACCTTGATCTTGAGCCCCGGACCCTGAAAGTCAAACTTGCTCGAGGAGGTATCATCATACCTAACATTTGGGTGAAGTTATATTAATATCCATCAATAAATGGAGGCACTAGAGCCATGACAAAGTTTTTCTAAAAATAGCCAAAGTGACCTTGACATTAAGCCTTGGACCCTAAAAGGAGGAGGAAACTGAAGTGTGTGGTGTGTTGGCAGTGATAATGTAAGACAAAAGGATCTTTAAGCTTAAAGTCTTTGAAGCCGTTCGACCACTCAATCAGGTAACAGGTTGTAGCACACCATAATTATTTTTTCAACCGCAACAAACACTGGTTTCAATTTCAATTATCGTTATGCACGGAAGACACTAATAGATTTATTTCCAATTAATGTTATTGCATATTTTCTTTCTATGAAGACATTATAATAATGAGCTGCGTCGTGAGAAAACCGGTTGATTGCATATGCGAACAACAGAGGCTCAGATCAGCCTGCGCATCCGTGTAGTTCACAGAATAACATGCCATGTCAGATAAATAATGTCCGTTTTATCTCAATTCTAGGTGGTAGGTGATGGAAATAATTTTAGGGATTCGTAGAAATACTGTAACACACCAAAACACCAGAACACACTGGTAATTACCAGAACACACTCATTTTTATACCCGCTTCGTACCAGAGTTGAGTGAGTATCAGTCCGTCTGTCTGTCTATCTATCTGTCTGTCCGTCATGTTTCTTGTAAATGGATCTCCTCTGCAACCACTGAAGTTACACTTTTGAAACTCTGCATGTGAATAATGCATGGTATGTAGATGGCAGTGGGCTACTTTTTTGTGACCTTGACCCCAACATGGCCCCAAGGTCAAAAAGTATGATTTTGCCATATCTCCTAAACTATTCGAGTTACACTTCTGAAACTTTGCTTATTGGATCGCCCTTGGACTATAGAATAATTTGGGCTACTTTTGGGATGACCTTGATCTCAGCATGACCCAAAGGTCAAGGTCAAAAAGTATGATTTTGCCATATCTTCTAAACTATTGGAGTTACACTTCTGCAACTTTGTCTGTTGGATGGCCCTTGGAATATAGAATAAATTGGGTTACTTTTGGCATGAGCTTGACCTCAACATGACCCCATGGTCAAAGGTAAAAAAAATATGACTTTGCCATATCTCCTAAACAATTGGAGTTACACTTTTGAAACTTTGCTTATTGGATGGCCCTTGGAATATAGAATATATTACCGGTAGGCTACTTTTGGTGAGACCTCGACCTCAACATGACCCCAAGGTCAAAGGTCAAAAAGTATGATTTTGCCATATCTTCTAAACTACTGGAGCTACACTTCTAAAATTTTCGTTATTGGCTGGCCCTTGGAATATAGAATAAATTGGGCTACTTTTGGTGTGTCCTTGACCGCAACCTGACCCCAAGGTCAAAGGTCAAAAAGTATGAATTTGCCATATCTTCTAAACTATTGGAGTTACACTTCTGAAACTTTGGTTATTGGACGGCCGTTGGAATAAAGAAAAAATTGGAATACTTTTGGTGGACCTTAACATGACCCCAAGGTCAAAGATAAAAAAGTATGTGTGTGTGAATTCGGGTAAAATATCGCTTTCAACAATTTTTCAGTCATATCACGACGGTGTCTGGTTGTGACAGGGAGCTCAATGCTCACTTTTATAGTGCTGCCTCACTGAAGTATCATGTCCCAGACACATTACATGATACCAAACCCAGTCACATTATCCTGACACTGGGTCGACCAGTCCTAGCTCTACCCTGTAAATCTGAGTGCCAAGCAAGGAGCAGCTAGAACCATTTTTAACTACTTTGGTATGTTGCAGCCTGGGATTGAACCCGTGACCTCCCGTTCCCCGGAGCGGACACTCTACCAACTGAGCTATCGGGGCCGGTCAAAAAGTATGACTTTGCCATAGCTTCTAAACTATAGCAGTTACACTTCTGAAACTTTGCTTTTCAGTTAGAATGTTCTTTGCAACTTTTTTTTTTTAACTTATATGTAGTTTTGGCTAGCGAATACATAGTCATTAATGCTATTCATAGAAAAAGCGGGTATTTGCGATGGTTTACCATCAACTGCGCTATCTAGTTTTTTATTTTATATCATTTAAAATCGTAATTACGACTTAATTACAGTTTTTTGGTGTGTAGGATGTTGTTACTAACAATTCTGATCTTACAATCATACAATAAATGAATCGCTTTCCATTTTTTTTATATAGATCTATATAAATGTGTTCCGGTCTGGAGGGTCTGAATATTGAAGAGGTTACAACTCTCTGATATAACTCATCTGGGGCCAGTTTCATCAATAAACATCGTACGATTAATCTTAAATTGTTCTTACGCACTTTTTAAAGAACTGCGTACGTAAGTTTCATCAAAACATCGCAAAGTATTCGTACGAGCTAAATTTGCGTTTCACTAAAATATGTCGCAATTTTGAATATACGCTTAAACAGGGCCACTAATTGTCACATGCGTGATCACGTGCCGTCTTGAAATAGCTGTGTAAAGTAGATAACACGTTTTAAGATTATTGGTTCATGTGGACCAAGATGTATATTCAGTACTAGAAACGCTTAATCAACATGATTCAACGTTGATTCTACGTTGTTTCAAACTTGTGTTTCCATTTCATTGTCGTAAGATACAGATATTAAGTATCTGGATCCATTCCCCACTGTAACACTGGTGAGTTGGTCTGTTTGGTAGACGTCGTGACGTCATACAAGCTTTGATTTAACGTTGTCATAATGAACCTTTTACGAGCGCGTTTGTCAGTAAATGCGAGGCGGCGAGGTTGGGTGGAGGTGTGGATGGGCGGTTCTTCAGCATGAGTGCACATGTATTGTTGAGTTGTTTATAATATTAGATAACGTGAGACTTCGTAGAGCATTTTATTACTTTTTTTCACGCTCATTTTAATAAATTCAGAAATGCAAGAGCATGAATACAAGATTCAATTTATCGTATGAACTTAAAACACAGTTTATGCACGATTTTATCCCAAAACGTCAATGCATGAAGTTGTTTAATAAGGATGCCGCATATAACGTTACCTGACATAGCCTCTGTAAGTGTTCGTATTTTACGTATATCAGTTTTCAGTTCCGGTTTGTTGTTGGCAATGGTGACAGGTATATAACAAATATTTTTTTATTGATTGTTCGTCTGTCAGGCCGTCCAGCCTTTCTTTCGGCCCCCGCCCATCGGGGCTTGAAGAAAAAGATGGGCTGCATGATGCTTTAACGCAGAGCTGAAACCGACGGCACACGTGCCTGCCCAGGCAAAGCGGTGCGAGTCTGTCCGTCCATGCTTATAAATATATTCTATAAAAGGGATATTCTTTGGAAGCGAGGTGTAAAAAGGGCACATTCACATGCAGCACTTTGCTAAAAGGGCACATCTCTCAACTTGAAATGAAAAGCTCCTTCTCTTACCCTTTGTCTTCAGTGCTAAATTATACTACCTTTTTTATGAAGTGAAGTGATATGTCATATTCACCATTGGTGACAAGAAGTTTAAGTGAGGTAAGTAAGTTGATCACTGATACAAACAAGATACGTTTGGAACATGTTTTTGCCACAGCTCCCATTCTCTAATACACACACACACTGACATGAAACTGGTCAGGCACACTTTCACACTCCATTTGTTTAATTGGTGTCACTCAGTCATGTTATCAAAACACAGTTATGACTTCTTAAAGTGACATAATTAAGTACAATAAACAGGGGGATTAGCAGTCAACCATACAGGTGGACTGTTAAATAGACAACATTTTATTGCTAAAAAAAGTCTAAAATAGTCCTTATTTAAACAGGCATAACTTTGTTATTTTTTGGTCAATTTCAGTGATTTTTGCACCAAAATGTAGGGCAGCATTTTCTCTACCTGAAAAAAGGGCATGGCGCTGGAAAAAAGGGCATGGCGCTTGAGAAAAAGGGCATGGCGCCGCGCCATGCTAAATAGGGCTGGGGGAAACACTAAATACACAACTGAACTTGAAAATATGAAGTGTACATGTTTTCTGGGCCACACAAGCTCATTTCGGCCAATTAGGAATAATCAGTGACCCTTTAATACTTTCAGAAGTCCACAATGGAATCAATGATCCCAAACGACAAGAAAATATAAACTACACTATGATGTAGGGCAGGGAGACTTTTTACGGCCGTCACGCATTCCCAGATACCAGATGTAGTGACGTTTAATAAACCCTATAGGTTTCATTGGGCGACAAGGCTAGAAATGTCATTTCATCTCAGTGTCGGGTTAAAAGTCCCACAAAATTGGAAGCAACGTCTCCGAAAAGACCTATACAGTGTTGAAGGGGACGTTACACCTCAAATAAACCAACCAACCAACCAACCAACCGTCCAGCCTTTCAATTAAAAATAAATTCTGTTCATTTGCAACATAGGTACTACAACATGACTGATTTTAAATTCTATAGCTACATGTATACACAATTATACAATTGCCTGCACATAGACGAAATGACAGTACGCAAGACCACGATCCCCATCCCCACGCCGTCGACATTCAAGGTTTTCGTACATACGAACGTACGCCCATGTACGTATGTCCTTCCGCACGGAGTGTACATACGTGATCCTGTAACCTCAGGTTAAGGCATTGTACCAAGAAGAACCTAAAATTTTAAGAGCTCATATTTTCCAGACTATATGATGGAATGGTGATGGTTTGTAAAGGTCAAAAGGTTTATTCAGCAATACACTGGCCCTAACCTATGACCTCTAGGTCAAGTTATGGACTTAGAAAACTAGTGTAGTTTATATTTTACTTTTGATCCTTTGAGATCTGCGTGAATATTCTGAGAAATCAGAAATAAATTATTGGTTTAGACTCATATTCTAGACAGGTTTTTAATTTTTTGGACCCCGATTTGATTTATATCAATATTTGTATTGACTGCCTATTCGAAATTTGCAAAATTGCAGTATGTTTTCTCTGGCTTTCTTTGCCGGATCATTACAGGGTCACTGACGAGGCTTTATTAGCCGAAACTACGTAGTATGACCCATCTTTCTTATGAATGTTTTCATTGCTCTTAAAGGAACTCATTTTTGAATTTTATTTTAATGTTGAAATTATTTTTAAAATCATATAATGGATTTGGTTCATATTTGGTACGATTATAGATATACAAGTTTTATTCAGCATACCCGCGCCAGTGCCCATGGCCTCAAGATCAAGATCACAGACTCATAATTTTCAGCATAATCGCGCCAATGCCCATGACCTGAAGGTCAATGTCACAGACTCAGAATTTTAGTGTCAACGTTTTTTAATAAGAACTCACATTTCCCATCCCATTTAATGGATTTAGTTCGTATTTGATATGACGAAAGATACAGGTCGTTTCTCCGGCTACTCCGTTTAGTTATCGCCCGAACCTGATTAATGATCGGCTCGAAATAAACGAAATAATCTTGAAAGGGCAGGAAAACCAAAACGCAAGGTCAGTGTCACATTTGGTAATTTATTTTTTTATGGATTTTGTTCATATCTGGTATAATGATACACACTTTTTTTTTCAATATTTAAACGCCATTACCCACACCTACGCCGACAGTTTTCCAGCCGAGCAATACTGTCTTTTTTATATATATATATATATATTTTTTTTTTTATTTTTTTTTGGCAATATACTTTTTTCTTGGTAAGGATGGTCCCTGGGCGGGGGCATATGTGTCGTATTGACAATTCTAGTCTGATGCGTTGATTTGAGGTACACTGTGTCTTCATTTTAATCAAAAGTCTAATCGCAGATTGTAGGTTATCGTTAGAAACTATTTGAACGCGTTGGTTCTTAAGTCTCCGTCAATGTACATATATCTTAGGCCATTTTGGAGACGCTGCTTCCGATTTGGTTTGGCTCGTACCCGACATTGAGATGAAGTGACATTATAAATCCTACCGACCAAAGAACCCGCTAGGGTTTAAGGAGCGGTCCCACTCGCACCACTTTTCTTGGGCAGGCTTTTACAGTCTAACCGGTTAACCAGTAATCAAGAGGCGCTTCTAACGAGTACCCTCGGTCTAAGAAAACCCCCACCCCAAACCCAAACTAAAGATTATAACAAAGGGGTCAGTTTCGAGGGTCTTCATTGCATGAGCTTATATAACTAATGGGCGTGATCTGCGAAGGTAAGCGAAATGGTATATTACGTACCACCCTTTTTACAATGTTACTCAAGAGCTTTAACCTATGCTGCCCGTATGGTCGTGACATGTCCAAGGTTTAAGACGAAAATTCCAATGTGCGATGTCTAAATATTCATCTCAGAATTACGACAAAATGTGCGAACATCGCAGATCTTTAACATTTGATGAAACAGGCTTTTTGTCGTAAGAACTTCGTACGATCTTTTTAAGACGAAAATACGTCGCAAATGCTTTGATGAAACTGGCCCCAGATTACAAAATGAAGTCAGTTTGCATATTCTTCCATTAAAAAGAAAAAAAAAAAAAAAAAGATTTGACATTTTGAAGTTAATTAATGAATTACATTAGTCTACGCTTAGCACACATTTATTTGTGTAGTCATAGGATCGGAAAGTCAAATGACAAAGCTGTTCATGTGTATCCGGTATAAGTATGCCAGTAAATACGGAAATTTGTATAATAGCCAACGATTCCAAAAGTTGACTCAAGTTTCATATATAAACAAATCCATAAATTGCTAAAGATATGTACAGACCCTATACGTGAGGTCACAAGGCTTTCAGTGAAGCTGAAAATTATCACAGGAACTTATATTTTACAATCGAGAAGATCACGATACTACAACCAGGCCCAGTCAATATGTTTACTATGTAATGAGGTGTGTGTGTGTGTGTGTGTGAATTCGGGTTTAACGTCGCTTTCAACAATTTTTCAGTCATATCACGACGGTGTCTGGTTGCGACAGGGAGCTCAATGCTCACTTTTATAGTGCTGCCTCACTGAAATATCATGTCCCAGACACATTACATGATACCACACCCAGTCACATTATCCTGACACTGGATCGACCAGTCCTAGCTCTACCCCGTAAATCTGAGTGCCAAGCGAGGAGCAGCTAGTACCATTTTTAACGACTTTGGTATGTCGCGGCCCGGGATCGAACCCGTGACCTCCCGTTCCCCGGAGCGGACACTCTACCAACTGAGCTATCGGGGCCGGTATATGTAATGAGGTAGAAGAAACTACACCTGGACCTCGTTATAGCATGATTCGTTACAGCACGAATTAGGATATAACACGGTTTTGGTTTGGACCCCATATTTTCCCTAACCAACATTTATAAATATTATCCAAGGATTCTATCAGGTTTTAAACACAATAACTTTATTTTCTTCCCACTTTTGACTGCAGTAATACGGTAGCTAACACGGTGTATAACGGTACTTTTTGATATTTATTGCAGGCCACCAAATCATGTCGGAGTTGAATAGATAGTACATAAACTTGTTTAGCTTGACACGCATGATAAACATGAACTGCCATCGGCACAATCGAAAGGCTTACCAGAAAAAGAGATGCAGGAATTCAGTTACGCAACCGAAAAAAAAAACTATTTACCACGCTCTGTTAAGGATCACTGCTCAGCAGAAATTGCAGAAGATGTGATCGGTTAACTGCAATAAAATTGATTTTCTAGAGCCGCATGTAAAAGAAAGTCAGATTTATTCCAGCTTAAAAGCAAATGATAAAACATTTTTTTTTTTTTTTTTTTTTTTTTGGTTTGGGTTTTACGGCCCTTTCAAGATTATTTCACTCATATCGAGCCGATCGTTAATCAGAGGTGGGCGAAAACCGGAGTACCCGGAGAAAAACCACCTGACCTTCCGTTGCAGAACTTGGCGTCTCACACGTGGCCCGAGCGAGGCTCGAACCTACGGCGGTGAGAGACCTAATGACTAAGAGTCAGCGCTCTTATCCACTAGGCCACGGAGGCCCGTTTAAAATGATAAAACATATTAATGATCGAGTTTCGGTAAAAATATCATTCAAAGACCATGTGTGCATCAAAGATCGTTTCAAATGGCTAAAATATTAAGGACATTCCAAGGGAAGTAATTCAAATTTCTCGTAACGTTGACCTTTGTCCGGTTCTGAACCCTTACCCGGTAATTTTACCATTGAAATCTATTAACGGTACAACAAAGTTAGCCAGGATTTTGTTTGATTTAAGGTTTAACGTCCCAATCAACACTGTATAGGTCATTTTGGAGACGTTGCTTCCAATTTTGTGGGACTTTTACCCGACACTGGGATGAATGACATCTCAAGCCCTGTCGCCCAATGTCTGACTCGCACCGCTTTGTCTGGGCAGGCTTAGGTTCTTTAAGCGGTTTACCAGTACACGTGTGTGGTCAGTTTCAGCTCTGCGTGGAAGCATCATGCAGCGCAATCTATTTCTTCAAGCCCCGATGGGTGGGGGCAGAAAGTTAGCCAGGAACCAGCTATCAAAATGGCATCAAAATCGCTGTGAGATTGGACGATTTTCTTGATATAAACGTGGTTTATCACCTGGTTGACTTGATGGGCCATCATTTTAGTCAGGAAATACGTTTATTAACCAGACTGCACACCATCTTGTTTGGAAAACTATTGATCACCATAGTGTCAATGGTTGATCTGTGACAAATACGGTCAGCGTTTATAACAAGATTTGATTAACTAACACAGTCCGTTGGTTTGAACCGGAGTTCTGTGTTATAACAAGGTTGAGGTGTAGTGAGTATTTTTTACTACAGTGTCACGTCTTAGAACCAATTAGACAAAGTGTAATTACTGAAATTGATGCTATATGTATCGAAATCTTCATAAATCCTTCTTTGATCATGATACTGACGTTTAGTTACAATTGATTTTAGACGCCAGTAAAGCATGTTCTGGAGGGAGAAATGAGGGACAAGAGGGCGAAGCAGGGCTCGAGAAAAACTACTAAATTACGGAAATTGTCGAGTCGAATTTACGGTAATTTCTGTAAATAGCGTTGTTTTTTTTTTTTTTTTTTTTTTTGCAATTTAGAAATACAGTGTGCGGATGTGATATTGTTGCAAACTACATACCAATACTGCTGTTGCACTTGCTGAATGATTATGCACCTCGATTATAGCAGCAATAATTGCTCACATGTTTCAGAGATGAGAGACTTCATCTACTTTCATTTTCTCAATGTCCCTCTCACTCTGTCACTGAAGAGCGCAAAAGGGAAACAACCAATATAATCTCACGTGGTAATAGTCACGTTGTGCAGTCGGGTGGGGAGTTTCGATCTGTGCAGCCGTGATATGCTGGCAAGTTGTGCAGGTGCAATGGGGCTGTTTTTTTTTTTTGTTTTTTTTTGTTCTTTTCATCTTCCCTTTTTTCGAGTTCCCATCTTCCGTTTTACACATTTTCTGTCTGTTTTGAGTCAGCACCTGATCGGGACTTGACATCACGTTTTTTATTTGTTTAATCAGAGCCAAATAGGTAAATAAAAATAAAAAATGAGTTCCTTTAAGAGCAATGAAAACATTCATAAAAAAGTGAAATGGGCCATACTACATAGTTTCGGCTAATAAAGCCTCATCAGTGACCCTGTAATGATCCGGCAAAGAAAGCCAGAGGAAACATACTGCAATTTTGCGAATTTCGAATAGGCAGTCGATTCAAAGACTGGCATAAATCAAAATGGGGTCCAAATAATTAAAAACCTGTCTAGAATGAGGCTAAAACAATAATTTATTTCTGATTTCTAAGAATATTCACGATGATCTCAAAGGACCAAAAGTAAAATATAAACTGCACTTTGGTTGATGTACGGGGAGACGTTAATCCTGTTAAAGTCGCATCTATTGATATGTAAAATGAGATGCACGTTTTCATGCGTCAATCATGTTGCCAAGATCAAAAAGACCCATCGTCTCATGCTTCGCGGACAAGTCTGATTACTCAAATTGTGACATACGGCTCAAGTGACCTTGAAATAAGATCAAAGATGCCAATTTGGACTAACCCGATTCACCTATTTACATAATTAGCTGATCTGACAACTTGTGCTCAATGCTACATGTGGGAGCAATTAACACATGCAGTTGGATTATTAATTATTGGATTATCAATAGGTGTTTTTGTAATCAACCTTGTGCCTTTATCGATGGATATTACTTTATATTTGAAAAGCCTATCCTGTTAATGGAGAAAAAAAAGATTGGAAAAAAACAGGGCGAAGTCAACTTCTCTTTTCTAGGCTGTTAAGGCGAAGTTCTTGAACTTCGGGCGAAGAAGTCGCTCAAATCGCCCCCTGGGCTGATCCCTGCATGGAGCAAGGCAACGGATGTTACCAAAGAAACCTAAAAATAAAACATCGATTAACAAAGAATAGAAGTATTGCTAAGTTCAGTTGTGGATATGCAAGGATGTATATACAGGGAGCACAGCTATATTGTACAAACGCGATTTAATCAAGCCCCTGGTGGAAGACAGTTGTATATACAATAATGCCCCACTTTTATGTAAAGTTTGTCGACTTTTATTGGTGTGCAAATGAAACTACGCTGATTTATTAGTTGTTGTTCCAAGTGGGACGGCGAAAGATTTACAAGAAGAAGAAGAAGATTGCACTGCCATCAAACAGGCAAGGTTGCAAAAATGCTGGAAAATATGCATATTTTCCATGCCACTGGCATTTACTGGCATTTATGGCAAATTCTATTGACGGTTATCAAATATGTTACAAAAATTACTTGTATAAGTAGTTTAAACAACACACCTTATTTTTTTAAAATCAATATTATTAAGCTGATTTAGATTTAGCACTGATTCAAGTTATTTATTTGATAATTAAATAATTAAAAAAGCGATTTCATTTTTAATGACAGATTCTTTCTGTCATTCTTCGTCGTGCTGCATGTTTACAATTTTAACGTCCGAACTTCCGGCTTCCACTACTTTTGAAATATGACTCCGCGCAAATAGTCCGTTGTTTGTTGACTTTTCATTCTCGCTGTCTCAAAACTAATTTCTCATGGCATTATTTCCGCATTTTGATTACATGTTTTGTTTCATTTGTAATCAAAATACAAAAATGATCTTTCTTAAATTACAAACAAAACGGGAAAAGTTAATTGAATATGCATAAGGAATGTTCCCATTTTATACAGACGACCGCATAATGGGTGATTGGCGAATCTTGGAGGCGGCGTCTAACCACGGCCTTCACTGCGGGTTTCACTGTTGTCGAAAGTTAGCCATTTTTTTCCTAAATTAATTCCTATATTTCTAGCTGACGCCCCTTAATTTTGAACCGGGATTTCGAAATGAAATCTTCGTCAGATAAGTGATAATATTGCATTCAGTACAAAATGGGTTATGATTAATTATATTTGTATCAATACGCCATTAAAGTACCTTTGTATATTTTTAGAAAAAAAACAACAACAACAATATATATAGAGCTACAATCAGTGTACACCATTTAAGTATCTAGATAAACTTTGAAAAATAAAGAAAATAGACGGTATAATAAGCTGTTTTAACTTTTGATTATTGGCCAAGCCGCTTTGTCTGGTCCTGACCCGCACACAACAGTTACAGGCCAGGTTAAGATTTTACCCCTTCAACCCAAGAGTTTCTCCAGTTCACTCTTCAGTCACTGAATTTGTACGCGTCCATTCTACACATGTAAATTGGGTGTCTAGTCAGTAGTCGTCAATAGCATGTCAAACCATGTAGAACCGAATGCGATGTATCATTATGAGCCATCTCACCAGGTTCTACACTGTTTGCATCTGTAGGTATCTGTACTTGGCTATAAAGGGCTGAAAGGGTACAGACTCATAACACTTACATGACCTAATTAAATGCGAAGTACGAGACGCTAGAAACTTCACCGTACGGTAGCAAGCCAGCAATTATAAACTCCTAACAGTTATCACTGTCCAGTTCTGTTGTATAGGTCTAAATAACTGAATATGTAAGCACAATGTTGTGATAAATAATTAGTCACATGCCGCAAAACTTCAAACATCGCACAAAAAGTGTTTTCCTTTATTGTAGCGCACGACATAAGGCAGGTTCTTGACTAAGCCGCGAAACACATCTCAGTCAACAAGTGTAAGCTTTTACAAGAATGTTGCGGCTATGTGTTGTCATAAAACTGGCAACTATCTCAGCCGGCACATGACGTAATTGTGACGTCACATCAACGTCGGTGCAACGTCATGACATTGCATCGACGTTGATTTGACGTTGCCCTAGCGACATGTGCCTGCTGGGTAGTCATTTGCATGTTGTTTTATTTATAATGTCCAAGTAAAATGAAGATGAAAGTGTTTAACAGCCGATTCACCTCAGTTTTGTGAACCAAACTAAAAATCAGCACTCCAGCGCCATTGTCCTTATCACTTAAGAAAGTAAATCTGAATTGCACGACCCGCAGAAAAGCGACCGACTGAAGTCGGTTGATTTTCTAAGAGTGCCCTAAAATCACCGTGTCATTCTGTCATCTGTCAGTCTGTCTGTCCGTCCGTAACCCGTTTTTGAAAATTGGTGATAGTGACTTAACCGCTTAGAATATTTAAACAATTTTTGTCATACTGAAAGATATCAATGAGATCTAACCAATGAACTTGCGAAATATTACATTCCATTTAGTGTAGCCTCGCCGAGGCGAAAAATGTGAAAATTTTCGAACTGCTTCTCCTCGGAAACCGTTGGGCCGATTGAAGTCAAATTTCATATTAAGCCTCTATGGGATGGGGGAAACCAAAATTTGCTCATGGGGTCCAGGTCACATGACCAAAATGGCCGCCAAGCCATATATGATCTGTCTGTCTGTCCGTCCGTAACCGGTTTGTGATAATTGGTGATAGTGACTTAACCGCTTGGAATAATTTTTGGCATACTGATAGATATCAATGAGATCTAACCAATGAACTTGCGAAGTATTACATTCCATTTAGTATAGCCTCGCCGAGGCGAAAAATATGAAAATTTTCGAACTGCTTCTCCTCGGAAACCGTTGGGCTGATTGAAGTCAACTTTCATATGGGGCCTCTATGGGATGGGAGAAACCAAAATTTGCTCATGGGGTCCAGGTCACATCACCAAAATGGCCGCCAAGCCATATATGGTAAAAACCCTTCAAAAATAGTCTTCTCCAGAACCACTGGGCAGATTTCCACGAAACTTGATAAATAGCATCTGGGACGTAGGCCCATCATAAATTGCTAAAATGGTGACCCTGGGTTGCCCTTGACCTTCTTTGTGCCTAGGTCAAACTTTGACACATATGCTTTTGTATTGGAAAAGTGAGAATGCATTTTAACCTGCAAACCATTCAGAATACAGTACTAAAGTATAAGATTTATTTTTGCTCCTTACGATAAGGCGCATTTATTGGGGGAGCCGTTTTAGGTCCAGGTCACATGACCAAAATGGCCGCCATACCCATATATGGTTACGCTCATAAAGCTAAAAACATCCGGCGGGTCGTGCACTTCAGCTGAAGCACTGGTTTTTCACAGAATCTGTCATTTCAGTGCCTTTTGGCGCTTTGATTTCTGCTTGGTCTGGGTCCCAAACAGAACGTAACGAAATCTCCTGTTTCGTAACCGGCCAAAGTATTTATCAGTTGTAGTTTGCTTTAGATGCGTTTTGTTAAATTTCAGGACATATAATGAACTGTAATGTTCTAACTTCTAGGGTATACAAGGCTTGAAGCCATACAATTACTCAATTAACTCCTAAGACACCTCCTTTCAATTCCACCCAGACTAATTGTGTAAGTTATATAAACAAAGAACTAAATTATGACATCTTTGTTTTTGTTTTCAACTTTGTCTCTCCCTACTGGTATTCTGGTTATTAAAAACATTTTCTCAAATTTATTGTTTTAATAATTTTGTATCATAAAGTCAAGTCAATTAATGTAAAACTCCTTGCAACTAAGGCTGCTGTAAAACTTGAAAAGGCCTTCTAGTGTCTATATATTAATCCAAAAATTAAGGATCATTATATAAGTGTCACTGGCACAGCTAAATAAACATGTTATTAATTTTGTTGTAAAGTCAATTAACAGGGCAGTCCCTTTATAACGCTATATGTGGGATGCATAGAACAGGACCGTGTTATAAATGGACCGTGTTATAAAGGGATATTTTTTATATAGAAATTATTGTAAAATGACAATTTGGGAGGCAAGACCTGGCCGTGTTATAACCAAAACCGTGTTATAATGAGTAGAGTACTAAAGGGACTGCCCTGTATGTAAAGTAGAAGTAAAACAAAGATCAGGAATTGATACAATTAACTTACTCCACCCATAAAAGACACCAAAGGGAAAGTAATACAAACATTAAGCGACCAGACCATAATGGAAACCTAAACAAAGGAAGGCCATAAGGACAGTTACTTTCAAAAAAAAAAATGGCCATATGGCCATCCAAAATTAAAAGACACAAGTGATACACACAGTAAGTAACAAACAACAACATAAATAAATCGCCACAGAAGAGCCGCCTTGGAACGGTCAGTGGAAGATTTCCACTGGGGGGCTTAAATCGATTTTACGTGGCCACAATCCTCGCCCTTACTTCCGTCGCGATTTAGACAAATAATTTGTTCAATCCGCATGAAGGCCTCCTAACTCATCAGCACAACATCTCCGTGAACACAAAAATCAAAGGACCACAGAGGTGAGACAACGGTGAGGACTCGACAGCAAGAAACCACTGAAATGCTGGAGCAAAAGAAAACCAACAGTTAGACTCCGATGAGCCCGACCAGAGACAAACTCCTTGCAACTTTGGATAGTGTAAAACTGCTATAACTTTCCTAAAATTTGAACATACACCTCAACCTTGTTATAACACGGAACTCCGGGTCCAACCAACGGACTGTGTTAGTTAACCAAATCGTGTTATTAACGCCGACCACATTTGTCACAGATCAACCATTGACACAATGGTGATCAATAGTTTCCCAAACTTGATGATGTGCGGTCCGGTTAATGACCATATTTCCCGACTAAAATGTGTTTAGAACTAATCAATGACAGTAAATACCATGGCCCATCAAGTCAAACACGTCACTTTAATCGAAACCAGCTGATAAACCATGTTTTATATCCAGAAATTGTCCTATCTGACAGCGAGTATGACACCATTTTGATAGCTGGTTCCCGGCTAACTTTGTTGTAACTGAGCGTCCGGAACCGTACCGAACTACAGTACCGTTAATACATTTCAATGGTGAAATTACCGGGTTAGGGTTCGGAACCGGACAATGATCAACGCTTACAAGAAATTTGAATTACTTCCCTTGAAATGTCTTAAGTACACCTAATATTTTAGTCAATTGAAATGATTTTTAATGGCACACATGGTCTTTGAATGATTTTTTTTACCGCGAAAATCGATCTTGAATATGTTTTATCATTTGCTTTTAAGCTGGAATAAATTTGACTTTCTTTTACATGCGGCTCTGGAAAATGAGTTTTATTGCAGTTGACCGATCGCATCGTCTGCATCGATGTTTAAAATTTCTGATGAGCAGTGATCCTTAACAGAGCGTGATAAATATTTTTTCCGGTTGCGTAACTGAATTCTTTAATCTTTTTATCTCACTAAGCCAACACTTTTGATTGTGCCGATGACAGTTCATGTTTATCATGCGTGTCAAGCTAAACAAGTTTATATACTGTATATTCAACTCTGCTGGAGGCCTGCAATAAATATCAAAAAGTACCGCTATAAACCGTGTTAGCTACCGTGTTAGCTACCGTATTACCGCAGTCAAAAGTGAGAGGAAAATAAATTTGTTGTGCTTAAAACCTGATACAATCCTTGGATAATATTTATAAATGTTGGTTGGGGAAAATTTGGGGTCCAAACCAAAACCGTGTTATATCCCAATTCGTGTTGTAACGAATCGTGCTATAACAAGGTCCAGGTGTATTTGGATGTTTAAAGCATGTTGTTGAGAAAGTAAACAGACAAATCAGTCAAGGACCTGATCAGACTGCTCTGATCTTAACATTCTTAAAGAGGCCTGTCTAGTGTCTGTTTAATATTTCAATTTCTAGTTAACTTGGCCGAGATTTCTACAGTATTTTAACACCAAAATCATATTTGCCACGTTTGGCATATTTTCCAGGCCAGAAAATTTCACTGGAAAATCCTGGGTGGGTGGAATTTGCCACTAAACCTTGATAACAGGATTAATCATTTGGTTTATAACTGAGCCAGGATGAATAAAGTTTATTCACATGTTACATTTGATCAAAATATGACACACAAAATATATATTAAGCACATATTCCCCCCAAAAAACTATTTAATTATCCCCCAAACAATTTTTTGAGTTAATTACCAGTGTCATTGCCAGTGTGTTCCGTTGTTTTGGCGTGTTCCAACACTTCTACGAACCGCAATTTTAGCAGTTGATGATATACACAGTTTCAAAATCATGTGAAGTATTCTTCCTTGGGGCGGTTTTGCTTTAAGTATAAGTATCATGTGGAGTATTCTCTCCTCTAATATGGCTGATAATTTTATAGGGTTCGTAGAAATACCAGAACACACTCATTTATTTATTTATATTATATCATTAAAACCATATTTTTGACTTAATTAAATTTTTTTAGTGTGTAGGATGTTGTTACTTACAATTCTGATCTTACAATCATACAAAAAATTAATCTAATACCATTTTCTAATATATTAAATGTGTTCCGCTGCGGTGGGTCTGAATATTGAAAGGATATTTATTTTTAGGTTACAACTCTCTGATATAACTCATCTGATTACAAAATGAAGTCAGTTTGCACATTCTTTCATCAAATAAATAAATAAATAAAAAGATTTGACATTTCCAGCAATGTGTCTCCGTTTGAGACAATAAGCATGAAATGTCAAAACCGTTAGCTGGGAAAATATATCAAAATGTTGTCTGAAATTTTTAACCAGCCTGCTTAGTGCTGACTGCCCACTCCATGCGTTTGCCCTGTCTGATGTTAAATGTGGTTTACGGCCTAATGAAGAGATAAGGTCATGTCTGTCTGTAATGCACCAACCTATTGGTTTTATTCTGAGCACAGAATGAAATAGGATAAATGGTGATGAAACATAGCAAGACATGTGTTTATATTTGCAGTTTTAATTCATCATTCATCAATACAATATAAAACATGTTATAACTTCTCTCGCTCTATCTCTCTTTTTCTCTTTCTCTAAACAATGTATAAAGTATATAAAAAAAACAATGTATACTCAAAAATCAACTTAAGATTTTGAAGAAGCGGCCCGATTCGTGCCATGCCATGAGAAAACCTGTCAACAAACCTATGTTGCCAGAAAAGGTCCAGATCAGACTGTGTAGCGATGTGAGTCGGACCGTCCATACATATAAACTCTTTGGTTCCACTATGTGGAGGACTTGATATGTCATTTCAATTGAACGCCGGGTATAAGTCCAACAAAATGAGAAACAACACCTCTATAATGACCTATAAAGTGTTGATGATAATGTTAAGCCTAAATTAAACAATACGTATTTTATTTTATAAATTAATCCCCAATCATATTTTTTTTTAAATCAAAATAACATTTTGAAGTTTATTAATGAATTATAATTTTATAATACCTAACTCATCGTGACAAAAATTTACCGGATCACACTGGTATATAACAGGATTAATCATTTGGTTCTTCACTGAGCCAGGGAGAATACAGCATGTCCACATGTTACATTTGGTCAAAATATGACACACAAAAATATATATTACGCACATATTCCCCCCAAACCCTATTTAATTAGCCCCAAACAATTTTTTGAGTGTGTTCCAGTATTTCTACGAACCGAATTTTATATATGTCACGTAAATGTTTTCTTTCTTTAATTCGTCCTTAGTATGACTGTTACACTAAAGTGGGAAAAGGACTCCTTTTTCGCGAAAAGGACTTACCCTAAAATACGAAAAGGACTTTTTTTATATACGAAAAGGACAATTACTGTTAGCAAAAAGGACTGCTCTATACTTTTGTTGCGGACGAGAAAGGACATGAAAGTTCATGTAGTAATCTCTTTCATTAAAATGAATAGGTTTTTTTTTTAATTTGATTTTGATGATGTTCCTTGCATTTGGATTGATTTTGGGTTTAATGGCCCCGTCAACAATATTTAGGACATTTTGGAGATGTTGCTTCCAATTTTGTGGGACTTGTACCGGACATTGAGATTAAATGACATCTAATGGCCTGCTGCCAAATGAAACTAAAACGGTTTATACAAAATTATACAGATCCTCTGTAAGCTGTTAACCAGTACACATGTGCGCGGTCACTTTCAGCTCTGGGATGAAGCATCGTGCGGCCCAATCTATTTCTTAAAGCCCCAATAGGTTGTGGATACGCGGTTCTAACGAACATCCACAACCTATGACTGCAGTAAAAATAATAAAAATACCACACATTTTCATCAGAAAAGTAGCCATTTCGGAGATATCAAAAATGCACTATGTCGCATGGACGTGCTATCGTAAACCCCACTTTATATAGAGAAAACTGGGTTTACCGGAGTATTCAATATTTTTCTTATTTCTGCCCCAAGACATAGGTTGTGGGTACTCGTTAGAACGCGGTTCAAACGAGCACCCGCGACCTATTAGAGCAGTAAAAATAAGAAAAAATACCACGCATTTTCATAAGAAAAGTAGCCATTTTGGAGATGTGAAAAATGCACTATGTCACACGGGTGTGTTAGCGTAATGAGATATTAAATAGTCATAAAATAAATAAATCATCACGAAAACACACTTATATATATTTTTGACCCCCTTGAACCCAACTTTTATATATAGTAAAACCGATGTTTACAGGGGTATACCTTATTTTTCTTATTTCTGCTCTAAAATATAGATTGTGAGTACTCGTTAGAACCGCCTCGATGAGACGGTTCTAATAAGTACCCACAATCTATATTTGTATATTGAAAAGACTATCGGTCTCTTCCTTCCTTCGTCTTTACCTCTCTCTCTCTCTCTCTGCAACTGTCTTTCTGTCGCTCTCGGCCTTTTGATTGCAGATCAAAAGAAATATCTTCGCAGACAAACTTCGTACAGGTAGATTATAATCTGATGGACATCATTACTTAATTGGATTAACGATGTAGATAAGTTCTTTATAATTGAAAAAGAGAGACCTTCAAAGAAACACAAATTAAAGGTACATACTGATCTCCTTTGTCTTCAAAAGATAAATGAGCAATTTTATTGTATATTTTGTGAGAATAAAAAACCCTGATATTTGCCAATTTTTGGGGGGCTAGTTAGTTCTAAAGAGTACCCACTACCCACAATCTATTTTTTGATCAGAAATAAACATAATGTATACCCCATAACCTCATTTTTTACCAGTTTATGGTTTCAAACTTATAAAGGCGTGTAAGTGCTCTTTAGAATTCACAAATTAAGGTGGTTCTAACGAGAACCCTTAACTTCGCGAATTGTATATTTTTCTAGAAGATAGTCCCGTCCTCCTATTTCAGTCGTTTCATACAGTTGTGTATGTTTAATTATCTCTCTCTCTCTATCTATACTATCTGTCTCGCCCCCGCCCATTGGGGCTTGGAAAATAGATTAAGCTGCATGATGCTTCCATGCAGAACTGAAACCATTATAAACAACTCACTGAGGTTGTTTTAACGAGTACACACAACATCTCGGATAAGAAGAAAAAACTGTAAACATATCTATCTGTCTGTCTGTCTCTCACTCTCTCACTGTTTGACATGTAAGCTCAAAACAATCTCTCTCTTTCTTTCTCTCTCTCTCTCCAATTATACTATCTATCTCGCCCCCGTCCATCGGGGCTTGGTAAAAAAAAGATTGAGTGGTTATAACGAGGACACACAACAGCTTGGATAAGAAGAAAATAATGTATACATATCTATGTCTGTCTGTCCCTCTCTCTCTCTCTCTCTCAATCTCAGAACAGTTTTCATTTTTGTTTTGTTATGGTTTCTTTTTTTTTTTTCTCTTCATCACGAAAACACACCTGTATAATTTTGACCCCCTTGAACCCGACTTTTATATAGTAAAACTGAGGTTTACAGGGGTAAACCTTATTTTTCTTATTTCTGCTCCAAAATATAGATTGTGGATACTCGTTAGAAGCGCCTCAATGAGGCAGTTCTAACGAGTATCCACAATCTATATTTTGAGCAGAAATAAGATTCAGAGCAGAAATTAGAAAAAAAATCACAATTTTTAATGACAGATGCCATCTGTCTATTCTTGCTGTGCTGCACGTTTAAAGTAATTCAGGCTTTTTCTTCCAGCTTTGACCGCCATAGAATTATGAGTCCGCACAAAATGTAGTCCGTTTTGGCGCCGTAATCAAAATTGTACAATCGTATTTGTTATCCTGTAAGCGTAATACAAACCTTTGAAGCAGACGACTTGACGATTCAGCATTTCATATGTATCAGCTGCATCATGCGACGGGTTTTGCGAAGACTGTATACCCAGATCAATGCGGTGTCTGCTCAGGTTTTACACTGTTTTCTATCAGTGCTGTCAATATTTAATTTAAAGACCAACCTGCTGTTGGACAAGGTCAGCTGTAGACAAGAATATTAATGGGTTTTCTTTCTGACTTTTGAGGTCAAGTTTAGGTCAGTTACAACTTAGGTGTATATTGACTTTGCATGGAGAAATTGAAAAGAAAGGCTTTCCCTTTCAACCCTGGAATATGGTACAGTATAGGTCCTGTGATATAATTCTAGGAGCCATACATTTAGCAGAATGGACGAGCCCAACTGCATTGATGGAGGAGTGCACTCCAGAAACCCAAGGCAGTGAATAAATCAAAGCACTGACAACACTCATGCCGATTGTCTCTAAATGCAGGCTGGTCATGAAGGGGGACTTGGACTGATTTGTTTAATTTGTTTGTTTGTATTGGAGTTTAACGGCCCAGTCAACACTATTTAGGTCATTTTTGAGCCAGTCAGTTTACCTATCCACACTTTCCTGGGCAGGCTTATACGTAACCGGTTAACCAGTACAGTGCACATTCTTTTGCCAGAAACTGACAACCGCCCTTCTTGAATCAGCGGAAGGGAGAGAATGACCGTAGAAAAGATTTCATGATCAATCTCCACGAAAGAATGTTGCCGAACCCGCGTCCTCCTGATCACCAGTCAGACCCGCATCCGACTGAGCCAACGAGGCCGGCACTGATTTGTTCAAACTTAAGATGTTAGTATTAAAAGCAAAAAGTGTAGAACAAGATCAGCACTGTGTTGTGTGGCTTTTGAACCGAGTTTACATTGTTTGCCAGATCCAACATTTGATTCATGTGCAGATTTTACAGATAACACTTACATGTACCCAACACTGAGAAACAACGCGGCTATGTTTGGGTTGATTGTTTGGCATTCGACCCGAAGTTGATAATATGAAAAGCGCTTCAGTGCTAATGTCTACGTGACTATCACTGACTTGTCAGAATTACTTTTTGTCTTGTAGAAAATAGCCGCAGTGAGATCGGGGTATCCCATCAGACGGGAGAGGGTTATCCTGAAATCATAGGTTGAGCTCGGCAAACAGTATAGACCAAGATCAGACGCTGCCGAATGTGTCTTCTTATCAAAATCTTCACTATTTGTTTGGAATTTCAGAGTTAAATGAAACAGTTTAAATCTCAGCTAAGGCCTATTACTCCAACCTACACCCCACACTCTCTGTGACTGCGTCTTAGTTGTATTTCGGTATTTTGTTACTGTTGCCGTATACATTTCGGTATTTCGTTACTGTTGCCGTAACGTCCGATAACTTGGAGCTGAGTTTTACCTTTTTGCGTTCGACAATCATTGTAAAAGTTTGCGGGAAATTCTGTTTCCACCAATTTGTGTCCAAAACCTGCGATATTTCTGCGACAACAGATCGAACACTTGTCTCACAGACGCCCAAAGAGGTATTTAATTGATAGGCACTGAACCTAAATTCGGAGTGTTGATTTGTACTTTCTAGCATTTTCATCTGCGAATAAAGCTGTTGCTTTGAAGATTATCACATGGTATGGCTCATTATTTAGTGGAACTCATTTCTATTTTCAGTTTGACGTCTTTGTTGTCTGCGTGTTGATGTCTTTGGATGAACTTTGATCAACTATCACAACATTGCCAGTATTAAAACCTTTGGGCTTGTGTTTCTTGTACCCTTAAGGGACCTTAAGGCAGTTGCTGTCATGCGCTGCCGCCACAGTCAAACTCTAGGAGATGAGTAACAAGAGACTAATTAAGAATGCCAAAAATTATGTGGCTGAAAATAAACCAGACTCCTTTGATTGGACTCCTATGGTACTAACAGATAGTAAAGGAAAGTACTTGCGAAAGGTTCACGATAAAACGGACAGAACTGAAAACCAGATCCATTGGTTGGGAAGGAGTGGCTTTAATTCAAACAATGCAGTAAACTTCCTCAAACCCAAGAAGATCAAATCACTGTTAAAATATCACAATCGAATCAGTTTGTACGTTTGGATTGGGACTTGTGATTTGACAGCTAAATTCAAGAGATTCATTGACCTGAGAACCCCATCAATTCGAACACTAGACACATTGTGTAGAAATCTAGAAATAATTGCAAACAGATGCAGACACAGTCGTATAAGAGTGCATTTTCTTCATTGTCCATATTATTCAATTCAACACTGGAACAAGAACAAGGGACACAGAAATCCAGAACTATATGCTCAAAGTGACAAACGACTTACTGAGATAGTCGACAGAGTTAATTCATTCATTGATCATTTGAACCAAGACAATTATACGTACTCCCCTAAGTTGAATGTGGACCTTCAGCGCGGGCGAAAGCGGAGAGGTAGAAAGCAACGACAGTCGCTAAATTTCAAGCTGTTTCTCGATGGGATTCATCCAGATAAAAAACTTGCAAAATCATGGTTGACCTCCATTAAGAGGAAAATTAATAAGGATTGTGGTCATGTGTAACTGACTGACGAGGTATGTAGGTAGGGGCTGCCCAATCACATACCACTTGTGAACCACATTCTGCACAGACTTTTGCATAGGCAGGGTAATGCCCAGTCATGCATAAAATTCAGTGAATTTATCATTTTTTCAGTGAATTTATAATTTCTTTTTTTTTTCTCATCCAATTTTCATGTGATTGCAAATGTTTACACTTTACAGTGACTGATAGACTAGTACCCAGCAGTATTAACAATTATAAGACACTAAACCTCAAAATGTCTGCGAACAATTCGCCAGAAAAAACTGTTAATGAACAAACACAAGAGAGCACTGAAAATACCGGTAGCTTAGGAGCGCGTCAAAGAACCTTAACCGAAAAGGGTCTTGAATATCAAACTTCTGTGTACGAACAGAGATTCAGTAAAGCTGTTTCAGCTTGGCGTCGCCAGTCCAACACGCTTTATGTTGAGGTGTCAGACTCTGATGATGTTGACACCATTCGCGAACATCGCGACATATTTCAGAAGAACTTTGACAACTTGTTCCAAATTTTTGAACATCTGCAGAGTCTAAAAGATGATGTTAAATCTGAAGCTGCAAAATTTGAAGCCATAGAAATTGACCATCAAAGAATCATGCAAAATGTCACACAACGTATTCGCGAAATCGATTCGCTGAAGTTTGAAATTGGTTCCCACGTCTCGAGTAAATCATTTCGAAGTGCAGTTTCAAAGGGTGGTTCTTCTGCATGCAGTTCAAAGAAATCAAATTCAATCAGAATTTCAAATGTTGCCGCAAAAAGGGCCGCATTAAAAACCAAACTCAAATACATTGACCTAGAGTCAAAATGTATGGCAGATTTGGAAAAAATTCAAACAATCAAAGAAATGGAAATGGTTGGGGCAGAATTAGAAGTATTGGAAGGTACCCTTGACGCAGACCTACGTGAACCAAAACCACAAATTCCAGTAGCTAAGCTGGATCCCACAGATTATGTTCAAAGTTATGTCGACAACTTAGAACACCCACCTTCACCCATAGAGGTAAACGTCATTGTATCAGACACTCAAGTGACACCCTCCAGCTCAGCCTTGCAATCTGGCACAAATACAACTAACACAGTTGACACACACATTAAGTTGGAAAACACCGCTGTACATGTCTCACAGATCAGCACGTCTCTGTCTAGTACATGTAGCACAAGCACATCAAAACTGAATCCAGAAACTCCTGCATTTGTGTCTTCATATTCTCTGCCAGTTTCTCCTCAGACAAAGTTGGTACACAGTTCTATTCCTCCTATTGTCAGTGCCACACATTATGTTAAACATGAGCCAGATAGACAGCAAAATGGTAAAAATTCAACCACAGAGTCTTCTTTCACCTACAATTATCCACAGTTTACTAACCCCTTTGTAACCAACCCTTATGTAAGTGGTCAGAATTTTGTCCAATTCCCAAGTGCATCAGAACAAGGCTTGCTTGAGCTAGCCAAGACGCTAGCAGATCAGGTTAACTTAAATAGACTACCCCCTCCAGAGCCAAGTGTTTTCTATGGCGACCCCATTCAGTACCCAGCCTGGAAGGTTGCGTTTTGTTTTGTTTGTTTGATTTGAGGTTTAACGTCCCTGTCAACACTGTAAAGGTCATTTTGGAGACGTTGCTTCCAATTTTGTGGGACTTTTACCCGACATTGAGATGAAATGACATCTCAAGCCCTGTCGCCCAATGAAACCAATAGGGTTTATTAGCATGAACGGTTTGCCTCGCACCGCAGTTCCTGGACAGGCTAAGATCCTCTAAACGGTTTACCAGTACTAGTGTGCGGGCGGGATTCAGCTCTGCGTGGAAGCATCATGCAGCCCATATATTTCTTCAAGCCCCTTAGAACCCTCATAGACCAAAGGCGCATACCAGCTGCAGAAAGAATATATTACCTGAAAAGGTATTTTGGGGGTTCTTTCATATTTCGAGACTTTATACGGATTGAATATAAATTGGCACAGAAAGACTAATTCTGAAAAGAAAACAATACTCTGGTTTCTCTAAGTTTTCACAGTGTTATGATTTTCTCATAGAATCTGTCATTTCAGTGCCTTTGGCGCTTTGATTCAAAATGATTTGTTATTATATTGCAGAGGTGGGTGGTTAAATAGAGGATCTTACATGAGTGCTCATGTTTTATTGAATTTATTAAACGAGTTGAGGAAAAGGGACAAAATGGGAGGCTTTGCCGAGCATTTTATCCCTTTCCTCAACGAGTTTAATAAATTCAATAATACATGATCATGAATGCAAGATTCTATTTCATATGACATTTAAAAGGCATTTTATTCACGGTTGTTTAAAAAATGTCAATATTCCGCTACTAGTAAACGGGACGTCGTTAAGGACGCCGTACATGTAACTTTATGGGGCGTATCTAGCTAATTTGCATATTTAGTCCACTAGTGGATTATCGAAAATAATGCATGGCGTTATAACACACTCAGACGTGACGTCATATGATAAAGTAAGATCTGAAGATAGCCATGACATTAATGTCAACAGCTTTATAAATACAATTTTGATGACACGTGCCGTATGCAATGATCAGTTATTACAGGTAATAACTTATAGAAGAATGCATACTGGAAAGAAACCATATGCGTGCCTGGTAGGAAATATGATATTTATTATATTGCATAGGCGGCGGTTAAAGTAAGATAGTCATTAATGTCAACAGCTTTATTAATTTACAATTTTGATAACATGCGCTGCACTCAAAAAGACAGCAAAACTTCTATGGCAAGTTGTGACGCGGCCATTAAACTCCAAAATACAGCAAATAGCTAGAATTCAGATGGCTCATTTACCATGTGTGAGTCTAAACATATTTTAGTCCCTGTGGAATTCATTCAGCTTCGATATAGTGATGGATAGGTTGATGGATATAACAGAACACAGAAAATATTTCCCAAAATTATCTGTACACCCGGACCTCGTTATAGCACGATTCGTTACAGCACGAATTCGGATATAACACGGTTTTGGTTTGGACCCCAAATTTTCCCCAACCAACAATTATAAATTTTATCCATGGATTGTATCAGGTTTTTAGCACAACAACTTTATTTTCCTCTCACTTTTGACTGCGGTAATACGGTAGCTAACACAGTTTTTAATGCTGGTCCTTTTTGATATTTATTGCAGGCCTCCCGCAGAGTTGGATACACAGTATATAAACTTGTTTAGTTTGACCCGCATGATAAACATGAACTGCCATCGGCACAATCAGAAGTGTTGGTTTAGTGAGATAAAGAGATTAAAGAATTCAGTTACGCAACGGGAAAAAATATTTATCACGCTCTGTTAAGGATCACTGCTCAGCAGAAATTTTATACAACGATACAGACAATGTGATCGGTCAACTGCAATAAAACTCATTTTCTAGAGCTGCATGTAAAAGAAAGTCAAATTTTTTCCCCGCTTAAAAGCAAATGATAAAACATATTCAAGATCGATTTTCGCGGTAAAAAATTCATTCGAAGACGATGTGGGCCATTAAAAATCACCATTATGGCTAAAATATTAAGGGTTAGACATTTCAAGGGAAGTAATTCAAATTTCTTGTAAGCGTTGATCATTGTCCGGTTCCGAACCCTACCCGGTAATTTCACCATTGAAATGTATTAACGGTACTGTAGTTCGGTACGGTTACGGACGCTCAGTTGCAACAAAGATAGCCGGGAACCAGGTATCAAAATGGCGTCATACTCGCTGTCAGATCGGACAATTTCTGGATATAAAACATGGTTTATCAGCTGGTTTCGATTAAAGTGACTTGTTTGACTTGATGGGCCATGGTATTTACTGCCATTGATTAGTTCTAAACACATTTTAATCGGGAAATACGGTCATTAACCGGACCGCACATCATCATGTTTGGGAAACTATTGATCACCATTGTGTCAATGTTGAGACAAATACGATCGGCGTTTATAACACGATTCGGTTAACTAACACGGTCTGTTGGTTGGACCCGGAGTTCCGTGTTATAACGAGGCTGAGGTGTATTATGCTTTCTGTGTGGCAATATCAGTAACCCTCAGTGGGGCGAACTACCCTTCTCTCTCTCAAATTTAATTGTTCCAAAAGGGTTCTACCCATCAAAGTTTGACTGTAAACATAAAAAAAAAATATTATTTTGCTTTTCATGTTCCAGACATGCGCCAGGTGGTGTCTTGTTTTGTGGCTGACAAGTCCTAGCCACACCTCCACGTGTCACAGACTAAAAAAAAAAACTGTGCGTTGCCAACTGGAAACACAGGTTAAATTTTTATCCTCTGGCTGGAGACGTGGCAGGGCGAAAAATCAAGCTCCTTTTCACTAAATTGAGAGACTTTTTCAATGCAATTCACCATATTTGCATTATTTGCTGGCTCCCAGCTTGCACGTTGTTAATATTGGAAAAACAGGTAACCAGACCCCTCTGACCTTTCAAGGTCAGGGGGGTCTGGTTTCCTGATTCAAGGTCAGGGGGGTCTGGTTTCCTGTTTTTCCAATATTAACAACGTGCAAGCTGGAAGCCAGCAAATAATGCAAATAAGGTTAATGACTCCTTTTCGTATATATATAAAAAAAAAAAAGTCCTTTTCCAGTTGAGGGTAAGTCCTTTTCGTGAAGAGGACTCCTTTTCCTTTCCGCATTTTAGGGTAACCCTATCTATCTATCTACTGATACTTCATCACCCCCTCGCGGGGATTATGTACCCTTAGTATGATGCTCTCTGGCGGATTATAGCTATCAAGTATTGTATATCGAATCCGGGACGTTTCGCCCCCAAACCGTTTCCTCCCCTAGTCGTTTCGCCCCCAAGACGTTTCCTCCCTGGTCGTTTCCCCCCTAGTCGTTTCGCCCCCATAGTCGATTCGTCCCCCTAGTCGTTTCGTCCCCCTAGTCGTTTCGCCCACTTTTCACTGTAAGGCTAATTTTCAATGTTGAACTTTTAATATAGATGAGAAGAGGCAAATATTTAAGTAGCATAATCGCCCTGTCACGTCAGCCTAAGTATCTGTATCTGTTCGTTAAGGGACTTCATTCATACTTGAACAGTATGTTTCTGATGGCGCGTGAAAAAGAGAAAGTGGGAAATTTTGGAAAGAAAGAGAAATAGTGGATAGACAAGAAAGAAAAGAAAGATTCCTGCCTGCTTTTTCAAATCATCATTGGAAACCAGACCTCTCCGGCTACAGTAGCGACGCCCAACCGGTACAGGTTAAACAAGAGGCTCAATGAGCCTAAACCGCTCACCTGAGGAACTTAAGTTTTAACAATTCACAGACTTGACTACTAAATCTGCTAATAGAATCCAGCCCATTGACCCTTACAGGATATAAGTCATCATTATTGCATTGCATTCCAAGTTTGAGACTTCTAGCTTCTATAGTTCCTGAGAAATCTTTGACGAAAATTTAACATTGGTCAAAATGGAGAGAAAGAAGAATGAAAGAACAGATGAACAAATAAGCTGAGAAAGCCCAATGTCTCTTACACAAAATAAGTCATCATTATTCTATTGAATACCAAATTTGATGCTTCTAGCTTTTATAGTTCCTGAGAAATCTTTGATTAAAAATTTAACATTGGTCTATTATCTCTATATGGAGAGAAAGAAGAATGAAGGAACAAATGAACCAGACTAGCTCCAAAACCTAATTCAGCCTTTCCCCTTGCCCAATGGTGCTACACATAAAATTTAAACAAGATTGGTCGACTGCCTTCTGAGCTATGCTTCATTGAAAGTGTGGACGACGGATGGACGGACGACAGACAACGGACTCCGGAGCCTTGGTATACTATTCAAGTCGCTATTTCTGTCACAACATTTTCCCTACGTTAAGTCTATGGGCAAATTTTTTTGTCTCTCAATGTCACGTAACTCCGAGGTCAATATTCCGATTCGGCCCAAAATCGAACTTAACCGAGATTTTATGCCTGTCCTCGTTACCTGCAAGTTTGAAGCTGATATGAATAAAAATAAAGTTGCTATCGTGGTCACAACGTATTTTTTTATGCTCAAGGGCAGGTAACTCCAAGGCAAATAATCCGATTCGGCCCAAAATCGAACTTAACCGAGATTTTATGTCTGTCCTCGTTACCTGCAAGTTTGAAGCTGATCTGAAAAAAATTCAAGTCGCTATCGTAGTCACAACATTTTCCCTATGTAAAGTCTATGGGCAAATTTTTTGTCGCTCAAGGTCATGTAACTCCGAGGTCAATATTCCGATTCGAACTTAACCGAGATTTTATGCCTGTCCACATTACCTGCAAGTTTGAAGCTGATCTGAATAAAAATAAAGTTGCTATCGTGGTCACAACGTATTTTTTTATGCTCAAGGGCAGGTAACTCCAAGGCAAATAATCCGATTCGGCCCAAAATCTAACTTAACCGAGATTTTATGTCTGTCCTCGTTACCTGCAAGTTTGAAGCTGATCAGAAAAAAAATTTAAGTCGCTATCGTAGTCACAACATTTTCCCTATGTAAAGTCTATGGGCAAATTTTTTGTCGCTCAAGGTCACGTAACTCCAAGGTCAATATTCCGATTCGGCCCAAAATCAAACTTAACCGGGATTTTATGCCTGTCCTCGTTACCTGCAAGTTTGAAGCTGATCTGAATAAAAATAAAGTTGCTATCGTGGTCACAACGTATTTTTTCATGCTCAAGGGCAGGTAACTCCAAGGCAAATAATCCGATTCGACCAAAATCGAACTTAACCGTGATTTTATGTCTGTCCTCGTTACCTGCAAGTTTGAAGCTGATCTGAAAAAAATTCAAGGCGCTATCGTAGTCACAACATTTTCCCTATGTTAAGTCTATGGGCAAATTTGTTGTCGCTCAAGGTCACGTAACTCCGAGGTCAATATTCCGATTCTGCCCAAAATCGAACTTAACCGAGATTTTATGACTGTCCTTATTATCTGCAAGAATGAAGTCGATCAGAAAAAAATTGACGGAGCTAGAGTGATGACAAGCTTTTTCCTATGTTAAGTCTATGGGAGCTATATGTTGCCATGGTAACCATAGTTCCACTCAGATCTGCATGAAAACCTTATGCAGTCTTTCCACTTGCCCAATAATGTTACACATGAAATTTGATCAAAGTCGGCCGAGTAGTCTTCAAGATATACATTTTTGAAATTCACATTAACCCTTATGCAAAAATGCACAAGGGCAGGTAACTCCTAAGTGTATGATCCGATTCTGCCAATTATCGAACTTGACCGAGATTTCATGGCTGTGCTGGTTATCTGTAAGAATGAAGCCAATCCGAACAAAATTGAAGCAGCTACAGTGATGACAACATTTTCCCCATGTTAAGTCGATAGGCAATTTTTCGGGCGCTCAAGGGGACGTAACTCTTGAGTGAATTATCTGATTCGGCCCAAAATCGAACTTGACCAAGATTTTATGCCTGTACTGGTTATCTGCAAGAATGAAGTCGATCAGAAAAAAATTGACGGAGCTAGAGTGATGACAAGCTTTTTCCTATGTGAAGTCTATGGGAGCTAGATGTAACCATGGCTACCAGAGTTCCACTCAGATCTGCCTGAAAACCTAATGAAGCCTTACCACTTGCCCAATAAAGCGACACATGAAATTTGATCAAAGTTGGCCAAGTAGTCTTTAAGATATACATTTTTGAAATTCCCATTAACCCTAATGCTAAAACACACAAGGGCAGGTAACTCCTAAGTGAATAATCCGATTCTGCCAGTTATCGAACTTGACCGAGATTTCATGGCTGTGCTGGTTATCTGCAAGAATAAAGCCAATCTGAAAATAATTGAAGCAGCTACAGTGATGACAACATTCTCCCCATGTTAAGTCAATAGGCAATTTTTTCAACGCTCAAGGGCACGTAATTCCTGAGTGAATAATCCGATTCAGCCCAAAATCGAACTTGATCGAGATTTCATGCCTGTCCTCGTTATCTGCAAGAATGAAGTTGATCAGAAAAAAATTGACGGAGCTAGAGTGATGACAAGCTTTTTCCTATGTTAAGCCTATGGGAGCTCTTTGCTGCTGTGGCAACCAGAGTTCTCATCCGATCTGCACGAAAACCTAATACAGCCTTTCCCCCTACCTGATGATGGTTCATATGAAATTTGATCAAGGTCGGCCCACTGGTTCCAGAGATATACTTCGTTGAAAGTGTGGACGACGGACGACGGCTCGTGGTATACTAATACCTCACATGAGCCTTCGGCTCAGGTGAGCTAAAAATCCCTCAGACTTTACTAACAGACCGGCCCCTACCTAGCTGTTAAAACGAGAGAGTAGACGGTCCCTGCTTGAAGGATACCAAGTCAGGGGCCTCAGAAACAGCTGTTGGTAAAGAATTCCAACCGGGTATAGTCCTAGAGAAGAAGCTTTACTTGAATGCATCAAGCAAACCGCATTGCCTGATCAGGGTCTGCACTATTTGCTTACAGTTCAGGAATTACTGAGTCGGACGCCGCAAATCTGATCAGAGTTAACACAAATTGCTGAGAGAACATTGATGAAAGGAATCGACTTGATAATTGCTTCCCCTTCTATTTATTACGTTGCATCGGCGTTGACGCGTCGTTGCGTAAAAGGCATTTGTGGCAATACTCAACCATGTATTACGTAGTGGGCACACAATGTGTATGCAACACCGATGCAACTTTATTACGTTGCATCGGCGTTCACGCAATGTTGCGTAGACGGCATTTGCGGCAATATTCAACAATGTATTACTGGCTGACTCTGTTAACAAACCAACCGACCAATATAAAACAAAACTGGTAAAGGTGCTTAAGCGTTAATTAAAGACGTTTAACTTTGCAAAGAGCGCATTTTTTCACACCTTATCTTTAAGGGCATTAATTGCGTGATTTATGTGTCAAATCAAATAAACACTTTGATTAACGATATTGATGAAAACAGGTAATAAAATATAGTAAAATAGTTTGGGGGCGAAACGACTAGGGTTTGGGGGCGAAACGACTAGGGTTAGGGGGCGAAACGACTAGGGTCCAAAAAAGGGGGCGAAACGACTAGGGGGGAAATGACCTGGGGGGAAACGTCTTGGGGGCGAAACGTCTTGTTACCTTGTATATCCGGCACTCTAGCATGTCCACATAGGAACGGCTAGTGTTGGGTCTGTAATTTTTTCAACCCCCCAGGTCTTGAGTGCTGGACACGTCACTCTAGCCTCAGAGTCTAGGGTGCCGGTACCGGCATTCTAGACACTTCCTTAGAGATTGGAATGCCCTTCCCAGTTCGATTATTTCGACAGCTGAGCTGATGATTGTGTAGCTAAATTTACCTGTTTGATCTAGGGACTAACTTCCCACATCACAGGTCCTGGTGTATGAATGTCATTTGACGTGTCACCAGTAACAAATCTGATTCTGATAAGTAAGTAAGTAAGTAAGTAAGATTTATTTGTGTACATACATGTCACATCACATAAAACAGTTCTAATTGATACACTTAAAACAATTTATATTGCACAGAATCACAGACTTTGACAATTAGCAAAAAATGACTATTTAAGACATCAAATATCCTAGCACAATTAAGACAATAAAGTAGAACATATCACAAGAGATTACTAATTTAATACAATTTAAAAAATGTACTGTCTGATATACATATATATATACATATATATACATACACACATATATATATATATATATATTCTTTTTTAAGAGTTAAGACAATGTATATACACAGGATAGCCCATAAAGTTATAAAATAACTTATTTCCAATGGGGTCCTGTTAAGAGCCGAAGACCAGATCAAGATTTTGGTAGTATGGGATAAAATGCAAAATATCACAATTAATTCGAACTTGCCAATTATCACAGTAAAGCACCTAGGACTAGATTCTGAATAATATCACAGCAATAATTCATATGATACTTAATATCTACATTACCCATTCATAGTTTTCTTTCAGAGTTTGAATACTGCTTAAGTATGACTTAACTTCTTTCTTAAAACCAAACAAAGATTTTTTATTTTTGATGTTTTCAGGTAACTGATTCCAGTCTTGCACAGCATTATAATAAAAAGTACATTTACTGATACTGTTCACTGATGGAACTTTAAAATTGTGTTGACTGTGTCTTGTATTGTGGGTATGCACTTCAGAAACTTGTATAAAATTATCACTCATGTATTCTGGGCAACACTTATTATAAATCCTATACACATGATTTAATCTCATTTGTTTAACCCTATATTCCACGTTTAGCATGCCTAAATTAGATAAATCCTCACTTCTTATAGATCTCCTAGAATGATACTTATTTATGAACCTTACAACTTTATTTTGAGTGACTTGTAGCCTTTTTTGAAAATATTTTGACAGGCTACTATACCATGAAGAACAGGCATAATCAAAGTGACATTGGATCAGAGAATTGCATAAAGTTTTCCGCATTGATGATGTCAAAAAGTACCCCTGACGATACATGAACCTAAGTCTTGAATTAACTTTTTTGATAACCTCATTTGCAATTGCTTCTCCAGACAATTCCTGGTCCAAATTAACTCCAAGATACTTAACAGATTTTTGATTATTTATGGTCTGACCGTTACATGAGATTGAAAAATTATTAATTTTAACGGTCAGACCATAAATAATCAAAAATCTGTTAAGTATCTTAATGAGAATTATTGTCGGATAAAGGTTCACATCGACAACTAAATCGTCGAAAGGCATTCAAAACGGAAAGAACTTTGCTATGAATATTAAGCCATTTATCCTTACTGGTGTGAAGAGGTGATGTTATTCACTTACCTTTAAATCATTTTCTGGAAGATACTTGCAATCTTTAGCAATTTCTATCCATTTGTCTACGGGCATTTTTGCGTATCAATATTTTTTTTTTCACTTCCGGTCTATCTAAACAACGGCGTACACTAATGTCCGGGAGCGGTCTCGAAAAAACCCAAATCTACCCAAATCCACTGTATTTACCCAAATCCTCCCCGATAATTACCCATATCCACCTATAGCTGGCCTATTTAAGGTCATTTAAGTTGTTTTTAATGTTTATATGATAGAATATATCACTTAGGACAAATTTAGTAACTTTGAGATTTGGGTTTAGATACTCATAATAGATTTGATCCATTATCATCCCTGTCCGAGCCTGATAGTCCGATACCAGACAATATTGGCCCACCTACTGCAGCTTCTTCGCCCATTGTGCAGCAACCAAGAGGAGCTAAACCGAGGACCAAAAAAGCGGTCCTCAACCACCCCCTCAGAATCTTGATTATGAATTGTCAGTCAATTAAGAATAAGAGGGCTGAAATTCACACAATTATCGACTCGGCTAAACCAGACATCATTTTGGGGAATGAGTCTTGGTTAACCCCAGATATCAAAAACTCGGAAATTTTCCCAGATTCATTTGAGACCATCCGGAAAGACAGAGTTGGAGATGCCCATGGTGGTGTCTTCGTGGCATTTAAAAGAGACCTGCTCTGCACAGAAACTCCGGAGTTGGACACCGACTGTGAAATAGTTTGGTGTAAGTTGAACATTATTGGGTGTAGGACTCTGTACCTTGGATCTTTTTATCGTCCACCAGATCAGATTGACCCAGATTATCTTGAGGCTTTCAATACATCCTTGGCTAGGATAATGTCAAATGGAAATGCCCACATATTGGTAGGAGGGGACTTCAATTGTGGTGATATTGAATGGAGCAACCAGCAGGTACCCCATGGGGTGTCTAAAAGGCAAACACAACAACAGCTTTTGGATATAGTAAAGGAACATTGCCTCTCTCAAGTCGTAAATATACCCACCCGGCAAGAAAAACCCTAGATTTGCTATTTACAAATTCTCCATCCCCAGTTAGTCGTGTCAAAGGGATGCCCCCGATCGGCAAGGCCGATCATGATATAGTTTATATTGAGTATGACATAAAAGCAAAGCGAATCCGACAGGTCCCGCGTAAAATATATTTATATAAGCGTGCGGATATGGATGGTCTGCGAGACCATATGGCGCGATTTAAGGATTCCTTCCTTTCCTCTGACCTCTCTCGCATGTCAGTAAATGACTTGTGGGTCAGTTTTAAGACCGAACTTATGACGGCCATGGAAAGGTACATACCAATAAAAATGACCAAAACAAAGCATAGTGTACCATGGATCGATAACACGATCAAACACCTAATCAGAAGACGTGACAGAATGTACTTTCGTGCTCGTAAGTCTAGCAATCCCGACGTGAAGAACCATTACAAAAGGTTCAGAGCACATGTACAAAAGGTAATTAGAGATGCATATTGGAAACATGTTTCCAGCATCTTTACCTTTGATGATGAAAATATTGATCCCGAGGGCCCCCAGAAGAATGGAAAAGTTAAGAAATTTTGGTCATTTGTAAAGTCCCTGAAAAAAGAATCATTTGGGATCACTTCACTTAGGGAAAATGGAATTTTGAAAACTGAATCGCGCGAAAAGGCAAATATATGTAATAAGCAGTTTCAATCGGCGTTTACACGTGAAGCTGACGGTGAGCTACCATCAAAAGGTACAAGTCCGTTCCCCTCTATGGGGGACATAACAGTTGACCCCAAAGGGGTCGCAAAACTGTTGGACAAGCTCAACATACATAAGGCATCTGGGCCTGACGGTCTGCATGCCAGGGTGCTTAAGGAATGAAGTGCTGAAATATCTCCCCTGCTGGCCTTTATTTTCAATGAATCACTTGCTCGGGGCACTGTACCAGATGACTGGCGACAAGCAAACGTAACCCCGGTCTTTAAGAAAGGAGAAAAATATGATGCTGCGAATTACAGACCGGTGTCGCTCACATGCATCTGTTGCAAAACCCTGGAGCATATATTAGTTAGCAACATTAACAAGCACCTAGCCTTTGAAAGCATTCTTGCTGACTGCCAGCATGGTTTCCGAAGTCGAAGGTCTTGTGAAACTCAATTAGTTCAGTTCTACCATGACATAGTGAGCAATCTGGATGGGGCCATTAATCGTGGCCACAAACAGACTGACCTGATTATCATGGATTTTGCCAATGCCTTCGACAAGGTACCTCACAGGAGGCTATTGTACAAACTAGATCATTATGGGATTAGAGGATCCACACTTAAGTGGGTTAGCTCATGGCTCTCTGGACGCACTCAACAAGTTGTACTTGACGGCCAAGCGTCGGATCCAGTCCCTGTTTTGTCCGGTGTCCCACAAGGTTCGGTACTTGGACCGGTCCTTTTCTTGATATTTATTAATGATCTTCCTGATAATATCAGGTCATCTGTTCGCTTGTTTGCTGATGATTGTGTTTTGTACAGGAACATATATACTACTTCTGAGGCCGATTGGCAAATGAAGTTCAATGTGGCCAAATGTCATTCAATGAGGGTGTCACGGCACCCTCCAGACAAGCAGATTAAATTCAACTACTCATTACATCAGCATACTTTGGAACATGTCCAGTCCGCAAAATATCTTGGTATCACCATTACTGATAATCTTGATTGGGGTCAACATATTTCTGAGATTACCTCTAAAGCAACTAGGACATTAGGGTTTCTTAGACGTAATTTGGCTTTTGCACCTAGGCAGACAAAGGGTGTTGCATACAGAACCTTGGTTAGACCTCAATTAGAGTATGCATCACCTGTTTGGCATCCCCATGTTAAAACTCAGGTTCAGCAGGTTGAGAAGGTTCAGAGGACGGCTGCCCGATGGACCTGCAGGCGATGGCGGAACAGAAGCAGTGTTGGTGATATGCTCGATGAGCTGGAGTGGCCATCCTTGGAGGCCCGTCGCGAGCAGTCCTCTTTAACCTTCTTTTATAAGATACACTCTGACACAGTGTCTCTTAATAAAGATAAATACTTGACCCCTGTGACTACTTCAACTCAAACAAGGGCATCAAAACTAAACAACAGTCAATGTCGTAGGTACCAGGCCTATAGTGATGCCCTGAAGAATTCTTTCTTCCCTAGAACTATTCCTCAGTGGAATAGTCTTCCCTCCTCTGTGGTAAATGCCAAAACTGCAGAGGAGTTCAAAGCCCGCATGGTGTAGATTGGGATCCAGAGGTGTTCGTTTTAGTACACCTCTGAAAGCAGATTGTAAATAGTTTTAAGAACTCATCCAGTGGGTGTGTTTTTTTTTTTTTTTTTTGCTAAATTCTAAATTTAGCGCACCACCCAACTGAGGTAATGGCCAAGTTTGACCGACTCAGTATATGAAGATAGATAGATAGATAGGGTGGATGATAATTGCACAATAACTATTTACCGCACATACCTCACCTCGCTTATGAATATGAATCAATTTTCTGTTGCTGATATGGAAATGGTTTGAACTCAATGTGAAACTAAACAGGTCTTAAACATTGCGAATTTCATTTGATATTCTATTGACGATTAAATTAATAAAATTTCATTTATCCGTGTTATCTGTTTTTTTTTTTTTTTTTGTTTTTTTTTCTTTATTTTAGATTATAACGAAAGAAAGAAAGAAAGAAAGAAAGAAAGAAAGAAAGGAGCGTGATAGCTCAGTGGTTAGTGCACTTGCCTCTGATGCTAGAGGTCCCGGGTTCGATCCCCGGCAGCGGCGATAAAATTTCGGTGTCCGAACACGCTCCATTGGCATCATTTGCAGGGGTGAATGCCATAAAGTGCACCGTCCTTCGGATCGGGACGTTAACTGGAGGCCCTCTGTGCAGGGAGAACCATCCCCTGTGCAGGTTAAAGATCCCTACCGTAATTACATGATTACTGTGTAGGATTTCATCCTGCAAAACCTGGAGTGCATGTAATATACACTGCGGTAATGGTCAACTGTGACCGACGCAGTATCAGAAGATAGATAGATAGATAGAAAGAAAGAAAGAAAGAAAGAAAGAAAGAGAAAGAAAGTAAACCTGCCTCATTCTTTTAAGTTCCGCATCCTCGTCAAGAATAGTGCATGATGGTAGAAAGAAAGAAAGAAAGATAGAAAGATAGAAAGAAAGAAATAAGATGATCGAAAGCATCACGGAAACATGGCTATGTAATTTTGTCCGCTAGGGCCCCACTATGATACAGTAAAACTGGGGTTCACAGGAACAAAGATTATTATTTTTTAGTTCTGATCAAAAACATTGATTGTGATACACCAAAGAACTGCCTCGTCGAGTCGGTTCTAATGACTACCCACAATCTACGTTTTTGCAGTTATACAAGAAAAAAGACAGGAAGAATAGAAAGGATGAAAAAGAAATAGTATTTACTCGCTTCTGTGCATTTTGGTTTTCCATCCAAGTCAACAAAATTTTACTTATATTGAAAGAAAATAAAATAAGAACGAATGAATGCCAAAATTAGTAAATAAACGAATATTTACCTTATTTGCATAATCTGCTGGTTCCTAGTCTGAAGGTTATGAGTGTTGGAAAAACAGGTAACCATACTTAAAAGGTCAGGGGGGTCTGGTTACATGTTTTTTCAATATTGACAATGTGCAAGCTGGGAGCCAGCAAATAATGCAAATATGGTGAATATGAGGTTTGAATAGAAGGAAAAAAAAAATGATAGAAAAAATGAAAGAAAGAAAAGATTATTCAACAAATGAAGGAACAAATTTTGCAAGCACGAGTCTGAAATTTTTACCCCCAATACGGGGTAAAGATAATATTCGACAATACCTAGAAAAGCATGGTTCTGACCTTAAGGACAGAGAAAGAATGTTTGATATCATTTTCGGTGAGGGCGGTATTGTCTTCAGCGATGGTGATCTTCAGTATTCAAAGCACTGTAATGATTTGCAGCCCTATTTTGAGAAATACCCAAAATTTGCAAGTTACTGGGAAAGATTTCTGGAGGGTAAAATTAAAAATTACGTCATGACCCACTGAAAAATGGTTATATCTCTAAACTGTGGACAAACAATAATTCAGAATCTATGAACCACCGAATAAAGCAGGTCGCTGATTGGAAGCAGTATAAACTGCCAGAAATTCTTTCAAAGCTTGAACGTGTTTCCAACATGCAACTGCTGAATTTGCGTCGTGCAATTTATAGTGAGGGCGATATTAGGCTGTTTGGGCCTTTCACCTCCTTTGTTGTGGATTCCACTGTTTGGCATGATAAATCCTTCAAACAGAAGGAAGTTATCTACCAAAAGTTGTTGTCTTCCACTCTTAAACCTGCAAATGAAAATAGCAGTAAATCCAAATTTGTCCAGTCATCAGTATGTGAATATAAAAAGCCGAAACCAAAGGAAACTGCAGGGAAAAAAACTCAGCCCGCGGAAGAGACCACAAGCGGAGGGAACCACCAATGTACAGCACAAATAAATTTTTATGTTTTTTTTTTTTTTTTTTTTTTTTGTGCCCAGTAGGAACCGGTACAATTCCGGAAATGTCAAGTGCAATGCAGGAATTCTCACTTAGTTGCCCGAAGTGACATTTCCATCATAGGGCAAGACATTTCCAGAATAGTCTTTGCAGAAGATGATGGTCGGGTCACAAACATCTAGAACTTTTTCCTAATTATCATTATTGTTTGTTTGTGTGTTTTTTTTTTTTTTTTTGTTATTTTTTGCGGTTGTTATTGTTGCTGCTGCTTGTGATGTTTTAAATTTATTTCAATTGAATAGATGCTTCGTTTTGAAAAATTACACACCAGACTCACACAGGCCTGAAACGCCCAATTGCAACATTGCCAGTTAACACAAACTTGTTACATGTAGTTTTTGACGCATGTTATGGGTTAGTTAGATTGTTGCCAGTCAACCCATTTAGGTTGCTCTTAGTCAACCCAACATTACTAAGCACATAAGACTTTTGCTGTGAATGTCCATGTAACATCTGCTGAAAAACATTAATAGTGGGTACTCGTTAAAGCGGCCTCATCGAGGCGGTTGTAACGTGTTCCCGCAATCTTTGTTTGGAGAAGAAATATGAAAAAAAAATATTTATCGAACAAAAACTGACTTCACGCCCCGGCTTCAAAAACTTTTCCTGATATTGCTTTTGCACCCCCGCCCATCGGGGCCTGGAGAAATAGATTGGGCTGCACAGTGCTTCCGCACAGAGCTGAAACCGACCCAACTTGAGTACTGGTAAACAGCTTAGGTCTAAGCCTGCCCAGGAAAAGTGATGCGAGTCGGACCGCTCCTTAAACCCAAGCGGTTACTATGGGCGGTAGGGCTTGAGAAGTCATTTCATCTGAATGTCGGGTAAAAGTCACACAAAATCGGAAGCAAGGTCTCCAAAATGACCTTAATAGTGTTGACGGGGACGTAAAACCTCATCTCAAACAATCAAAACTGAAATTGCTGTTGTGAATTCAGAAGTCTCTTGAATTAATATTTGAATTTTGCCGTTTATTACTATTATTATTATTATTATTATTATTATTATTATTCTTTTAATTCCGTAGTTTGTAGGTGCCCGTAAGAGCAACCTTGTACAATTTTGATATTTTGGATAATAAAGAACACATTGTAAACCCCACTTTTCTCTTCATAATGTGAGGTAAACACTAAACAGGACTGCTAGTTGAATTCCATGTAGAAAACACGCCTATACAAATGTATTGAAAAAAGTTACCACCAAAATTTTTTTCTCGGATAAAAATTCTGATAGTTTTCTTATTTCTGCTCAAAAATTAGTTTGCTGGATCTCGACAGGCGGTTCTATTGAGAACCCACAATTTATTTTTAAGCAGAAATAAGAAGAATAATGTTTACCCCTGAACACCCCAGTTTAACTATATAAAAGTTGACTTAAAGAGGGTCAAAATTATTTTGGCCTGTTTTCATGATGTGTCTGACTTTTCTAGGTTGTTAAATATTTAAATACGCATTGTCACTTGAACAGTAAGGTCAAGAGCTAAGACATAAAACTAAGATACGTCTATAGTCAAGAAAAGATATATTATAAGTAGTAGTAGTAGTAGTAGTAGTAGTAGTAGTAGTAGTAGTAGTAGTAGTAGTGGAATTCATTATTATCGTTTTATTTATTTATTTATTTACTTATTTATTTATTTATTTATTTATTTATTTATTTATTTATTTATTTATTTATTTGTTTGTATGTTTGTATGTTTTTTGGTTTGTTTGCTTGTTTATTTATTTATAAAGACGCACGTTTAAAATATAAATGAATAATGCCCTTCTTTCTATATTATCTTTTTATATAATCAGACAAAAACCTTTAGAAAGCTTTAAGTCACGCCCAGTTGTCAAGCACTGTGTTTATTCGAACAAAAATCCTCGCCAATCAGAACGCTTCATACCCAAAGCAAATGTGTCAAGTCACGCCCGCTGGCACTGCAGGGGCCAATAGACTAGCAGTTTAAGTGAATGTGAATTACCCGTCCCTCTCAATTTAATATTTTATTAATAATTTTTGATAGCGTCTGATATGTCCCTCGCCCACTCAGCAGCAGCAGCAGCATTTCCTATAACCAGAGCATAGGCATCGTTACGAAAACACGCCTATACAAATGTATTATAAACTTTACCACCGATAAAATGAATATTTTAAGATGAAAATCGTGATATTTATATCATTTCTGTTCAAAATATAGCTTGTGAGTATTCGTTAGAACCGCCTCATCGAGGCGGTTCTAACGAGTACCCATAACCTATATTGTAGAGCAGAAATAAGACAAACAAGGTATACCCCTGTAAACCCAAGTTTTACTATATAAAAGTGGGATTCAAAGGGGTAAACATTATATAGGCGTGTTTTCGTGATGTAAAAGAGAAATCCTGAGGCCAAAATTACTTCCTCGGGCGTGTTTGGACCAGTGACGGATGTGCGGAGGCGTGACGCTGTTTTGGCGGCACATGGGCTTTGCACTAAGGAGCGTTTCGCCAAGGTGTCATGCCGTCGCGAGACAAGCGCCATTATGATAACTTATCCGTGCGACATAAGTACATTTTTCATATCTCCAAAATGGCTACTTGTCTGATGAAAATCCGTGACGTATTTTCTTAAACATGCTCAAAACATAGGTTGTTGATGCTCATTAGAACCGCCTCATTGAGGCGGTTCTAACGAGTACCGGCAACCTATGTCTTGACGCAGAAATAAGAAAAATAATGTGTACCCCCGGAAACCCCAGTTTTTTCATATGAAGTGGGGTTTTGAGGGTCATTTCACGGACTTTTTCACGTGATGGCGACTGCATTACGAAATCATGCCTATATAAACGCAAAATAAATAAATAAAATAATAATAATAAAATAAAAATAAAATACAAAACAAAAAAGAAAAAGCGAAACTTGTATGCTGAAAAATTGGGAAAGGTCTCCTATTTCTGCTCTAAAATATAGAATGTGGGTACACGTTAGGGTCGCCTCAGCCAGTTGGTTCTATAACGAACACCCATATTCTACATTTTAGAAAAAATCTAAGAAAAGTAATGTTAACTACTGTAAAACTCGAATTTAGTGTATAAAAAGGGGACTCAATGGGAGCGGAATTCGATAGGGTGTGTTTTTATCACGGTAACACACCTTTATAATTTTGCAACCCCATCCATGCAAAAAAAAAAAAAAAAAAAAACTCTTTAATTCTGTAAAACTTAGTTTTACACTGACCGCTCCAAGGTGGTTCTTCTGTGGCGGTTTATTTATGTTGTTGTTTGTTACTACTCACTGTGTGTATCACTTGTGTCTTTTTATTTTGGATGGCCATTTGGCCATTTTATGGGAAAGTAACTGTCCTTATGGCCATCCTTTGTTTAGGTTTCCATGTTGGTCTGGTCGCTTCATGTTTGTGTTTCTTTCCCTTTGGTGTCTTTGATGTGGCGTAAGTTAATTGTATCGATTCCTGATCTTTGTTTTACTTCTGCTTTACATAGGTATACATTATTTTTCTTATTTCTTATCAAAACATAGATTTTGGGTATTCGTTAGAACCTCCGCGACGAGTCGGTTCTAACAAGTACCCAGAATCTATGTCTAGATCAGATGCAAAACGCCGTATTTTTTATAGGTTTTTTTCCTTTCTTTGTTTTTGTTGCAGTATCCTCAATATAAAGGAATTTGAACAGGCCTGAGTTTGTGATGCGCTACATTGTTTTATTGGACTGAACACCGAGGCCCAGGTTTTGTTTGTTTGATTCGCGGTTTGACGTCCCCGTCAACACTTTAGAGGTCATTTTAGAGGCGAGGCTTCCTTTTAGTGGGACTTTCCTCGGTATTGGGGTTAAATAGTATTCCAAACCCTGCCATCCAACTAAACCAATATGGTTGATATGCATGGACGGTCCAAGTCGCACCACGATTCCTGGGCAGTTTTAGAACCTTTAAGCGATTTTCCAGTATTCCTGCGCGGTTGGTTTCAGCTCTGCGTGGAAGCATTATGCACATCACAATAACAAGTCCGTGAAACTAAGACCCCTCTAAACCCCACTTTACATAGAGGAAAAGGGGGTTTACGGGGGTATATATTATCTGCCTTTTGTTCAAAAACATAGATTGTGGGTAATAGTTAGAACCGCCTCATTGAGGCGATTCTAACGAGCACCCACAATCTATGTCGAAAGCAAAATATATAACGATATTACAATTTTACAATACAGTAAATCCGGGTTTAACAGTAGTTAACATTACTTTTCTTACAGTAGAATACGGGTGCTCGTTAGAACCAACTGGCTCAGGCGATCCTAACGTGTACCCACAAACCTGTTTTAGAGCAGAAATAGGAGACTTTTCCCAATTTTTCAGCATAGAAGTTTCGTTTTTTTTTTTTTTTTTTTTTTTTTTTTTGTTTCGTTTTTTTTTTTTTTTTTTTTTTGTTTTTTTTTTTTTTTTTGTTTTGTTTTGTATTTTATTTATTTATTTATTTATTTTTGCGTTAAAATTTACATTTGCAGGCATGATTTCGTAATGCAGTCGGCTTGTCCCGCGACGGCATGACACCTTGGCGAAACGCTCCTAAGTGCAAAGCCCATGAGCCGCAACCACAGCGTAACGCTTCGGCACGTCCGTCACCGGTCCAAACACACCCGAGTGAGTAATTTTGGGCTCAGGATTTCTCTTTTGTGCCTGTGCTCGGGTTATATGCTGTGTTGGACGCTGTCAAAAATCATAAATAAAATGTTAAATTGAGAGGGACAGGTAATTCACATTCACTTAAACTGCAGTGCCAGCGGGGCGTAACTTGACACATTTGCTTTGGGTATGAAGCGTTCTAATTGGCGAGGATTTTTGTTCGAATAAAGACAGCGCTTGGCCACTGGGCGTGGCTTAAAGCTTTCTAATCTAAAGATTTTTCTCTGAATAAACAGGCTTTTTATATAAAAAATATATATAGAAAAAAGGTCATTATTAATTTATATTACATTTTTGCTGCTATTTTAAGTAATTTTTGGGGGAAATAAAAATGTTATTTTCCTGCAGGGAAAATATTCCTTTCAGGCGGGGATAGGCCTATATTTCCTTTCGAACGTCATCATGCACTAATGACGCGCCAAAATCGGGACAAATTACGTCACGTCACAGCACTAATTGCGTCAGTTTTAGACGTTAGCAAGGCCAAAAGCGGCCGATTTAATAAATGTAATATAAACATTAATACAAACTTGCAAATCTTATAAACAAACTCGTGCATTCGCACTTGTTTGTTTACTTGATTTGCAAGTCTCCCGGGAAATTATTTCCCGTATTTAAAACTAAAGATGTATTAATCTCTATTTATAATATATATTTTCATGACCAAAGACGTATATGTGTGCGGTCGCATCCAGCTCTGGGTGGAAGCATCATGTAGCCCATTTATTTCTTCAAGCCCTGATTGGCGGGGGCGATTGCTTTACTTGACAGATCCTTAGGTAAAAGTAATCCTGCATCTTGCCGTGGCAGAATATGTATGAGATAACACCTTTGTGTGTGAACCCAGCAAACATTTTACGTTGAATTGACGTTGTACTGACGTTGGATAGACGTTGTATGTCGGTTGAGTTTGCCAATTGATTGGACGGCAGAACCCGACGTCTATAAGATGTCAGAATCAGACGTCGTATAGACGTCCGTTTCTGATGTCAGTAGGCCTACAACGTCAGATTACGATGTCTATCCAACGTCAGTGTGCAACCAAATTCCAACGTCAATGCACTCAAAATCAAACATGTACACATCTTTAATCCAGCATTAATCCAACCAAGATCCAATTTCTACCCAACCATTATTATAAGAGAAAATAATAATAACGACATGTTTTGAATGCAAAGTGATGTGCATAATTTTTTCTTGTTTTCATGTTTACTTATAACAACTATAATTGTAAATCTAATTTTATACTGATACATAGCATCTTTAGTATCGCTCAAATTCACCCAACACACAGCTTTGATACATCTCTTTCAGAGGTTGACCTGACGTTGTATCGACGTTGCAGTTTGATCATGTAGGTCTGGATCTAATTTCAAACAAAATACAACGTCTATACAACGTCACATTCTTATGTCGAACTGACATCGCAGTTACAACGTTGTATCGACGTTGTGTTTAGTCGCCGCCGTCGCGACCTTAATACAACCAAATATCAACGTTGATCCGACGTCATTTGTTTGCAGGGAAGATTTTTACTTGTAATCGTAGTTTTGTGTGCCAATTAGAGTCTCCACAAGACTCGATTCTAATGAATACACACAACTGGCGTTTCTTTAATTTATAGAGGATCCTCGGGGTACCTTAAGTATTGAAATCATGCCTCATGCCCTGACTCGTTGACTAAACCTTGGTAATCCGAACTGCTCCTGTTCCGAATTTTTTTATGGTCCTATAAGTGTTCGAGTTGTTTGAGTTGGTCTGTAGATAAACATGCATTGTGGTTAGGTAGGTTCTTGGGTTTGCTGTCGCCGTTGGGCCAATGACATCGTACTGTGGCATGTGCCAGTAGTAGTGCAATATATCTGACGTCGGGTATAGGCAGTGCATCATTCCTACTATGGAGATGGTAAGCAGGAGTGGAAGGGTTGCGGGTGGGCACTATTTGTGAAGCAACTGTGATTATTGGAGAACACACACACACACACACACACACACACACACACATACGTAAAAACGCCTACTCAAATACATTGCAACTTTTACCCTCGAAAGAAAAACGACATTTTTGCCGGTGAAAAGTTGTGTCATTTTTTTTCTGTTTTTTTTTTTTTTTTTTTTTTTTTGTTCAAAATATAGATTGCGTGGAACCACAATCTATAGTTTTTTTAAGCAGAAATAAGAAACATAATGTATACCCATTAAACCCCAGTTTTACTATGTAATAATATATAGGCGCGTTTTCGTGATGACACCGATTTTAAATCTAAATTGGATTAACAATGTTTCGGGAGACATCAGAGGTACACCATCGGAGATAACCTTTGATAGATTCCTTTTCTATGGAGTGTGATATAGCATTCATTCATTCATATATTCATTCATTTGTGTATTTCTCGTTTTATTGTATCACGTCCCATTCAAGATTATTTCACTTGTGTAAAGCCTATCACCAAATGGAGGCCTATTTATGTATTTTTGGAAGCAGTGGGAAGCGTAATGTGGTGGTTACCTCCGATGTCTTTGAGAGACATTGCCATTGTTTGTGACGTTGTGCCATTTGTCGCCGTGATGTCATGAAGTGTCAAATACTGGAACGTCATATTGGAAATAGAGGATCTTACATGAGTGTTTATGTATTGTTAAATTTAAAAAACGAGTTGAGGAAAAGGGAGAAAATGCGAGGCTTTGCCGATCATTTGATCCATTTTCCACAACGAGTTAAATAAAACATGAGCACGAATACAAGATTCTATTTATCATATGACACTTAAAATGCATATTATTCGAGATTTGTTTACAGAAATGTCCATATTCTCCCATTAGTAAAAGCGACGTCGTTACGGGCGCCGTGCATGTAACGTTACGAAGCGTATCTAAATAATTTGCATATGTATCCCACTAGTGGATTGCGGTACTTATTACACAGCGTTATTACATTCTCAGATGCGACGTCATATGATAAATAGAGTATCTGACACTCGTGGTCATTTCATATGAAAGTTATGTAACAAGCCTTCGGCATTGGGATTGACAATTATTCAGAAAGTGCATGGTTGACATGGAAGTCGTCATGAGGTTACTTGCTCCCGCCAAAGCGTTATTACACGCGTGAAAATACGAGATTTATTACATGACGTTATCCACACTGCATATCAACGACGTCATGTGATAAAGTAATTTAAGATGCAAAGTACGGTGTCCATATAACCCTGATGAAAATTGAAAACCCTCGAAAGTTTTGAAAGAGTAAAAGGAAAATTAGTGTTTGGTTATTATTATTCCCTTTTGGAAAAAATTCTACAATTGAGCATTACTTTTAGCCTTCTTCTTTCAAATGAACTGACATATTGTCGACGACAACATTGACCATACAGACAGGGGCGAGGTACAGACAGGGGCGAAGAGGCATGTATACTTTCTTTTTCTTTCTTTCTTTTTTTTTTCTTTTTTTTTTCTTTATACCAACATTTATTAATTAATTTTAGCTTCTGTCTTTCTTTCTTTCAAATGAAAGGAATTTTTGTTGACGAGAACGTAGAACTTAGTGGCAGAGGTGCTCTTCTTTCTTTCTTGCTTTCGTATTGCTGCTCAAAACCGGTTTCGCCGTAAACCCCAGTTTTACTTTATAAAAAGTGTTCAATAGGAGTGTTTCCAGAATGCGTTTATGCGTTTGTTCGATATCCGGTTGTCTTCCAAGTCTTTCTTTCTTCCTTCCTATTAACGTATAATGTATGTATTCATTTCAGCATTCTTTATTTCTTTTGAATAAGAAACAAACCGTTAACGAGGGCGTTACAACCTTGATGTAAAGAAGCCGGTAACTGCAACTATCGTTAATTTGTATAACGGCTCAAAACATAGATTTAGATTGTGGTACTCGTTAGGACCGTCTTGGTTATTCTGCTCAAACAGATGTACACCATCTCTTTTGAGCAGAAGTACAAAGAAATAATGTTTATCCCCACAAACCATGTGTGTGTGTGTGGGTGGGGGGGGGGGTAAAATTACAGACTCGTGCTTGCAAAATTTATCCGTTCATTTGTTGAATAGTCTTCTTCCTTTCATTCTTTCTATCATTTTTTCTTTCTATTCAAACATCATACATTCGTTTATTTACTAATTTTGGCATTCATTCGTTCTTATTTTATTTTCTTTCAATATAAGTAAAATTTTGTTGACATGGATAGAAAACCAAAATGCACAGAAGCGTGTAAATACTGTAAATACTTTTATTCTTTCTATTCTTCCTGTCTTTCTCTCCTATAACGGCTAAACGTAGATTGTGGGTACGCATTATAACTGACTCGACGAGGCAGTTCTTTGGTGTATCACAATCAATGCTTTTGATCAGAAATAAAAAAATAATCTTTGTTCCCGTGGACCCCAGTTTTACTTTATCATAGTGGGGTTCGATCGAACAAAATTACATAGCCATGTTTCCGTGATGCTTTCGTTCATCTTATTTCTTTCTTTATTTCTTATTTGTTTGGTTATAATCTAAAATAAAGAAATAAATAGACAGGTAATGGTGATCGCTATGATCATAGGACAGCCTAAGGCAATCTGTTTATTCTGACTGTTTTGTTTGTGCCGTGTGGCGGCGGTAAAAGGTCTCCCAGTACATACATTTAATGCTCTTATTTTTCCAATCCTCAGGGATTGCTTATGCAATTGCTTTTCACTGTTCCATCAATTGACATCCTTTAGATACCTGTTGAAGGTCATTATTAAACCAATGTTCGTACCTCGTTGTATAACAACTGCTTGTTTAACATCCTTGGACTTTAAGTAGACAGGGATGTTTTGTGGGCTTTTGTTGTACCTTCCTTCTATTCGAAGGAAATATCTTCAGTATGCTGTTTTACTTAAAAACCGGTATGAAGATCGCTTTAGGTTTTACGGTATCAAAACCTTATAAACCCACATGAGTATCACAAATTCATTTAAATTATCAACATCACCCCTAAGGTTACACTCTGCTTCTTCTGTACGGATTCCCCATTCTATTAAGAACTTTAATACTATGTTGCCTTCGGTATTGTTCAGACCCTTAAATTTGTCTTCTGTAACTTCAGTTAATCTCAATGGAGGAGGCAATACCAATATGTTTAAAATAATCTTCGTATAAGACTATCTCCTCTCAAGTCACCAATCCTTCGAAAATATACTAATCCGTGGAAAAGAAGTGGAATGTTTCCTAGTATTTCTAAGTGAAATGCCAAGAGGTGCAGATGTTGTTCGCATTTAAGCACTGCGTCTACCGTTACTTCATCTGTAAACGGTAGACGCTTCTCTGTAGTTAACATGTCTGATTTGACATGACAGTCTACAGATTTAATTTATCTTATTACATGACGTGCTGCAAACTGCAATATGCAGTACGTCGGTCAAACTAACCGCATGCTTAAAACTAGATTGAACGAGCATTATCGTAGAATGAGTAAGCCTAAGAAAACTGACACTTTCTTGTACCGTCACTTTCGACGTACAGGTCATTCTGTAACTAACATTGTTATACAACCAGTGGAAAAACTTTACTACGATGCAAATTCTGCATCTAGATTCAAAATTATCAAAAGACATGAGGCTGAACTGAAATGGATTAAATCTTTACAGACCCCTTTTCCACTGAGATTTAATGACAACATTTATCATGAGGGTAATATTTCCAGAATTCCGGACTTTGATAATTTCTCGCTCCTGGAATGTCAAAAACGCAGAACTAGATCTCACGGCACCATGAAAAATGGTAGCTATAAACGTAAATTACGTACTTTTAAACGAAACAATACTAGACTGAAATGACTGTCAATCATATTATTAAATCATGGACGCCACTCTATGCTTTCATTTCTAAGTTCGTTACCCGTTTCTGTTTTACGTCTTCTGGACACCGAGGCGAATAATTCTACGATAGTTCTAATCAGTTATATGATGCGGCTCTCTTAACTAGAGGCTATACTCAGCATACTCTCCGTCCTTACATTGATTCTGAAATTAATCATAAACGCCATTTTTTAAAAAAATCCTTCATTAATAAGGGTATGGATTTTATAGATTTGCCCAGTCTTTTTCGTGAGAGCTCGGTGCTTTCTTCTATTCCTGCTTATTTTCAAAATAATGAAACACCTATAATGTGCTATAAATATAACAAACCTATTAGATCTATCATTTTTAATTTTAATAAACTTGTTTCAGATCTTGATATTGATACTAATACTCCTGATTCATGTGATTGTAAAAACTCCGTGTATTGCTATCCTGCTGCTGGTCATGTAATTACTGGCAATTTGAAAATTATTCCTGATTCTAGGATAAGGAATATAATTTCTAAAGGACCGAAATATCGGTTTCCTTCTAAAATTGATTTCAGTAAATGTAGAGATGAAATCGCTGCTGCCTTGAATGAATTCGGTAATCGATGGTGTAAGCGAGAGTATGTTGAGCATAAAGCCCTTAAGGACTGGAAACTTAGCATTTTAAAACTAGTAAATAAACGCATTTTTTTTTCTATTCTCAAAATACTAACTTATTACCTCCTAAGCCTAAGACGTCTTTACGTCATCTTAAACTAGGTATTCAAGAATTTCATAAGAAGTTTGTTTTGGCCCCTGCAGACAAGGCCGCTAACAACGTCGTCGTTGAGTGACGGCTCCCCTATGTTAACTCGCTTAAGCAGGAGCTTGGTGGTACTAAGGCCTATGAACTTCAGCCTTCAGCTGAAGAGAGAGCTATAGTAGATGAACATATTTGTCATTTAGCCACCAAGTTTGCTGTGGGTGTTACAGAAGGCCAAGACAAGCTTCCTAATCTATACTGGTTACCAAAGCTTCATAAAAGACCTTACAAAGCACGGTTTATTGCAAATTCTAGCTCTTGCACTACCACTGAACTTTCTAAATTATTAACTTCCCATCTTACTGCTATTAAAACGCACGTGATTTAATATTGTGATAAAGTCTTTGAAAGATCAGGAAGAAATCTGTTTTGGTCTATAAATAATTCGAATGAGGTTTTAAATAAATTGAAATCCAGACGTTTTCGTGCTTCAAGTCTGTCTAATTACGATTTTTTCACTCTTTACACTACACTTACTCATAATCTTATAAAAGAAAAGCTTAATGACTTAATTGAATGGACTTTTCACAGAGAAGATTCTCTCTATCTTGCATGTAATGTCAGAAATGCATTTTTCACTTCTAAAGAGCATAAGAATTATACACTTTGTTCATGTCAGAAAGTGTGTGATGCCCTCACCTTTCTACTTGACAATATTTATATTAGATTCGGTACTAAGTTATTTAGACAAATTCTGGGTATTCCGATGGGTACGAATTTCGCACCTCTTGTGGCTGATCTGTTCTTGTATTGTTATGATAGAGACTTCATGTTGTCGCTTTCCATTGATAACCAATCTGAAATTATTGAAGCTTTTAGCTCCACTTCTAGATATTTAGATGATTTATTAAATATTGATAATACCTATTTCGATGGTTTGATCAGTCAGATTTACCCCCCAGAATTTCAGTTAAATAAAGAAAATTTCTTCTGATACCGAGGCCCCGTTTTTGGATTTACATCTATCTATTGTAGATCGGTTTGTTTCGTGCAAAATTTATGATAAATGCGATGACTTTGATTTTGAAATTGTTAATTTTCCTTTTTTTGGATGGTGATGTTCCTCGTGCGCCATCCTATGGCGTTTATATTTCGCAATTAATTCGATTTGCTAGAGTATGTAGTCATTTAACTGACTTCAACACTCGTAATAAAGTATTAACAGCAAAACTTCTTAATCAGGGTTATCGGTACCATAAACTACGCAAAGCCTTTTCAAAATTTTATAGACGCCATTCTGATTTAATTTCAAAATTCAATATTGGACTTAAATCTCTTCTGCAACAAGGTCTATCGGAACCCGAATTTTATGTTGACTAAGTGTATAAATTCAGAAAAATATATAACCGCAATGACTTCAGCACCCACTTTCGTAAAATCATTCTTCGATATAAAAAGATTGGGTACAACATGGATGTTATACGACAGCATGCATGCATGGTAGTTAACCCAATCACGGTTGGCAACTTTGCTTCCCTCTTTAATTGCACGCCGGTGGGTAAGTCCTCAGATTCTATGACGGTTCCAACGTAAAGGCTTATTGAGAATTAGAGAGATCTAATTCTTGGTAATGTTGGTTGGTGCCTGATGCTCTGTCTCTGGTTGGGCCCATCGGAGTCTAACTGTTGGTTTTCTTTTGCTCCAGCATTTCAGTGGTTTCTTGCTGTCGAGTCCTCACCGTTGTCTCACCTCTGTGGTTCTTTGATTATTTGTGTTCACGGAGATGTTGCACTGATGAGTTAGGAGTAGAAGTAAAACAAAGATCAGGAATCGATTCAATTAACTTACTCCACCCATAAAAGACACCAAAGGGAAAGAAATACAAACATTAAGCGACCAGACCATAATGGAAACCTAAACAAAGGAAGGCCATAAGGACAGTTACTTTCCCACAAAATGGCCATATGGCCATCCAAAACCAAAAGACACAAGTAATACACACAGTAAGTAACAAACAACAACATAAATAAATCGCCACAGAAGTGCCGCCTTGGAACGGTCAGTGGAAGATTTCCACTTGGGGGCTAAAATCGATTTTGCGTGGCCACAATCCTCGCCCTTACTTCCGTCGCGATTTAGACAAATAATAATGAGGCCTTCATGCGGACTGAACAAATTATTTGTCTAAATCGCGACGGGAGTAAGGGCGAGGATTGTGGCCACTGAAAATCGATTTAAGCCCCCCCCCCCCCCCCCCCCAGTGGAATTCTTTCCACTGACCGTTCCAAGGCGGTTCTTCTGTGGCGGTTTATTAATGTTGTTGTTTGTTGCTACTTACTGTGTGTATCACTTGTGTCTTTTTGTTTAGGTGGCCATTTTGCCACTTTGTGGGAAAGTAACTGTCCTTGTGGCCATCCTTTGGTTAAGTTTCTATTATGGTCTGGTCGCTCCATGTTTGTGTTTCTTTCCCTTTGGTGTCTTTGGTGGGTGGAGTAAGTTAATTGCATCGATTCCTGATCTTTGTTTTACTTCTACTTTGAAGACGTTTTATTGCAATACACTTGCCTAGCAAGTGCGTATATAAAAAAAAAAGATAATACGGAGAAATGACATTTTATTAATCGTCAATAGAATATCAAATTAAATTTGTAATGTTTAGGACCTGTTTAATTACACATTGAGTTCAAACCCTTTCCATATCAGCAACAGAAAATTGATTCACATGAGCGAGGGATGTGAGAGGTATGTGCGGTAAAAAGGTATCATGTAATTATCATCATGCAAATATCAAAGTTACTAAATTTGTCCGGAGTGATATATTCTATCATATAAACATTAAAAACAACTTCTATCATTTTTAATTTCAATAAACTTGTTTCAGATCTTGATATTGATACTAATACTCCTGATTCATGTGATTGTAAAAACCCAGTGTATTGCCATCCTGCTACTGGTCATGTAATTACTGGCAATTTAAAAATTATTCCTGATTTTAGGATTAGGAATATAATTTCTAAAGGACCGAAATATCGGTTTCCTTCTAAAATTGATTTCAGTAAATGTAGAGATGAAATCGCTGCTGCCTTGAATGAATTCGGTAATCGATGGTGTAAGCGAGAGTATGTTGAGCATAAAGCCCTTAAGGACTGGAAAATTATATAACCGCAATGACTTCAGCACCCAATTTCGTAAAATCATTCTTCGATATAAAAAGATTGGGTACATCATGGATGTTATACGACAGACTGCATGCATGGTAGTTAACCCAATCACGGTTGGCAACTTTGCTTCCCTCTTTAATTGCACGCCGGTGGGTCAGGCCTCAGATTCTATGACGGCTCCAACGTAAAGGCTTATTGAGAATTAGAGAGATCTAATTCTTGGTAATGTTGGTTGGTGCCTGATGCTCTGTCTCTGGTCGAGCCCATCGGAGTCTAACTGTTGGTTTTCTTTTGCTCCTGCATTTCAGTGGTTTCTTGCTGTCGAGTCCTCACCGTTGTCTCACCTCTGTGGTTCTTTGATTTTTTTGTGTTCACGGAGATGTTGCACTGATGAGTTAGGAGGCCTTCATGCGGACTGAACAAATTATTTGTCTAAATCGCGACGGAAGTAAGGGTGAGGATTGTGGCCACGTAAAATCGATTTAAGCCCCCCAGTGGATATCATTCCACTGACCGTTCCAAGGCGGTTCTTCTGTGGCGGTTTATTTATGGTGTTGTTTGTTACTTACTGTGTGTATCACTTGTGTCTTTTTATTTTGGATGGCCATATGGCCATTTTGTGGGAAAGTAACTGTCCTTATGGCTTTCCTTTGTTTATGTTTCCATTATGGTCTGGTCGCTTGATGTTTGTGTTTCTTTCCCTTTGGTGTCTTTGATGGGTGGAGTAAGTTAATTGTATCGATTCCTAAGCTTTGTTTTACTTCTACTTAGCATTTTAAAACTAGTGAATAAACGCATTTCTTTCTATTCTCAAAATACTAACTTATTACCTCCTAAGCCTAAGACGTCTTTACATCATCTTAAACTAGTTATTCAAGAATTTTATAAGAAGTTTGTTTGGCCCCTGCAGACAAGGCCGCTAACAACGTCGTCGTTGTGTGACGGCTCCACTATGTTAACACGCTTAAGCAGGAGCTTGGTGGTACTAAGGCCCATGAACTTCAGCCTTTAGCTGAAGAGAGAGCTATAGTAGATGAACATATTTGTCATTCAGCCACCAAGTTTGCTGTGTATGTTACAGAAGGCCAAGACAAACTTGTTTGTTTGTTACTGTTTGTTACTTACTGTGTGTATCACTTGTGTCTTTTTATTTTGGATGGCCATGTGGCCATTTTGTGGAAAGTAACTGTCCTTATGGCCTTCCTTTGTTTTATGTTTCCATTATGGTCTGGTCGCTTAATGTTTGTGTTTCTTTCCCTTTAGTGTCTTTTATGGGTGGAGTAAGTTAATTGTATCAATTCCTGATCTTTGTTTTACTTCTACTTCCCTACGCTATACTGGTTACCAAAACTTCATAAAAGACCTTACAAAGCACGGTTTATTGCAAATTCTAGCTCTTGCACTACCACTGAACTTTCTAAATTATTAACTTCCTGTCTTACTGCTATTAAAACGCATGTGATTAGATTTTGTGATAAAGTCTTTGAAAGATCAGGAAGAAATCTGTTTTGGTCTATAAAAAATTCGAAAGTGGTTTTAAATGAATTGAAATCCAGACGTTTTCGTGCTTCAAGTCTGTCTACTTACGATTTCTCCACTCTTTACACTACACTTACTCATAATCTTATAAAAGAAAAACTTAATGATTTAATTGAATGGGCTTTTCACAGAGAAGATTCTCTCTATCTTGCATGTAATGTCAGAAATGCATTTTTCACTTCTAAGGAGCATAAGAATTATACACTTTGGTCATGTCAGAAAGTGTGTGATGCCCTCACTTTTCTACTTGACAATATTTATATTAGATTCGGTACTAAGTCATTTAGACAAATTGTGGGTATTCCGATGGGTAAGAATTGTGCACCTCTTGTGGTTGATCTGTTCTTGTATTGTTATGAATGAGACTTCATGTTGTCGCTTTCCATTGATAACCAATCTGAAATTATTGAAGCTTTTAGCTCCACTTCAAGATATTTAGATGATTTATTAAATATTGATAATACCTATTTCGATGGTTTGATCAGTCAGATTTACCCCCCAGAACTTCAATTAAACAAAGCAAATTCTTCTGATACCGAGGCCCCGTTTTTTGATATACATCTTTCTATTGTAGATGGGTTTGTTTCGTGCAAAATTTATGATAAACGCGATGACATTTCGAGATTGTAAATTTTCCTTTTTGGGATGGTGATGTTCCTCGTGCGCCATCCTATGGCGTTTATATTTCGAAGTTAATTCGATTTGCTAGAGTGTGAAGTCATGTAACTGACTTCAACACTCGTAATAAATTATTAACGGCTAAACTCCTTAATCAGGGTTATCGGTACCATAAACTACGCAAAGCATTTTCAAAATTTTATAGACGCCATTCTGATTTAATTTCAAAATTCATTATTGGACTTAAATCTCTTCTGCAACAAGGTCTATCGGAACCCGATTTTTATGGTGACCTAGTATATAAATTCAGAAAAATATATAACCACAATGACTTCAGCACCCAATTTCGTAAAATCATTCTTCGATATAAAAAGATTGGGTACAACATGGATGTTATACGACAGACTGCATGCATGGTAGTTAACCCAATCACGGTTGGCAACTTTGCTTCCCTCTTTAATTGCACGCCGGTGGGTCAGGCCTCAGATTCTATGACGGCTCCAACGTAAATGCTTATTGAGAATTAGACAGATCTAATTCTTGGTAATGTTGGTTGGTGCCTGATGCTCTGTCTCTGGTCGGGCCCATCGGAGTCTAGCTGTTGGTTTTCTTTTGCTCCAGCATTTCAGTGGTTTCTTGCTGTCGAGTCCTCACCGTTGTCTCACCTCTGTGGTTCTTTGATTTTTTGTGTTCACGGAGATGTTGCACTGATGAGTTAGGAGGCCTTCATGCGGACTGAACAAATTATTTGTCTAAATCGCGACGGAAGTAAGAGCGAGGATTGTGGCCACGTAAAATCGATTTAAGCTCCCCCCCCCCCCCAGTGGAAATCTTCCACTGACCGTTCCAAGGCGGTTCTTCTGTGGCGATTTATTTATGTTGTTGTTTGTTACTTACTGTGTGTATCACTTGTGTTTTTTAATTTTTGATGGCCATATGGCCATTTTGTGGGATAGTAACTGTCCTTATGGCCTTCCTTTGTTTAGGTTTCCATTATGGTCTGGTCGCTTAATGTTTGTATTTCTTTCCCTTTGGTGTCTTTTATGGGTGGAGTAAGTTAATTGTATCAATTCCTGATCTTTGTTTTACTTCTACTTTCTATAATGCGCTGCAGCTAAGTAATCGAGCCAGAGAAATGCAAACGCTCGCATGCGTATTAAATAAAAATCAAAAATGAGTTCCTTTAAGAGCAATGAAAACATTCATATGAATGAAGATGGGCCATACCACGCAGCCTCGGCCAATAAAGCCCCATCAGTGACCCCGCAACGACCCGGCAAAGAACGCCAGAGGAAACATACAACAACCTTGCGAATTTCGAATAGGCAGCCGACACAAAGTAGAAGTAAAACAAAGACTGATATAAACCAAAATGGGGTCCAAACAACCAAAAACCTGTCTAGAATATGAGTCTAAACCAATAATTTATTTCTGATTTCTCAGAATATTCACGCTGATCTAAAAGGACCAAAAGTAAAATATAAACTGCACTAAGGTTGATGTACGGGGAGACGTTTTACGGCCGCCACACGGCACAACACCAGCTGCAGTGAAGGCAAATAAAAATCAAAAATGAGTTTCTTTAAGAGCAATGAAAACATTCATAAGAAAGTAGATGGGCCATACCACGCAGCCTCGGCCAATAAAGCCCCATCAGTGACCCCGCAACGACCCGGCAAAGAACGCCAGAGGAAACATACAGCAACCTTGCGAATTTCGAATAGGCAGCCGACACAAAGACTGATATAAACCAAAATGGGGTCCAAACAACCAAAAACCTGTCTAGAATATGAGTCTAAACCAATAATTTATTTCTGATTTCTCAGAATATTCACGCTGATCTAAAAGGACCAAAACGAAAATATAAACTGCACTATGGTTGATGTACGGGGAGACGTTTTACGGCCGCCACACGGCACAAAACCAGCTGCAGTGAAGGCAAATAAAAATCAAAAATGAGTTCCTTTAAGAGCAATGAAAACATTCATAAGAAAGAAGATGGGCCATACCACGCAGCCTCGGCCAATAAAGCCCCATCAGTGACCCCGCAACGACCCGGCAAAGAACGCCAGAGGAAACATACAGCAACCTTGCGAATTTCGAATAGGCAGCCGACACAAAGACTGATATAAACCAAAATGGGGTCCAAACAACCAAAAACCTGTCTAGAATATGAGTCTAAACCAATAATTTATTTCTGATTTCTCAGAATATTCACGCTGATCTCAAAGGACCAAAAGTAAAATATAAACTGCACTATGGTTGATGTACGGGGAGACGTTTTACGGCCGCCACACGGCACAACACCAGCTGCTGTAAAGCCTGTAAATGACTACATCACTATCATAAACCAACTTATTTAGTGTAAAATGTCTAGGAGAATGATTTGTTCATGCCTGAAAATGAATTTCATACAATATAAGACACAAGAACCCCAACTGACCCACTAGAATCATATCAGGGCCGTCTTCAGATTTTCTTGTCGGGAATAAATTCAAGCTGGTGACAAAAGAATGTACACGATGTGTCTCACTGTCACACAAAATTCCAATAAAATGTGTATAGACCTTAGCAGAGATTCATATATCAGTCTACGCATATGCGCATGCTGATCCAAGTCTTTTCTAGGCACACATGCTCGATGACGCTTCAGTGCTCTTCAGATTTTCTTTTCTGGAATAAAGTAAAGCGTGTGACAAAAAAAAATTACATGTATGAATTAAATGATCTACTATATTTCTCCGTCACATGAAATTATACCCCCAGCAGAAAAAACTAGACTGCGCATATGCACAGGCTGATCAAAATCTTTTCTAGGCACACTTGCTCGACGACGCTTCAGTGCCTTTTCAGATGTTTTTTTTTTTTTTTTGTTTTTTTTGGTCGGGAATAAATTCAAGTTAATTTGGTGACAAGAAGTTTTTACACGTATTAGATGCTATACTATATTTCTCCGTCACATAAAATTATTCCCTCAGCAGAGAAAACATACCAGACGGCGCATATGCCCAGGCTGATCCTTTCTAGGCACACTTGCTAGATGACGCTTCAGTGCCTCTTCAGATTTTTTGGGTCGGGAATAAAGTCAAGTTAATTTGGTGACAAGAAAATTTTGCATGTATGAAACGATCTGCTATATTTCTCCGTCATATAAATTATACCCTAGGTGGAGAAAACATACCAGACTGCGCATATGCGCAGGCTGATCCAAGTCTTTTCTATGCACACTTGCTCGATGACGCTTCAGTGCCTCTTGTCGGGAATAAAGTCGCAATGCATGTCTGTGATAATCTACGCTATTTCTCTGTCACATAAAATTTCTAGAAAATGTATAAAGCCTCCCCCCAACACACACACACACACACACACAGCAGAGATCAGCGATTCGGATATGTCAGTCTGTGCAGGCTGATCTGAGTCTTCTCTTTGAACTCATGCAGAGAGAGAGAGAGAGAGAGAGAGAGAGAGAGAAAGAGAGAAGAGAGAGAGAGAGGGAGAAAGAGAGAAGAGATAGAGCGAAATAGACAGAATATAATCATAACAATAAGATTTAATTTGAAACAAATTAAAATTACTGTTTTATTTATTTATTTATCCGTCTTTGGTCGGGCCCCTCGGAGCCTAACTGTTGGTTTTCTTTTGCTCAAGCAATTATGTTGTTGTATGGTGTCGAGTCCTCAACCTTGTTTCTGTACTATCTCTGTAGTTTTTTTTTTATTTGTATGTTCTCGGGGATGTTACACTGATGAGTTAGGAAGCCGTCATACGGACGGACTAAACAAAATTAGTGTATGCCGCGTCAGAGGTAAGGGCGAGGATTATGTCCATGTAAAATCGATTTAAGCCCCCCCCCCCCCCCCCCCCCAGTGGAATTCTTTCCACTGACCGTTCCAAGGCGGTTCTTCTATGGCGATTTATTTATGTTGTTGTTTGTTACTTACTGTGTGTATCACTTGTGTCTTTTTATTTTGGATGGCCAATTGGCCATTTTGTGGGAAAGTAACTGTTCTTACGGTCTTCCTTTGTTTAGGTTTTCCATTATGGTCTGGTCGCTTCATGTTTGTGTTTCTTTCCCTTTGGTGTCTGGGATGGGTGGAGTAAGTTAATTGTATTGATTCCTGATCTTTGTTATACTTCTACTTTGGAGGAGCGTGATAGCTCAGTGTTTGTGCATTTTCCTCTGATGCTAGAGGTCCCCGGTTCGATCCCCGGAGGCGGTGATTATTTCGTTGTCCGAACACGCGCCATTGGCATCATTTGCAGGGCTGGATGCCAAAAAGTGCACCGTCCTTCGGATCGGGATGTTAACTGGAGGTCCCCTGTGCAGGAAGAGTCATCTCCTGTGCAGGTTAAAGACCCCTACCGTACTTACATGATTACTGTGTAGGCTTTCTGTGGAATTCGTTTCCGCTGACTGTTCCAAGGCGGTTCTTCTGTCGCGGTTTATCTTAGTTATGGTTTGTCTTTGGGTGTTTGTGTCGCTTATTTTATTTTTGATAGCCTATTGGCCATTTTTTGGGAAAGTAACTGTCCTTTTGGCTTTCCGCTGTTGGTGTTTCCATAAGGGTCTGTTCTTTCATGTTTGTGCGTCTTTCCCTTTGGTGTCTATGATGGGAGCTGTGGGTTGATTGTATCGATTCCTGATCATTGCCTCCACTTCTATTTTTCAACCCTGCAACCTGGAGTGTATGTAATGTACACCTGCGAGTAATGGTCAAATGTGACTGATCGCAGTATAAGAAGAAAGAAAGAAAGAAATAGATTGGGCTGAATGGTGCTTCCATGCAGAGCTGAATCTGACCACACACGAGTGCTGGTAAACCGCTTAGAAGGACTAAGCCTCCCCAGGCAAAGCGGTGTGAGTCAGATCGTCCGATGCATAAGAGCCTTCTGGTTTATTGGGCGGCAGGGCTTGAGAAGTCATTTCATCTCAATGTCGGGTAAAAGTCCAACAAAATTGGAAGCAACGTCTCGAAAATGACCTAAATAATGTTTACGGGAACGTTAAACGCCAATTCAAAGAAACAAACATCATAATGGGTAAGCCCAGTTTTTCTCTATATAAAATGGGCTTTCACATGTAGGAAAATCATATGAATCTTGGTTAAACCCGATTTTTATTTATAAAATGAGACGACATTGTTTTTGAGCCCCAGTTTATTTGAAAAATCTCTTGTCGGTAAATATGGTCAACCCCCACTGTCTAAAATTCTTGAAAAACATGTTCATGACTCCCTAATGCACCATCTTAACACATACGAGCTGCTTCATAAAACACATTCTGGCTTTTGGGCCCAAACATTCTTATGAAACGGCACTCTTAAGTATGGTAGATGCATGGCTAAATGCTCTTGATAATGACAAAATGGTAGGAGTATTATTTATAGATTTCAGAAAAGCCTTTGACCTTGTTGATCATGAAATTTTGTTGACAAAACTGAAATTATATGAAATCAGTGAAGAAACTTCCACATGGTTTAAAACATACCTAACTCATAGACAACAGCAGATTTCTTTGTATAACACAAAATCAGAATTAAAGTCTGTAGCATATATGGTTCCTCAAGGTTCTATTTTGGGACCATAATTATTCCTTCTTTTCATAAATGGTTTACCACTTTACATCAAGGATATATATGCCGAACTGTATGCCGATGACACCACATTATTTGATATACAAGGATCTACAACCGATATTGAGCAGAATTTACAGCAAGCTATAAATAAACTGAGTATGTGGTGTAAATGCAATGGTACGGTTGTAAATACAGAAAAAAGTAAACTGATGTTGATAACAACATCCCAAAGAAGGCAGAGAATGGAAAATGAAGGCCGGACTCTTAAATACAAAAATGATAATTTAGGTACAGTGAGCCTGAAAAAGTTCTGGGAGTTTTTGTAGACCATAACTTGTCATGGTTAGAACATGTGAAATATCTCTCTAAGAAAATCAGTTCAAGCATTGGCTTTTTTTTTCAAAAATAAAGAATTTTTAACTCTCTGTCACAGAGTGCAGTATTACAAATCCTACATCCAGACCCATATAGTTTTCTATAACATTGTCTGGGGTAATACATCTGAAAGTAATAAAACTAAGCTCTTAAGATTACAAAAACGAGCTTGCCGTGTCATTTTAGACTAAAGTGTAGAAAGTATTACAGAAGCTATGAGCACACTTGGAATTATGTCTATTTTTGACAGAATATTTATTAGAAAAGCAAAATTAATGTTTAAGGCTTACAATGGTTTGGCCCCTACTTATATTTCTGAACATTTTGTGCTAAGACAGGCAAATGAAACAATACCATCCCTCAGATCAACTATATCTGGGTGTTTTATCCCACTAAAACCAAAGAAGGAGCTCTTTAAACAGTCAGTGAGATACTCTGGGTGCCTTATATGGAATTCTCTGCCAAACAGTATCAAGCATTCTCAGTCCGCTGAAGCTTTCATAGAAACTGCATCAAATGGTTGACTGGTGATTAATCTCAAAGACGAGTAAATAGACTGATATATATATATATATATATATATATATAGTTTGTAAATGTTAGTGTACATGTAACTGTCTTTACACACACACACACACACACACACACACACACACACACACACACACACACACACACACACACACACACACACATGCACACATTATGCACACACACACAATACACATATTTTCATTATGTTTTTTTTTTTCTTTCTTTCCTGACAGCTACTTGTATTTTTGTTAGCTGTATTTGTATATTATGTTTTAATGCTTGTGTATATATTGTAAATGTTTTGAGGACCTCATGGAAGATTAGCTCCTATGCTAAATTTGTAACCCTCGTAAAATAAAGACTTTACTTATTTACTTACTTACTTACTTACTTACTTACTTACTTACTTACTTACTTACTTACTTACTTACTTACTTACTTACTAACCCCCTTCTTCGGTTATAACGAGTACCCACAGTCTATGTTTATGAGCAGAGAAAAATAATACCCACGTAAAATTTACTTTTTTTGCTTGTAAAATGAAATGACTTTGTATATAAAGAGAATGAGGTTAAACGTCTGAATAAAGCATGTTGCTTTTTCCTCCAAACGTCTTTAAAGGCCAAAATTAATTTCTAACTCAAGAATAACATTAAATTTATCATTTTAAGCAATAATATAGTTTAATTTTGTGTTAGAAAGTTTCTTTCACCATAAAATAGCTCTTGTTACTTCTTGTCACCTCTTGTCACTTCTTGTCACCTCTTGTCACTTCTTGTCACCAAATAGGGAGACCCTGTTATGGGCCGAATTGTCCAGGGACCGTCTTTGCCAGCCTTTGCGGTGCTTAGGTATTCCCGCCGGAAGTGTGTAGAAGTAGTTCGATCAAGTACCGTGGTTAACCAGTGGTTAACCAAAGTGTGATCGAACTCAGTCTGGTAGCTAGATTGGTTCCCTTGTCGTAAATGTCTCCGCTAGGTGGCTACAACATAACGATTGGTAGCTAGCAGAAGCCATTACGTCTATTTATAGCATAAGCACTGACGTGTATTGGAAATACCCGAGTTCAGCAAGGTTAACTGCTGAGTCAGTCATACCTGATGAAACAAAAAGATCGAAACTTAGTATACTGAAATAATTTGTAATAATTTATTTTACATAGACTAGTGAAATTCTTATTATTATCTTGAAATATGTATCTTTTTAACACTCGCAGATACAATTTACAATGAGTAATACACAGCCAGCTGGCCCACTTCTGCAGTATTTTAAATTAACAGATGCGCTCTTGTAGGCATGCGCAGTGGTAAGAGTAGGATTCTCTACCTCAAATCAATTTACTCGCTACCTATCGTTATGTGCGTACCGAATGGGGAGGTAATAAGTTAATAACGAAGGGGAACCAATCTATCTGGTAGCGGTCTGGTAGCATGGCGGGAAAGTGTGACGTCACTCTGGTTGAACCAGACTAAAGCGTGGGTTACTCTGGTAGATACGTCGCACCATACGTAACAAAGATGGCGGCGAAAGGTGCGAACACTATTGTCCGGGAAATGGCCGGAAATTGTCCGGGAAATGGGGTTAGTGGTGCGTTATCCCTAATATCTCCACTTCGGGTGATCAGAAATTAATAAAATTAGTATCAAATAAAATTTTAAGCTCCATTCGAAAATATTATTAAACAATATTTTTCATTTATAACAGATTAAGGTTCCATTTCTGAAGTCGATTTGTCCGAGAATTTCCCGGAAAAATTAACTTAAAAAATTGACTCCTAAATTGTTATTTTTTTTTTTTTTTTTTTTTTTTTTTTTTTTTTATCTTTTAGAATGGAGCTTAAAATTTTATTTGATACTAATTTTATTAATTTTTGACCACCCGAAGTGGAGCAATTAGGGATAACGCACCACAAACTCCCACTTCCCGGACAATTTCCGGACATTAGTGTGCAACCCATGTTTGTCAAGATTTATGGACATCTCGGCCCCTAACACACTCGGCCCCTGACAAACCCGGCCCCTGACAAACTCGGCCCCTAGCAAACTCGGCCCCCATTCAACTCCGTCCATAAAAACTCAATACCTAGCAGCATTTAGGTCCTAAAATAAATGTTTTTGTTTCCGAGAATCAATTTGGAAGGTGGATGGGCAGTTTCACAGAATGTTTGAGCATATTTATCGTTTTTAATACGAAATCTTAGCCACGATAAAAGATCACGGAAACCCATGCTGTAATTGGGTCTGGGTTGGAATTGAGTGTGACATCACGAAAACATGCCTATATAATTTCGACCACCTGCAACCACATTTTTATATAGTAAAACTGGGGTTTACAAGGGTTTATATCAAATTTACTCTTTTCCTCTCAAAAACATCGATTGTTGGTTCTTGTAAGAACCGCCTCGTCGATGCCGTTTTTACAAGTACCCAAATCTGTTTGCTCAAAAACATAGATTGTCAGATTGTTGGTACTTGTCAGAATCGCTCTGTCAATGTGGTTCTAACAAGTACCCAAAATCTATGTTTATAGCAGAAATAAAAAAAATATGTTCATGTTTCATCTGAAAATTTTCATGTTTGGGTGTTGAAAAATTCAATATTTTAGAATAGGCGGTTTTTGTGGTATTAACATTTCCAGTGTAAAACCAAATGTAAACCTATAGAAAACAATATTCGCCCCCGCCCATCGGGGCTTTGGCCTGCATGATGCTTCCACGCAGAGCTGCATGTGACCACACACGATTACTGGTAAACTGCTTAGAAGGCCTAAGCCTGCCCAGGCAAACTAAGCCTGCCCAGGCAAAGCGGTGTGAATCAGATCGTCCAATGCATATAAACATTCTGGTTTCATCGGGCGGTAGGGCTTGAGATGTCATTTCATCTCAGTGTCGGGTGAAAGTCCGACAAAATTGGAAGCAACGTCTACAAAATGACCCATACAATGTTGACGAGGGTTTCAAACAATCAAAATCATTAGTATTAATAGAAAAAAAGGCTAATGGTTGTGGAATGGTCAAACCCTGCAAATGATAATAAAAGCAAAATGGTTCAATTTTTGTAAGTGCGCAACAGAACATACTACTAGTCTTTTTTAAGTGTCAGAGATGTAATTACACGCCAATCAATCAATTAGTTTATTAATTACATCGGAAGGTGAGTGACAGTGGACCCATAGCAGCATGTCACTGGTTCAATCAACGGCATAAGGTTCATTTAACTCATGTGAGATGAATTACTCATAATTTCATCAAAATGAGATCAAAAGATAATTAGGCATATGTACATTAAAATATGTATAATATTTTGATAATAAGTCAATTCCAACACTAATATATACATATTCTAATTTTAGGGGCCGAGTTTGTCAGGGGCCGAGTTTGTAGGGGCCGAGTTTGCTAGGGGCCGAGTTTGTCAGGGGCCGAGTTTGGGGAAAGTATAAAACCCGGGAGTAACAGCCGGGAGCCGGGAGTAAAATCCGGGAGTAAATTTTGACAATCGAATAAAGGTATAAAACATTCACATATCTGGATAAAATTTGGATCAAAAGTAGAATATAGACTACTCTTTAAAATGCATATAAGTTTTATATTTATAATCGAGTACTTTTCAACATATAAACCGAAATATATGATCATGTCGCAAGATTTTCGCCCGGGAGTAGCTTTTGCGGTATTGACGATGTCAAGGATTTTGCAAAATATGTTCTGTCTGGGATTGCTACAAGAATAGGTTGATGTATTATCAATTAAAAACATATCAAAGATTAGAAAAATACAAAAATAAAGATATTTCATCCCTCCGTGAAGTAAGTAATTGAACCGGGAGTAGGCCGGGAGTAATTTCTGGGTTGAAATCGGCGGTTATTTGCATTATTGCCTATGGCACATACATTGTATTTAATAAACGTAGTCGTACTACCCTGACAGCTTATAACAAAGGCACTGATCAGACTGCAGGTGTAATTTGTGTCATTTTTTCTTCATTATACGGCCATAAAACAAATAACGCCTAATATAAATTCCCGGGTCACATAATCAATCACCTCAGGAGCAGGGCGTGAGATGGGTTGGGCTTTGGATGTGTTCAGAGTCCCAATATGACAAGTAAATGAATACTTGTACTCCATACTGAATCTCAGCTTTTCTTCTGACAAACCTTTAAGAAATAGAATGTATGTGATATAAGCAGTAAGGCCGATAATAAGGCAAATAAACGCCGATTTCAACCCAGAAATTACTCCCGGCCCACTCCCGGGTCGATTATTTACTAGACGGAGCGATGAAATAACTTTATTTTTGCATTTTTCTCATCTCCGATTTGTTTTTAATTGATAATACATACAGTAATTCTTGTAGAAACCCCAGACTGAACATATTTTGCAAAATGCTTGACATCATCAATACCGCAAAAGTTACTCCCGGGCGAACATTTTGCGACATGGTCGTATATTTCGGTTCATATCTTGAAAAGTACTTGATAATAATGTTAAAACTTATATGCATTTTTAAGAGGAGTCTATATTCTACTTTTGGTCCAAATTTCATCCTGATATATGAATGTTTAGAATCTTTATTCGATTGTCAAAATGTACTCCCGGATTTTACTCCCGGCTCCCGGCCGTTACTCCCGGGTTTTATACTTTCCCCCGAGTTTGTTAGGGGCCGAGATGTCCTGTCACCTTTGTCAAGACTGCTTCTATTCAAGAAATAGAGGGTCTGTGTACCATACATCTACCAGACGTCGTTCGATCACACCGGTGTATGAATGTCATTTGACGTGTCACCAGTAACAATTCTGATTCTGACCGGTGAACAAAAAACAACAACATGGAAATCATGGGAAGAACGTGCACAATTTGACTTCCGCTACCATGGTCTGGTAGATGATCGAACTCCCTCTACATTGGCGCGGGATTTGTTTGTTTTTGTTGTCCGTCTATATCCAGCTGTCTAGAAATAAAAGGTTTGATGCATAAGAGATTTACTTAAGTACCCAATTATGGGTCAGAATGACTTCTGTTTCTTTCTTTCTTTATATATACTGCAACACCCTCTCACGAGGTTTACGTGCAGGTGGATCAGAATCAGAATTATTACTGGTGACACGTCAAATGACATTCATACACCAGGACGTGTGATATGGGAAGTTAGTACCTAGCTCTAACCAGAGGTAAACTTAGCTACACAATCCTCAGCACCTTCAGCGTCGAAATAATCGTATCGGAAGGGCATTCCAATCTCTAATGGTTCGGGGGAAGAAAGATTCTTTATAAATGTCCGTTCTTGCAGTAAGGGTCTGAAATGTCATTGAGTGGTGCTTTCTGCAGGGAAACGGGTCAACTCGGCCTGTAACCAACTCGGCCCCTGAGTCAACTCGGCCTCAAGTCAACTCGGCCTGCCATTATATGACAAATCATTAGTGGATGGACAATTCTTTTCGCCTTTGACCAAAGTTATATTTTCTGAAAATTATTAGTTTGGACTTAAATGCACATCTTCAAGCTGTTAAATGCACATCTTCAAGCTGTATTGATCAAAAAAGTATTTAGTTCGTGTACGTGAACATCAAATGTATACATTCATTTCATTTCATTTCAAAGCCTTCTACTGGCCGAGATAACTCACAAGTATAATCTTTCACAAGTAGTGTCTGCGTAATAACTCATAGTATAGAGGAGTATTTATTTAATTTTTTTTTTTTTTTCCTCCCTCTTTCTTCCAACATGATGAAAATCAGACATAAACAGCAATCGACAGGGTTAAGATATTGATGAGACCATTAATCATGCACTCTAAATACATATTTATTGTTGCACTCCATCCTACAAAGAGACAATTATTATTATTATCATTATTATTATTTTCATTCACACTCGAACCCATCATGGGCCCAAGATTCACATCAGAGGTTAACATTCATTTCTGGTCCGTTGAGTAGTTTTCCAGTCTAGTATAATTACCACGCCACATCTTAAGTATTGGTTAGAAGTTGTCCTAAATGATATTAGCCTGCTGCCCACAAATTGATTCGAGATGATAATATTGTGTGACTATCCAGCAATGCCATAGAGGTCTGCTGGAAAAGATGTATTGAATATGAATTACCGAAAGACAGAAAAACAGAAGGATAACACAGATAATATATCATATAAGAGATATAGCATATGATTTCATCAAGGACAGGCTAAATTTATATTAGGGTCCGACTTGACCAGGCCGAGTTGACCCGACCGAGTTGACTCAGGCCGACTTGACTCAGGGCCGAGTTGACCCAGATTCTTCTGCAGTGCCTAGCTGGGGGAACAAGGTCATCTGTTGGAATGCTGGCAGCACCCTTTAGACCTTTGTATAAGAGTATGAGCCTACTGTCTCTTCTTTTCTTGAGAGACTCCCACCTTAATTTTCCTAGAATTCCAGTCATGCTCCCAGTTTCAAAGCAGTAATTTCCGGTCCGGTATAAAAGCCAAGGCCGAGCCTACCGAAAATTTTTTTTTAGTCTCTAGATACAAGTTAGATATATATTTTGGTGAATGTGGGATTAAATTATTAGAAACTAGATATAACTACAAGTAGTTTCACGTATCTACATTGCCTATTTATCTTTTAATAACTGTTTTCCGAAATCCAGGGGTATAAAAGCCAAGGCGGCGAAAGAGTATTAACAATTCCGAATTTCTTTCAAATTCATCGATTAAATTAATTCTTTTTGGCCTTATGATGTTTGAATTTGATTATACTTATTATGTGTTTGTGATAAAATTAAATATACTCACCAGAATCACCTTAATTGATCGAATTTCTTTTTTATGCCCCCGGAATCTAAGATTCTGGGGGGCATATAGTTTTTGGTCTGTCCGTCTGTTTGTCTGTTTGTCCGTCTGCAAAAACTTTAACATTGGGCATAACTTTTGAATGGTAAGTGGTACAGCTTTCATACTTCACATGTGCATTCCTTGTCACAAGACCTTTCAAGAGGTACCATAAATTTTGACCTCGTGACCTTGGACCTTGACATTTGACCTACTTTTGGCCTCAGTCTGTTTGTCCGTTTGTCCGTCTGCAAAAACTTTAACATTGGGCATAACTTTTGAATGGTAAGTGGTACAGCTTTCATACTTCACATGTGCATTCCTTGTCACAAGACCTTTCAAGAGGTACCATAATTTTTGACCTCGTGACCTTGGACCTTGACATTTGACCTACTTTTGGCCTTTCATATTTCACATGTGCATTCCTTGTCACAAGACCTTTCTATTGGTACTATAATTTTTGACCTCATGACCTTGACCTTGGCATTTGACCTACTTTTTAAAAACTTTAACATTGGCCGTAACGTTTGATTGGTAAATGGTAGAGCTTTCATATTTCACGTGCATTCCTTGTCACAAGACCTTTCTAATGGTACCATAATTTTTGACCTCATGACCTTGACCTTCATGTTTGACCTACTTTTTAAAAACTTTAACATTGGCCATAACTTTTGATTGGTAAATGGTAGGGCTTTCATATTTCACATGTGCATTCCTTGTCACAAGACCTTTCTAGTGGTACCATAATTTTTGACCTTGTGACTTTGACCTTGATGTTTGACCTACTTTTTAAAAACTTTAATATAGTCCATAACTTTTGATTGGTAAGTGATAGAGCTTTCATATTTCACATGTGTATTCTTTCTCACAAGACCTTTCCAGTGGTACCATAATTTTTTACCTCGTGACCTTGTGGCCTCAACCATGACATACTTTAGTGATGGGGCTTTCATATTGCACAGGCGCTGTCCGGGGGCATCGGTGTTTCACAAACACATCTTGTTTATTTTTGTTTCTATATTTAGAATTACCTTGTTACAGGAAACGACCGAAAAGGACTGAAAGGGAAGGCACAAAACGACCGAAATGATCTGAATCGAATGACGACCCATGTTGTTCAGTGACATCAGACTGTTATCCCAGTGGACAAATGATGTTGTTTTAATGATTGGTCAAGGACTTCAATATTTTACAGCGTTGATTCGACGTCGTTGAAATGGCACTGGGATTCTTTGTAAGGGAAATGAACAATCTTTTCCACCGAACTTTTTTCAGAAAAAAAAAAAAGTTAAAAAAAAATGTTCCCAGCAGGCACTCCACGTTGAATCAATGTTGAAACAAAGTTGATTCAAAGTTATGTGCCTGCAGGGTTCTGTTTTCTGTTTACTGCCAGTAGGAGCCGTTTACTGACTGATCACCGGCCCCGATAGCTCAGTTGGTAGAGTGTCCGCTCCGGGGAACGGGAGGTCTCGGGTTCGATCCCGGGCCGCGACATACCAAAGTCGTTAAAAATGGTACTAGCTGCTCTTCGCTTGGCATTCAGATTTACGGGGTAGAGCTAGGACTGGTCGATCCAGTGTCAGGATAATGTGACTGGGTGTGGTATCATGTAATGTGTCTGGGACATGATACTTCAGTGAGGCAGCACTATAAACGTGAGCATTGAGCTCCCTGTCGCAACCAGACACCATCGTGATATGACTGAAAAATTGTTGAAAGCGACGTTAAACCCGAATTCAGACACAATACTGACTGATCAGGAGGATGCGGTCCGGGTTCGATACCTGCTGAGGTCGGCAGCATTCTTTCGTGGAGATTGAACATGAAATAATCTCATTCTCTCCCTTCCACTGATTCAAGATGGTTAGTTGTCAGTTTTTGGCAAAAGAATGTGCACTATACTGGTTAACCGCTTACATATAAGTCTGCTTTGGGAAAGTGTGAATAGGAAAATTTATTATTGGGCAATACACGCCAAATGCGCTTAGTCTTCGCCGGGGCGTTATCTTAATCTTTTGGCGAGTTATCTGCAGGTATGCAAATTGCATCGTTTTTGTTGCAACCCTTTCTTTTTAAAGTGACAGGCAGAGATCTATCTAAAACAATTAGATGGGTCAATTCAGAGCTCTCACTAGGATTTTGGAAACAGGATTCCAGGAATCCTTCCTTGTAAAAAGTTGGATTCACAGATAAAAAGTTGGAGTTCTGATCTTGATCGCGCATAGAACATAGACAAAAACTTCTTATTATCAGGCTACACGTCCATATGAAAAACTGTATACTTTCTTGGCTCCCAAACTTTTTTTTCTGATAAATGCATTTAATAACTTCGTTCCAAACATGTAGATTGTGGTTTCTAGTTAGAAATATTTCACTGATGTGTCTACCCCCCTACCCCCCCCCCCCCCCCCCCCCCCCCCCCACAATGCAGTTGCTCAGATTTATTCTCACACTTCTAGTCAAATAATGCCACATAAAAATAAGGTAGTATTAGGATAACAGCAGATATAATGTAAACCCAGATCAAAAAAGCAGCATTCTATTTAGCTATATTTGTGCTTTCAAATTCGGACGTACATGTAGGTGACAGTAGCTCAATTATTTTTAATTGGTGAAAACAAATACGTAGGGGAAGCATCTTAACCACGTCTGACTTCCTGTAATTTTTAAAAGTGATTGTTTTTTTTTGAAGAATTACATACATTTTTGTCACCAGTAAACGTCGAAACACACTTTGACCCAGCGATAAAAAGTACGATCGTGTAGTCGCGAAATTACATGACATTGGTAATTCGTCAATTATATCATCTTCGCCGTAACCCTGGTTTAACTAAACGTGAAATTTTACTGAATCATGCTAATCCGTTGATGATGTGAGCTTACATCAATTAGTAAACTAATTAATTGTAATCCGTAATAACACGGGGATTAGCGCGGCGAGATTAAACAGGTACAATCATTTTTAACACATGCCGCAAACCGACCACTTTCCAATATCGTCTCCCCCACTGACAGGTGCAAAAATACCTGTCAATATAGGTTACGCCTACTGGTTTGTGGCACGTGCGCTTTCAACATAAAAAGCGGCGCCGCATTTGATCTTTTATTGGTATTGCATAAGCGGCCTAAATTAGCTTCTGAATTTACCGCTTCTGTACATAACTCCTTTGCTACGGTTCTGTAATTTTGGACGCGTGTCGCAATAAAAACATGCGTACACAAGAATCGCCGGTTGTGAATTTTACGCGTACAACGGCAAAAGTTGGCGTAAAATACGCAGAATCCTGCGTTTCCGAGAGCTCTGCAATTAATGCACTAATCACTTACTGACTGATGCATTTTAACAAGCAATAATAATACAATAGGTAAGTATCAAAACATAATTAATATGTCTAAAACATGATTAAGAAATATGATGAGTTTCATAAAGCTCTATCTTTATTTCCTACCATTCAGATAGTATATTTAAATGCCCTTATCATTTATTTGACATTGCCGTCCGTTGCGGTTCATTACGACGTGGCCTGCATAAAACCATAAAAAATACGGTTATTACAAATACTTAAAGGAATTGACTGGAATTTTTACAATAAAAGGTTTAGAAAATACTTTTTTGGGGTTGTCATGTACATGTTTTCAAACATTCATGTCTATTTCATTCAAAATCGATCAAAACGTACAAAAAACCGCCTTGGCTTTTATACCCCTAAAATTTGGCAAATTTGCTATAAAACAAAAATTAGGGCACCAAAAAGAACAAAATTTATGCTGAGTATCACATTTGATATAATTAACATTATCATATCAAAATTTACCACTAACATTGCATTTTCGGTTAAAATTCCGAAAAATAAAATCTTCGGATCGGCAATTTTTGGCTCGGCGGCTCAGCCCGGCCCGGCGCGGCCTTGGCTTTTATACCCGGCCGTAATTTCCAGTTACAAATCTGGCAGCTCTATTCTGACCTTTTTCAATTTCTTCATTGAGACCTACTCCGCTTGGATCCCAGATGCAACTACCATATTCCAAGATTGGGCGAACAAGTTCCCTGTATGCAGTCTCTTTCACATCCTGAGGACACTGATGAAGATTTCGCCTCAGGAAACCAAGCGTTCTATTCGCCTTTGTACACATGTTGCTAATGTGTGTATTCCATCTCAAATCGTGAGTGATTGTCACACCAAGGTACTTAATGGAATTCTCATTTTCGAGGACCGTTCCCTCTAAAGTGTAAGAAGCCTCAATTTTATTAGATCTCTTCTTAGTTATCTGCATAATATTGCATTTAACGGTTCCGGGTTGTTACGCCCGTGGGTCTTTTCGCCCCGAGTTGTTTCGCCCTGATTTTGGGGGTGGTTCATTTCGCCCTTACCTGGTGGGCCGTTTCGCCTGTGGGTCGCTTCGTCGCAATTATATTTTAAGGGAGTGACAAACGGAATGGATGAGTAAATGGAGAGATGGGTGAATGAATAAATGGGTGAATGTGGTTGTGCATTGGTAGACGGACGGACGTACGGATGAACGAACGACCACCCACATTCCATGACTGCAGCAGAAACTGCAGACTATGGGTACTACCAACAAAACACACAACGAACATGCAACACATTGTTTTTCATATTTCCGCGCCAAAATACACAGACCGTTGGTTTTCGGTAGAACCGCTTCGCCGAGGCGTTTCTAACGAGCACCTGAGTAGAAATATGAAAAATATAAGAATCTTTGATCAGAACAATTGTGATTTTTTTATTTGTTGGTACAATTTTCCAGTATTTGAACAAGCATGTTTTCGTAAGGCAAACTATTAAACAGACCAGTACGATAACACAGCCTTGCGACATAGTGCATGTTTTCACATCTCTAAAATGACTATTTTTATTATGAAAATCTGTGGTATTTTTTATGTCCTCGGTAGTGATCGCGGGGACATATTGTTTTTGCCCTGTCTGTTTGTTGGTTTGTAGGTTTGTTGGTTTGTACGTGGACAACTTTAACGTTGGCCATAACTTTTGAACCGTTTGAGATAGAGCTTTCATATTTGGCCTGAAGGTTCCTTGTGACAAGACCTTCACATTCATGCAAAAAAAATTGACCTTTGACCTACTTAAAAGAAAAAAATTACATTGGTCATAACTTTTTAACCACTTGAGATACAGCCTTTATATTTAGCATGTATGTTCCTTGTGACAAAAGCTTTACATTCATGCAAAAATTTTGACCTGTGACCTTGACCTTTGACCTACTTAAAATAAAAAAATAACATTTTGGTCATAACTTTTGAACCGTTTGAGATAGAGCCTTCATATTTTGCATGTAGCTTCCTTGTGACAAGAGCTTTACATTCACACAAAAAAATTTTGACCTGTGACCTTGACTTTGACCTTTGACATACATAAAAGAAAAAGTTAACATTGGTCATAACTTTTGAACCGTTTGAGATACAGCCTTCATATTTAGCATGCATGTTTCTTGTGACAAAAGCTTTACATTCATGTCAAAAATTTAGACTTGTGACCTTGACCTTTGACCTACTTAAAATAAAAAAAATAACATTATGGTCATAACTTTTGAATGGCTTGAGATAGAGCCTTCATATTTTGCATGTAGGTTCCTTGTGACAAGAGCTTTAGATTCACACAAAAAATTTTGACCTTGACCTTTGACCTACATAAAAGAAAAAGTTAACATTGGTCATAACTTTTGAACCGTTTGAGATACAGCCTTCAAATTTAGCATGTATGTTCCTTGTGACAAGAGCTTTACATTCATGTCAAAAATTTGAACCTGTGACCTTGACCGTTGACCTACTTAAAATAAAAAAATAATTTGGTCATAACTTTTGAATGGTTTGAGATAGAGCCTTCATATTTTGCATGTAGGTTCCTTGTGACAAGAGCTTTAGATTCACACAAAAAATTTTGACCTTGACCTTGACCTTTGACCTACATAAAAGAAAAAGTTAACATTGGTTATAACTTTTGAACCGTTCGAGATACAGCCTTCATATTTAGCATGTAGGTTCCTTGTGACAATCGCTTTACATTCATGCAAAAATTTTGACCTGTGACCTTGACCGTTGACCTTCTTAAAAAATAAACATTTTGGTCATAACTTTTGAACCGTTTTGGATAGAGCTTTCATATTTGGCATGTAGGTTCTCTTGATTAGAGCTTTTCATACATGCAAAATGTTTGGATCATGACCTTGACCTTTGACCTACTTAAAAGAAAAAATAAAATTGTTCATAACTTTTGAACCATTTAAGATAGAGCCTTAATATTTGGCATGTAGGTTCCTTGTGACAATAGCTTTACATTCATGCAAATTGTTTGACCTGTGACCTTGACCTACTTTAAAGAAAAATATTATTGTTCATAACTTTTGAACCGTTTAAGATAGAGCTTTCATATTGGCATGTGAGTTTCTTGTGTCAAGGGCTTCACACACAAACAAAAATCTTGAACTGTGAGCAACTTTGAATAAAAAATGACCATGCCCGGGGACATGTTCTTGTTTCACAAACACATCTTGTTCTTATCTATACTGCAAACATAGCTTGAGGCGGTTCTAACGAGTACCCACAACCTTTGTCTTGTAGCAGAAATAACAAAAATAATGTATGCCCCACTAAACCCCAGTTTTCTTCATTTAAGGTGGGGTTTAGGGGGTGTTCATTCCACGGACATGTTCATGTGATGCTATGATTTCAATGTTATGCTTTGTTATATATTTATAATGTAAAATACGTGTTTTGTTATGCATAAAATTATGGGGGAAAATGAAAAGAAAGTATAAAATGTTATGTTTCTATTCCTACCCAAGTTGAGCTACAGTAGAGTCTGTATAAAAGTTAAACCAACTTTTTACACATGGCACTTAAGGTGTAATATTGATTATTACTCCTCTTTAAGTGACATTTTTGTAAACTTTTATTCAAAATATTTTGTCTGTTGGAATTGAGGTTTAACGTCCCTGTCAACACAATTAACGTAATAATGTAACCAGTTATATCACGCCACTATTTGTGCAAAAAGAACAACTGCTAAGTAAATAAAACATCATGTGAGCAAGTCTATGCAATAGTGTCCCCTGTATACCCAACTTTAAACAGTGAAAAATGGGTTTTCGCATATGCTTTATTTCTCTTTTTTCTGATTCTAGAACATAGACAATTAGACGGTTCTAATCCAAAATCTATGTTTTGAGCAGAAAGAAAAATATGCCACATTATTAAATATAAACAGTCATTTTCACACAGCCATAAATCCCATTTTATTGCAAAGACTTGTTAACCTTATGTGAGCTCGAATACCTTTCTCAAAAAGGTGGTAGCTCAGTTGCTCAAACCTGACGTAGAAGCCGTCAGTAGGTCGTCCAGCTGCACCACACGAGGGCAAAACCATGTTTTCCGGAACTCCCAATACCCCCATCAATCCCTTTACATACCAAAACAAACATAACCTCAATCAATAGGGCTTGAAAAAAATAAGGGCGAAAGATCCACCTAATCAGGACGAAACGACCCACGGGCGAAACAACTCATGGGCGAAACGACCCGAGACCCATTTAACTGGCTGAAATCTCATGCCCCATTTCCGGGCCCAACATCCTAATCTATCTATGTCAGCCTGAAGTTTCAGTGAGTCATCTGTATCTCTAATTTCCCGGTAACAAACACAGTCGTCTGCAAACAGTCTTATTTCTGAGTCAATGTCAGCGGAGATATCATTGATGTACAGAGAACGTTTAACCGCATTTACCGACAAGAAAGTTCTCTTTTTATACAAGTAAAAAAGTGAATTATAAATGGGTATCTGTGACTTTCTTTCATGTTTTTTTTCTTTGCTCATATTTCATAAGCATAGACTGTGGATACTCGTCATAACCAAAGAAGGGGGTTAACCGCATTTACCGACATGAGATTTCTCAAATAAGCTCGGCTCAAAAACAATGTCATCTCATTTTATAAATATAAAAGCGGGTTTAACCAGGATTCATGTGATTTTCCTGCATGGGAAAGTCCATTTTAAATAGATAAAACTGGGCTTACCCATTATGATTTTTGTTACTTTGAATTGTTGTTTAACGTCCCCGTCAACATTATTTAGGTCATTTTGTGAGACTTTTACCGACATTGAGATGAAAGGACATCTCAAGCCCTGTCGCCCAATGAAACCAGAAGGCTTAAATGCATCGGGCGGTCTGACTCACACTGCTTTGCCTGGGCAGGCTTAGTCCTTCTAAGCGGTTTACCAGCGCTCGTGTGTGGTCAGATGTTTTCATGATGTAATAAAAGATGTGGGGGAGTACAATATTTTTATTATCTCTACCCCAAGACATAGATTGTGGGTACTCGTTAGAACCGCCTCAATGAGTACCCACAACCTATGTCAGGCTTGCACGCACAAATGATTACCGGTATACCTACTGCAGTTTACCCCATTGCTGAACACCGCCCCCACCCATCGGGGCTTGAAGAAATAGATGGGCTGCATGATGCTTCCATGCAGAGCTGAAATCAACCCGCACACAAGTACTGGTAAATCGCTTAGAGGATCTAAGCCTGCCCAGGCAAAGCGGTGCTAGTCAGCCCTTCCATGCTTATAAACCCTTTTGGTTTCATTGGGCGGCAGGGCTTTAGATGTCATTTCATCTTAATGTCGGGTAAAAGTCCCACAAAGTTGGAAGCAACGTCTCCAAAATGACCTTTTCAGTGTCGACCTGAACGTTAAACCTCAAATCAAACAAACAAACATCACATGAACAAGTCAGTGAAATGAAGACCCTCTAAACCCCAATTTATACAGACAGGGATTTTCCTATCAATTTGAAACTGGGGCCAGGGGCCATTAAATTTGGCAAAAATAGTGTGCAGATTGACAAATTAGGAAACTTGGTTGAAAGAAATAAGAAACATGATGTGCATAATTAATACCGTTTAAATGCAAATTTGATAAAAGAACTTTAGTCTTGTGAACTATTTCCTGGTAGTTTAAACAATATGATAAAAATAGAATTCTGTAAAACATAATACTATAGAGATGGTTGTTATGAGATCCTATGAATGAAACTGGTTATAGACTAGAGTCACTTTCACTAGAGTCACATAACAGTAGACCAGATAAAGAGGGTAACTGATGATACTTGAAAGATATTTTTATGATATCAGTTCTCCATAAAAACATATGTTGTGGATACTCATTACCTCTGCAAGAAGTACATGTACCCACAACATAAGTTTTCTATGGAGAAATAAGCAAAGGTATTCCTCAGTTATCACTAGATACACTCTTTATTTGATCCACTGACAAAGTCCAGAGTATTGTTCATGGTACAGGGATTTTCCTATTGCAACTTTGGGGCCGGTAATCGGCCCCTATTTTTCCCAATTTAGAGACAGATATTCCCAAATTTTTATAACAAATTTCACAATTTCTGATATTGTGCTACATTTTGATAAAAATTTCATGAGAATTGAACCAAAATTGATGAAGTTGCAGCTGATTTAAATTCCCAACGAGAAATATTAGCGAGCTGTTTTTCCCAAACCCAGCGGCCCCTGGACCCTCATCCTGAAGGGTAGGAAAATCCCTGTGGTAATTATAAATAATCCTCAATCCACACTCATGTATAAAGGTCTGCCATGAATCTCATGATAATGTCAGTCTTTTAGCTATGATGCAATCAGTCACTCTCTTCTAACCTTAAAGAAGACCACTGTCACAGACACTTAAGGATTAACTTGCAACATCATATGGGCCCTGTCAAGCGATTTTGATACTTATCGCCCATGCAAGCAGTGAATCAAGAGGAACCTTCAGACTGAAAGCCATATCCCTAGCCCCTCTGAATGGCTGGGCATGCGCAGTTAAAATTTGTCATGACGGAATGCTCGAAGATACAAAATCGCTTGGCGGGGCTCATATAATCATCAATGGTCTTCTTCCTTTAAAACAAATGTAATGAAAGCTTTATATATACAAAATTTGAAACAAACACCAACTGAAACAGTGGCTAAACTTGTGATCTACAGCTTTAGCTTTCTTTTATTCTGATCTTTGAAAGTCTCAACTAAAGCTTCAAGCATTATGTCTGTGAGACTTTCAGGGCCATCACTGATAATTCTCATAAGGCATGCAGGGCTCAAGCTAGAGGGCGACTCGGGCGAAGAAGTCGCCCTGTTGGGGCTCACTTCGCCGACTTTGACGATGAAAGCGAAAAAAACTTCGCCCTGAAATTTCGCCCGTTTTTTTGTGTCTTCCTTGTGAACAGTAACGGTAAACTGACAAGGTGAAGATAATCCTTCGATCCACTAGTGTCAGAAATCTCAGTAATTACACTGAACAAAGCTAACTGTTTATTCTGCACTTCGTCCCAGTTGCAGTTTGGTACTGTTATGTAATTTAATTCTAACCGTTAGCTCATGCAGCTCGAGCCACTTGCAACACGCTTAGTAGTCTTGTACTGTCATAAATCTATCTCGGTTGATTGCACAAAGTTTTAATTGCATTAAGAGCCAATTCAGATTACACAAGATTATGTAACTTAAGCGGGTGCCAAAGTCCGGGTGCGGACGTACTTTGTTCAGTACTGTTGTATACAGTAATAGGATTTGTCTGACCGGTAACATTGACTCTGCATTAGGATTTAATAAATTTTAAATATAGATGGTTTATTTGCCATTGATTTGTTTGTACATTACTTTTGCATCCATCAATCGTTTTCATTTTTTTTTATGGACAACAACAAAAGTAGGTAGCAATTATTTATTTAGTAAGTGAAAATAATTATTACTTGCCGGTAAATATTCAGTTACTCAGTAATTATCCAAATTCATAAAAAACAACTGATTTTCATCTAGCGAGGTTGTTCCCCTTTGTTTCAAATACAATTGTGACAGGTACTTAGTGAACTGATCTATTACACAGAAACCTCTTTACTTTATAACACCTTTCATTATAACATGGTTGGATATAACAAAAGTTACAGCTTGCCCAAATACAGTAAAATTACTATATTAAGACCAGCTTTGGGACAGTTCAAAAGTGGTCTTTTAAGACCACTTTTGAACAGTCCCAAAAGTGGTCTCTGATCAGGGGTCACTGTATGCAGAAAACAGAAAAAATAACTGCAGCCAATCAAATAAAATTTTAAAGTAGAATTAGTCTTCATTTCATGTGGTCTCAATAGTGGAATTGATTGATACCCCTATAAAACACACTTTTCTCCAAATAGGGGTTTACAGGAGAACTCATTACATTGTGTTGTTGTTCGGCGTTATTATAACATGGTTGGATATAACAAAAGTTACAGCTTGCCCAAATACAGTAAAATTACTATATTAAGACCAGCTTTGGGACAGTTCAAAAGTGGTCTTTTAAGACCACTTTTGAACAGTCCCAAAAGTGGTCTCTGATCAGGGGTCACTGTATGCAGAAAACAGAAAAAATAACTGCAGCCAATCAAATAAAATTTTAAAGTAGAATTAGTCTTCATTTCATGTGGTCTCAATAGTGGAATTGATTGATACCCCTATAAAACACACTTTTCTCCAAATAGGGGTTTACAGGAGAACTCATTACATTGTGTTGTTGTTCGGCGTTAAGCCGCACCCACTTCTCCCTAGACCCAGCAAACTTCTCCCTATTTTCCCAGGAGGGAGAAGTCACTTCTCCCAAATTTTTTGGGCTAGCTTGGGCCCTGGGCATGTTAAATGATTTTGAGTCAGACGGCTTCTCAAGGGTGTACAAATATTCATGAGACTGAAACCCCTTTCAACCACTGCAGTTGAAGCGGGCATCAATAAGCTGTAAATCACTAGCTTGTAATGAACACTCCTCTACAACCCACTTTAACTGGGGTTTACAGGGGTATACTTTATTAGGGCCCCGCACTGAAAGTGTGGGTGCCCTATAGTAATCACTCTGTCTGTCCGTCCACAAATTTCTGATAGCGCTGCCGGGGCCCTAGTCAGTTTCACTGACAGCTCTAGTTTTTCTTATTTCTATTCCGGGGCATGGGTTGTGGGTGCTCGTTGGAACCACCTCACTGAGGCACTTTGAACGGGAGCCCTCAGCCTGTGTTTGTGACGTAAATGAGACAAATATCACAAGTTTTCATCAGAAAAATAATGTTTTGATATGAAAGATTGCACTATGCCACATGTGTATGTTATCATAATGTTGTTGTTTTTGTTAGCTGTAACAAGTTAACTTCATTGGCTGTGTGTGCTAAAGATATAATGTCATTACTGCATGTTTGTATATGATTCACTTTTGTTGTATATACTGTAAATAAAAGAGGGCCTCATGGAAGATTAGCTTGTATTTCTGCTAAATTTGTTACCCTCTGAAAGTAAAGGCTATTATTATTATTATTATTATTATTATTATTATTGTAAGTACAAGGGAAGCAGGCTCTCAAGACAGGATCTTTCTCAAACTCTTTTTGAACATCTTTGACGGACAGACAGCCCTTTTGCTTTAACATATAGAGCTGCCTGATGAATGACTTCAGCTCAGTTTCTACAGACTGTTGGCTGTCAAGGTTAGGAGGAACAATAGTATGGTGACCCTGGAAAGTGTCTTCAGCTGGTTTAGTCTACACTTCACTTAGCTTCTGGATAGCAGGCAGGCCATAGTCAGTCAAGTCTGCAATGTTGTCAGGCAAGTTCCTGGGATGTAGAACACCAAAAGCATTAAGGAGAGGACATGAGTGAAATGCATCCTCTATCTCAGCAATCAAGCTATATATGAAGGGTACACCAACAGTCTGAAGGAACTGAGCTGGAGTGTAGCCTTCATCCACAGCATTTCGTCTTCGCTGTGCCAAATCTGTCCTCTCTGTGATTATCTAAAAAAATTTCCTCACACTTCTCAAAGTCAGACTCCACATAATTACCAGATTGATACTTGGCTATCAGTTGATGTAGGTCATCAAGGGTCTGCTTTACCCTGGTATCAAGATGGGTGAAGTTAACCTGATCCTCTTGCGAATGCAGACTTAGGAAGTTAACTGGTCTGAGAACATCACATAGAAGGAGGATCAACAATATCCTTCTGACCACAAAGTGTTGAACACCAAACACTTCCGGCTGCTTGAATTCAGCGTAAAGGTTATCACATGCATCCAGAAGGGACTCATATATATCGCTCAATGAATCTTACAGAGGCATGCAAATGTGATATCCATCTGGTCATAGAGGCTCTGACCAAAATCAGTGGTCTCTGGCCATAAGCCTCCTGAACAGCGAGGAACTGGGCAAGTTTTTGAGGAGAAAACTCGAATAAATTGTATAAAGACCGGAGGGTATTGTCTACCTCACACAATAATGGGTATGATTTGGTCAAGTGCTTCAAACATAAGGCAAGCCTATGGTTTCTGCAATTGATGTACACTGCAAATGGCGAAGCATTTGTCATGCATCTCTGGAGACATTTTTGTGTACCACTCATTGTGGCACAACCGTCAAACCCCATAAATCTCACATTTTTAATATCAATCCCTTTGGCAATAAAAAATGTCTAAATTGCCCTCGAAATCTTCATTCAGCCCAGGTTCGATCCATCTCAAAAAGCCCCATGAAATGGTCTGATACTGACCCATTATCATTCCACCTATAGTAGATAGCTAGCTGTGACCTATTACCACCTTTAATTAGGGGCTGAAAGCTGAAAACATTTTTTTTCTTGTATTTTTCTTTTTTGATAGCGCTATAGCGGGGCTATAGTCAGATTTTCTGACAGTTCTAGTTTTCTTTAAAAATACTCAACCATTTACAGGTCCTTAAATTTTTATTAGATTCCAGTCATTTGAGAGTTTGGGGCTCAGTTGGCCCAAGGGCATCTAAACGTTTATCCCTGTTGTTATTCTAGTCTGCTGTCTTGCATTAGCCTGCTTGTTTGAATGTTGGTAACTTTAACCCTTTCTTTCTTTCTCTATATACTGCCATATGCCCTCGCGGGCATTCTAGGCAGGTGTATTTTACATACACTCCAGTTTTGCAGGATGACAGCCTACACAGTAATCATGTAATTATGGTAGGGTTCTTTAACCTGCACAGGGGATGGTTCTCCCTGCACAGGGGGCCTCCAGTTTACGTCCCGATCCGAAGGACGGTGCACTTTATGACAGACATCCCTGCAAATGATGTCAATGGAGCATGTTCGGACACCGAAATTTTATCGCCGCTGCCGGGGATCGAACCTGGGACCTCTAGCATCAAAGGCAAGTGCACTAACCACCGAGCTATCACGCTTTCCCACTCAGATACGTCTTTTTACGTGCCTGAAACACACACACACCCCTTTTTGACTTTTGAGCCCCAGAACCACCTAAAATCTACATTCTCCACCCCTGGACAGCTATATTTGGGTTAGGATAAGTTGTCCTAAAAATTGGCCTGTTTTTTCGCATGGCTCCCCACTAAAAATATACCTATGCAGGGTTTGAAGTTGCCGCCCCCTCACCACCGGGGGAAAAAATGGGGGTATGGCTCAGCCGGCCGCTGAAATGAAATCTGGTGGTGTCTGGGGTCAAGAATGCCTGGAAATTGACGCTAGCAAAACATGCTGCAGGCAGTGAAAATTGCCAGTGCCAAACCCCTTAATTTTTGCCTTGACAGCAATTTGTGAAGATTAAGATTGGGTCAAAAATACATGTGAAATCACACTTTTTGACAACTTTGAGATACCCCCTCATTTTACCCTCGGCATACGAAGTATCCTATGGGCCTGCCGTTCGTCCGTTCATCTGTCTGTCTGTGTTTCCGTCTGTCTGTCCGCACCAACGAAACGACATTTAGGGGGCAAAAAATTTGGACAGTTTGACACTTAAGTATATATTCGTGAGTCCAAATGGGGTTTATTCCGTTATTTGGGTACTTAAGTGGCAAAAATTCGCTCTTTGGTGGCGTGCCGCTTAAGAAAATTTGCCACTTAAGTAGTCAATATGCCGACGCCTAGTCACTTAAGTATCCGTTCGTGAGAACGTCCGTCCGTCCTTCCGTTCGTCCATTAACATTTTGGTTAAAAGTTTTGCGTTAAAGTTTCTAAGAGGTTGTATCTTCTGAACCCTTTGATAGATTTAGTTGATACTTACACTGAAGTTACATACTGGTCTAAAGATTTTATTGATGCATGTCCCACCCCCACAGTGACCTTGAGGTCAAGGTCACAGACTTAGAAATTTTACATTTTGGTTAAAGTTTTGTTAAAGTTTTTAAGAGGTTGTATCTTCTGAACCCTTTGATAGATTTAGTTGATACTTACACTGAAGTTACATACTGGTCTAAAGATTTCATTGATGCATGTCCCAACTCCCACAGTGACCTTGGGGTCAAGGTCACAGACTTAGAAATTTTACGTCTTGGTTAAAGTTTTATGACAAAGTTTATAGATGCCTGTATGTTCTAAACTCTAAGACAAATTCAGTTGATACTTGCATCAATGTTGCATACCAGTCCAAAGATTTTGAGATGCATGTCGCTTCCCCACCCACAGTGACCTAGACCCGAGGGTCATGGACTTAGAAAGTTTACATTTGGTTAAAGTTTTATGACAAAGTTTATACATGCCTGTTACATGATGTTCTAAACTCTAAGACAAATTCAATTGATACTCGCATCAATATTGCATACCAGTTCAAAGATTTTATTGATGCATACCCCACCCTGCTGCTTCAGTAACATTGATGCCCCCACCCCTTCAGTAACTTTGATGCTCTCACTCCCTTGGTCCATTTAGAAAGATTATGTTTGGTTTAGATTTTATAAGCACATTATAGATTCTTATAGCTTCTTTACTTCTTCATTCATGTTACATACAAGCTCGAAATATATATCAGAGGGTGGCGCTGGCCAGGGGTAAAGTGAGTGAGTGTTTCAGTTTTATGTCCCACCAACAGCTAAGGTCATACGGAGAAGGGACCTTGGTTTAAAGACTCATCTGAAAGTCTGGAGAAGCCCAGGATCGATCCTGCGATCCCTGGTTTAACTGGCCAGGGGTATACGTGACCCACTGGTCACTTTCTCTAGTTACCTTGGCAGCAATGATTTAGCCTAATAGGGTTCCATTTGAAAAGCTACTTACCAGTGAACAGGCAGAACAGCTGAGTTTGATGTAAAACAGACCATTCGTTATGAAATAATGGTTATATGAAGTTGCTGTCCTAGGCAACACTGTGAAAATCAGCAAAACTCACAAAGCCCCCAAGTGGGAATGGGTTAACACTTATCATGCTGTTCACGACAACCCCTATCTATGGAAACAGTGTAGATCCAGATCAGATGGCTTCTGAAGAAGCCATCTGATCAGGATCTACAGTGTTTGACATGAAGTTTATGGATTTGTAAGAATAAATTACATGAAGTAATCTGATTGGCTCAAAGTCGGAAATGGGTGTGGCTAAACTGAATATTCAGCAAGAGAAGGGTTAAGAGACACATAGATAGAATTGAAATGAGCTATACTTTTGTTCATGGATTCTTTTGAATTTCTTCTCTAATTTACCCCAAAAACTTCAAAATGGTGTCTCAAACTTGTTGTCTGATAGTCTCTAGGAAGGAGAACCCAGTCTCCAAGAAATGAAAACAAAATCTCCAGCAAGGTCATCAAAAGGATATATAACTTGTATGGGGTCAGAATTGTCTCCCAATATTCTAATAAATAGACCCAGCCATTTAAAGATCAGATGTACACCACACACCCAACTTGTTACTTTCTTAAAGTTGGAACTCATACTTGAGAATTTGGGAAGCAATTTTTAGCTCCACTGGCCTTCGGCCAGCGGGGCTATTGTCATGGCCCTGTGTCCGTTGTGCGTTCGTGCGTCCGTGCGTTAACTTTTTCTTTAAACATCTTCTCCTCCTAAACTACTGGGCCAATTGTAACCAAACTTCACAGGAATGTTCCTTACATAGTCCTCTTCTAAATTCCTTCAAAGAATTTTGTTACACCCAGAACTCTGGTTGCCATGGCAACAAAACCACAAAAAATTAGAAATCTTTAAAAATCTTCTCCTCCAAAACCACCTGTTGGATTTCATTTTTATTTTGCATGACTGTTCCTTGGGTTGACCTCTTTCAGATTCCTTGAAGAAATTTTGATCCGACAAAAAACATGGCCGCCATGGGGGGGGCTTATTTTCCCTATTTAACATATAGTGTAATGCTAAAACATCTTCTCCTCCTAAACTATTGGGCCCATTGTAACCAAACTTCACAGGAATGTTCCTTACTTAGTCTTCTTCTAAATTCCTTCAAAGAATTTTGTTACACCCAGAACTCTGGTTGCCATGGCAACAAAACACACAAAAATTAAAAATCTTTAAAAATCTTCTCCTCCAAAACCACCTGTTGGATTTCATTTTTATTTTGCATGAATGTTCCTTGGGTGGACCTCTTTCAGATTCCTTGAAGAAATTTTTATCCGACAAAAAACATGGCCGCCATGGGCGGGGCTTATTTTCCCTATTTAACATATAGTGTAATGCTAAAACATCTTCTCCTCCTAAACTACTGGGCCAATTGTAACCAAACTTCACAGGAATGTTCCTTACTTAGTACTCTTCTAAATTCCTTCAAAGTATTTTGTTACACCCAGAACTCTGGTTGTCATGGCAACAAAACCACACAAAAAATTAAAAATCTTTAAAAATCTTCTCCTCCAAACCCACCTGTTGGATTTCATTATCCCCTCGCACAACATAGTTGTGAGGGGGGATATAGCATTTGTCACGTACGTAGGTAGGTATGTACGTACTTTTGTCATCGCTCTAGCGCCACGTACGTACATACTTTTGTCATCGCTCTAGCGCCACGTACGTACGTATGTACGTACTTTTGTCATCGCTCTAGCGCCTACATTTCTTGACCGATTTTAATATAACTTCAAACGAACATTCCTTACGACAATATCTGGAGCAAGATCGACTTTCAAGGTCATGACCTCATGGTCAAGGTCACTCTGGCTATTTTTTGAAAAACTTTGTCATGGCTCTAGCGCCTACATTACTCCCCCAATTTCAATATAACTTCAAACAAATGATCCTTATAAAAATATCTCGAGCGAGTTTGACTTTCAAGGTCATGACCTCAAGGTCAAGGTCACTGTGGCTATTTTTAGAAAAACATTGTCATCGCTCTAGCGCTTACATTTCTTCACCAATTTCAATATAACTTCACACAAATGATCCTTATAAAAATATCTCGAGCGAGTTCCACTTTCAAGGTCATGGCTTCAAGGTCAAGGTCACAGTGGCTATTTTTAGAAAAATTTTGTCATCGCTCTAGCTCCTACATTTCTTCACTGATTTCAATATAACTTCACACAAATGTTCCTTATGACAATATCTTGAGCGAGTTGGACTTTCAAGGTCATGACCTCAAGGTCAAGGTCACTGTGGCTATTTTTAGAAAAACATTTTCATCGCTCTAGCGCCTACATTTCTTCACCAATTTCAATATAACTTCACACAAATGTTCCTTATAAAAATATCTCCAGCGAGTTCGACTTTCCAACTCATGGCCTCAAGGTCAAGGTCACTGTGGCTATTTTTAGAAAAAACTTTTGTCATCGCTCTATCGCCTATATTTCTTCACTGATTTCAGTATAACTTCACACAAATGTTCCTCATGACAATATCTCAAGCGGATTCGACTATCAAGGTCAAGGCCTCAAGGTCAAGGTCACTGTGGCTATTTTTTAGAAAAACTTTGTCATCGCTCTAGCGCTTACATTTCATCACCAATTTCAATATAACTTCATATAAATGTTCCTTATGACAATATCTCTAGCGAGTTCCACTGTCAAGGTCAAGGTCACTATGGCTATTTTTAGCTCGTCTGTTTTTTGAAAAAAAACTTTCAAGCTATTGTCATCACTCCGGCGTCTGCGTTGTCGTCTGGCGTTGTTCCAAAAAAACTTAACCTTGGCTATAACTTAAAAAGTATTAGACCTAGCCTCATGAAACTTCATACACACACTCATCATCACAAGAGCTACATTTTGACCAAGGACCATAACAACATTGTTGATTTTGGCTGAATTATCTCCCCTTTTCCATTTTTTTAGCTCACCTGTCACGTAGTGACGAGGTGAGCTTTTGGGATCACTTTTTGTCCGTCGTGCGTCAGTGCGTGTGTGCGTGCGTAAACTTTTTCTTCAAATGACATCTCCTCCTAAACCACTGATTGGATTTTAACCAAACTTCACAGGAATGATCCTTAGGTGATCCCCTTTCAAAGTTGTTCAAATGGTTCCGGTCCATTGCACATCTAGGTCACAGGAGCTAAAAATAGATTTTTAAAATGAAAACTTTAAAAATCTTCTTCTCTGAAACCGCAAGGCCCAGGTCTTTGATATTTGGTATGAAGCTTCATCTAGTGGACCTTTACCAAGATTGTTCAAATTATGGCCCTTGGGCTAGAAATGCCCCCGCCCCGGGGGCCTTTGGGTTTACATAGGCTTATATAGGGAAAATCTTTAAAAATCTTCTTCTCTGAAACCACAAGGCCCAGGTCTTTGATATATGGTGTGAAGCTTCACCTAGTGGACCGCTACCAAGATTGTTAAAATTATAGCCCTATGACCAAAAATGCCCCCGCCCCGGGGGCCTTTGGTTTTACATAGGCTTATACAGGGAAAATCTTTAAAAATCTTCTTCTCTGAAACCGAAAGGCCCAGGTCTTTGATATTTGGTATGAAGCTTCATCTAGTGGGCCCTCTACCAAGATTGTTCAAATTATGGCCCTTGGGCCAGAAATGCCCCCGCTCTGGGGGCCTTTGTGTATACATAGGCTTATATATGGAAAATCTTTAAAAATCTTCTTCTCTGAAACCACAAGGCCCAGGTCTTTGATATTAGGTGTGAAGCTTCACCTAGTGGACATCTACCAAGTTTGTTCAAATTATAGCCCTGGGGCAAAAAATGCCCCCGCCCCGGGGGCCTTTGGTTTTACATAGGCTTATACAGGGAAAATCTTTAAAAATCTTCTTCTCTGAAACCACAAGGCTCAGATCTATGATATTTGGTGTGAAGCTTCATCTAGTGGACCTCTACCAAGATTGTTCAAATTATAGCCCTAGGGCCAAAAATGCCCCGCGCCAGGGGCCTTTGGGTTTACAAAGGCTTATAAAGGGAAAATCTTTAAAAATTTGCTTCTCTGACATCACAAGGCCCAGGTCTTTGATATTTGGTGTGAAGCTTCACCTAGGGGACCTTTACCAAGATTGATCAAATTATAGCCCTAGGGCCAAAAATGCCACCACCCCAGGGGCCTTTGGTTTTGCATAGGCTTATACAGGGAAAATCTTTAAAAATCTTCTTCTCTGAAACCACAAGGCCCAGGTCTTCGATATTTGGTATGAAGCTTCATCTAGTGAACCTCTACCAAGATTGTTCAAATTATGGCCCTTGGGCCAGAAATGCCCCCGCCCCGGGTGCCTTTGTGTTTACATAGGCTTATATAGGGAAAATCTTTAAAAATCTTCTCCTTTAAAACCACAAGGCCCAGGTCTTTGATATTTGGTGTGAAGCTTCACCTAATGGACCTCTACCAAGATTGTTCAAATTATAGCCCTAGGGCCAAAAATGCCCCCGCCCCGGGGCCCTTTGGTTTTATATAGGCTTATACAGGTAAAATCTTTAAAAATCTTCTTCTCTGAAACCGCAAGGCTCAGATCTTTGATATTTGGTGTGAAGCTTCATCTAGTGGACCTCTACCAAGATTGTTCAAATTATAGCCCTGGGGCCAAAAATGCCCCCATCCCCCGGGTCCCTTTGGTTTTTCATAGGCTTATATAGGGAAAATATTTAAAAATCTTCATCTCTGAACCACAAGGCTCAGGTCTTCGATATTTGGTATGAAGCTTCACCTAGTATAGCCCTTGGGCCAAGAATGAACTAGAGACACTGATTCTCAGGTGAGCGATGCAGGGCCCTCTGGGCCCTCTTGTTTCTGAAACACATTTTTTGCTCTCATTTTAATACTATTCACAACAGAGCCTTCAAACTTCACATGAATGTTTCTTGGGACAAGACCTTTTCAGTGATACCACACTTTTTGATCTGTGACCTTGACCTTTGAACTTTGACCTATTTTTCGAAAATTTAACCGAAAACCTTAACCTTGACCATATTTCCAAAAGTATTTGGCCTACCTTCATGAAACTTCATACACCTACTCACCATCACAAGAGCTACATTCCCTACAAGTTTTATAACTCCATCTTGCAATTTGATTGAATTATCTCCCCTTTTCTCTCCGTTTTTTTAGCTCACCTGTCACGTAGTGACAAGGTGAGCTTTTGGGATCACTTTTTGTCCGTCGTGCGTGCGTGCGTGCGTCCGTAAACTTTTCTTCAAACGACATCTCCTAAACCGCTGATCGGATTTTGACCAAACTTCACATGAATGATCCTTAGGTGGTCCCCTTTCAAATTTGTTCAAATGGTTCCAGTCCGTTGCACATATAGGTCACAGTAGCCAAAAATAGATTTTTTTCACCGAAAACTTAAAAAATCTTCTTCTCTGAAACCGCAAGGCCCAGGTCTTTGATATTTGGTATGAAGCTTCATCTAGTGGACCCCTACCAAGATCGTTCAAATTATAGTGCTGGGGCCAAAAATGCCCCCGCACGGGGGCCCTTTGGTTTTACATGGGCTTATATAGGGAAAATCTTGAAAAATCTTCTCCTGAAACCGCAAGGCCCAGGTCTTTGATATTTGGTATGAAGCTTCATCTAGTGGACTCCTACCAAGATTGTTCAAATTATAGTGCTGGGGCCAAAAATGCCCCCGCACGGGGGCCCTTTGGTTTTACATGGGATTATATAGGGAAAATCTTTAAAAATCTTCTTCTCTGAAACCGCAAGGCCCAGATCTTTGATATTTGGTATGAAGCTTCATCTAGTGGACCCCTACCAAGATTGTTCAAATTATAGTGCTGGAGCTAAAAATGCCCCAGCACGGGGGCCCTTTGGTTTTACATGGGCTTATATAGGGAAAATCTTGAAAAATCTTCTCCTCTGAAACCGCAAGGCCCAGGTCTTAGATATTTGGTATGAAGCTTCATCTAGTGGACTCCTACCAAGATTGTTCAAATTATAGTGCTGGGGCCAAAAATGCCCCCGCACGGGGGCCCTTTGGTTTTACATGGGCTTGTATAGGGAAAATCTTTAAAAATCTTCTTCTCTGAAACTGCAAGGCCCAGGTCTTTGATATTTGGTATGAAGCTTTATCTAGTGGACCCCTACCAAGATTGTTCAAATTATAGTGCTGAAGCTAAAAATGCCCCCGCCCCGGGGCCCTTTGGTTTTACATGCGCTTATATAGGGAAAATCTTGAAAAATCTTCTTCTCCGAAATTGCAAGGCCAAGGTCTTTGATATTTGGTATGAAGCTTTATCTAGTGGACCCCTACCAAGATTTTTCAAATTATAGTGCTGGGGCCAAAAATGCCCCCGCACCAGGGCCCTTTTGTTTTACATAGGCTTATATAGGGAAAATCTTTAAAAATCTTCTTCTCTGAAACTGCAAGGCCCAGGTCTTTGATATTTGGTATGAAGCTTCATCTAGTGGACCCCTACCAAGATTGTTCAAATTATAGTGCTGGGGCCAAAAATGCCCCCGCACCAGGGCCCTTTTGTTTCACATAGGCTTATATAGGGAAAATCTTGAAAAATCTTCTTCTCTGAAACTGCAAGGCCCAGGTCTTTGATATTTGGTATGAAGCTTCATCTTGTAAACCTCTACCAAGATTGTTCAAATTATAGCCCCGGGGCCAAAAATGCCCCCGCTCTGGGGCCCTTTGGTTTTACATAGACTTATATAGGGAAAATCTTGAAAAATCTTTTTCTCCGAAACTTCAAGGCTTAGGTCTTCGATATTTGTTATGAAGCTTCAGCTAGTGGACCTCTATAAAGATTTTCAAATTATAGCCCTGAGACCAAAAATGCCCCCCGCCATGTGGCCCTTTGGTTTTACATAGACTTATATAGGGAAAATCTTTAAAAATCATCTTCTCTGAAACACAAGGCTTAGGTCTTTGATATTTGTTATGAAGCATCAGCTAGTGGACCTCTACCAAGATTGTTCAAATTATAGCCCTGGGGCCAAAAATGCCCCCGCTCAGGGGCCCTTTGGTTTAACATAGACTTATATTGGAAAAATCTTGTTTTACATAGACTTCTATATGCAGGGTAAACCTTTAAAATCATCTCTGAAACCAGAAAGCCCAGGTCTTTCGTATTCGATATGAAGCTTCATCTTGTGGACCTCTACCAAGATTGTTCAAATTTTAGCCCTGGGGCCAAATTGACCCTGCCCGGGGCCCACTTGTTATGCTTTGGATCAGGTGAGCGAACCAGGGCCCTCTGGGCCCTCTTGTTTAAATTGTTTTTGTCTCTTATTTCAATACTATTCACAACAGAGCCTTCCAACTTCACATGAATGTTCCTTGGGACAAGACCTTTTCAGTCATACCACGCTTTTTGACCTGTGACTTTGAACTTAGAAAAACAGACGAGCATGGTGCCGCTTGCGGTGCTCTTGTTAGAAAACTTTGTCATCGCTCTAGCGCCTACATTTCTTCACTGATTTCAATATAACTTCACACAAATGTTGCTTATGACAATACCTCGAAAGAGTTCGACTTTCACGGTCAAGGTCACTGTGGCTATTTTTAGAAAAACTTTGTCATTGCTCTAGCACTTACATTTTTTTCACCAATTTCGATATTACTTCACACAAATGTTCCTTATAACAATATCTCTAGTGAGTTCCACTTTCAAAGTCAATGTCACTGTGGCTATTTTTAGCTCACCTGTCACGTAGTGACAAGGTGAGCTTTTGGGATCACTTTTTGTCCGTCGTCCGTCGTGCGTCCGTGCGTCCGTGCGTGCGTGCGTGCGTGCGTCCGTGCGTGCGTCCGTAAACTTTTCTTCAAACGACATCTCCTCCTAAACCACTGATCGGATTTTGACCAAACTTCACAGGAATGATCCTTAGGTGGTCCCCTTTCAAAGTTGTTCAAATGGTTCCGGTCCGTTGCACATATAGGTCATAGTAGCCAAAAATAGATTTTTTTCACCGAAAACTTAAAAAATCTTCTTCTCTGAAACCGCAAGGCCCAGGTCTTTGATATTTGGTATGAAGCTTCATCTAGTGGACCCCTACCAAGATTGTTCAAATTATAGTGCTGGGGCCAAAAATGCCCCCACACCGGGGCCTTTTGGTTTTACATGGGCTTATATAGGGAAAATCTTTAAAAATCTTCTTCTCTGAAACCGCAAGGCCCAGGTCTTTGATATTTGGTATGAAGCTTCATCTAGCGGACCCCTACCAAGAGTGTTCAAATTATAGTGCTGGAGCTAAAAATGCCCCCGCACGGGGACCCTTTGGTTTTACATGGGCTTATATAGGGAAAATCTTGAAAAATCTTCTTCTCTGAAACCGCAAGGCCCAGGTCTTTGATATTTGGTATGAAGCTTCATCTAGTGGACCCCTACCAAGATTGTTCAAATTATAGTGCTGGGGCCAAAAATGCCCCCGCACCGGGGCCCTTTGATTTACATGGGCTTATATAGGGAAAATCTTTAAAAATCTTCTTCTCTGAAACCGCAAGGCCCAGGTCTTTGATATTTGGTATAAAGCTTCATCTAGTGGACCCCTACCAAGATTGTTCAAATTATAGTGCTGGGGCCAAAAATGCCCCCGCACTGGGGCCCTTTGGTTTTACATGGGCTTATATAGGGAAAATCTTTAAAAATCTTCTTCTCTGAAACCGCAAGGACCAGGTCTTTGAAATTGGTATGAAGCTTCATCTACTGGACCCCTACCAAGATTGTTCAAATTATAGTGCTGGGGCCAAAAATGCCCCCGCACCGGGGTCCTTTGGTTTTACATGGGCTTATATAGGGAAAATCTTTAAAAATATTCTTCTCTGAAACCGCAAGGCCCAGATCTTTGATATTTGGTATGAAGCTTCATCTAGTGGACCCCTACCAAGATTGTTCAAATTATAGTGCTGGGGCCAAAAATCTTTAAAAATCTTCTTCTCTGAAACTGCAAGGCCCAGGTCTTTGATATTTGGTATGAAGCTTCATCTAGTGGACCCCTACCAAGATTGTTCAAATTATAGCCCTGGGGCCAAAAATGCCCCCACGCCGGGGCCCTTTGGTTTTACATAGACTTATATAGGGAAAATCTTGAAAAATCTTCTTCTCTGAAACCACAAGGCTTAGGTCTTCGATATTTGTTATGAAGCTTCAGCTAGTGGACCTCTATAAAGATTGTTCAAATTATAGCGCTGAGACCAAAAATGCCCCCGCCATGTGGCCCTTTGGTTTTACATAGACTTATATAGGGAAAATCTTTAAAAATCATCTTCTCTGAAACACAAGGCTTAGGTCTTTTATATTTGTTATGAAGCTTCAGCTAGTGGACCTCTACCAAGATTGTTCAAATTATAGCCATGGGGCCAAAAATGCCCCCGCTCCGGGGCCCTTTGGTTTTACATAGACTTATATTAGGGAAAATCTTGTTTTACATAGACTTCTATATGCAGGGTAAACCTTTAAAATCTCGTTCTTTGAAACCACAAAGCCCAGGTCTTTCATATTCGATATGAAGCTTCATCTTGTGGACCTCTACCAAGATTGTTCAAATTATAGCCCTGGGGCCAAAAATTACCCTGCCTGGGGCCCACTTGTTATACATTGGATCAGGTGAGCGAACCAGGGCCCTCTGGGCCCTCTTGTTAGAAAAACTTTGTCATGGCTCTAGCGCTTACATTTCTTCACCCATTTCAATATATCTTCACACAAATGTTCCTTATGACAATACCTCGAGCGAGTTTGACTTTCAAGGTCAAGGTCACTGTGGCTATTTTTAGAAAAACTTTGTCATTGCTCTAGTGCTTACATTTTTTCACCAATTTCAATATAACTTCACACAAATGTTCCTTATGACAATATCTCGAGCTATTTAGACTTTCAAGGTCAAGGTCACTGTGGCTATTTTTAGAAAAACTTTGTCATCGCTCTAGCGCCTACATTTAATGATGGAATGTAATAGAACTTCACACAAATGTTTCTTATGATAATATCTCGACTTACCCTGACTTTCAAGGTCATGACCTCAAAGTCAAGGTCACTGTGGCTATCTTTTGAAAAACTTTGTCATCGCTCTACCGCCTATATTTATTAACAGATTTTAATATAACTTCACACAAAAGATGCTTATGATAATATCTTGAGCAAGATCTACTTTCGTGGTCGTGGCCTCAAGTCAAGGTCACTATGGCTATTTTTAGAGAAACGTCATCACTCTAGAATGTACATTTATTGGAGGATTTTTAAACAAACTTTACACAAATGTTGCAAATGATAATATCTCAAGCAAGTTGGACTTTTGCCATTTCAGTGTTTTCCACACACAAAGTTGTCTAGTGCGAGGGGATTTGTATCACATGAGATGCCTTGTTTTTATTTTGCATGAATGTGGATCTCTTTTAGATTCCTTGAAGAAATTTTGATCCGACAAAAAACGTGGCTGCCATGGGCGGGGCTTATTTTCACTATTTAACATATTATAATGTAATGCTAAAAAATCTTCTTCTGCAAAAGTACTTGTGGGATTTCATTGTAATTCGCATGAATTGTCCTTGGGTGGACTGTTGTCAGATTCCTTGAAAAAAAATTTGATCTTACAAAAAAACATGGCTGCCATGGGCGAGGCTTATTTTCACTATATAACATATAGTGTAATGCTGAAAAATATTTTCTGCAAAAGTTCTTGTTTTATTTCATAGTTATTTGGCATGCATGTTCCTTGGGTGGACCTCTGTCATATTCCTTGAAGAAATTTTGATCCGACAAAAAACATGGCTGCAGTGGGCGGGGTTTATTTTCACTATATAACATGTAGTGTAATGTTAAAAAAGTCTTCTCTTCTTCAAAAGTTCTTGTTTATTTATTTATTTATTTAAAAGTACCTTCCTGTATCTGAATTAATCTCCTCCAATTTTGCTGACTATCACATATCTATAGACGTCCACCTACAAATTGTCATGCTAAAATTCAAAACATCAGAAATTTCACTTGCCCATCACACTAGTGATAGAACTGATGTTTTCAACACAAACTCTATTTATACGACTTGATGTTTCAAAATAAATTCAAAATACTGAGGGAGATTGATTTATTAGACCTAATTATACTACAGTGTCAACATTTCTCCAGATCCCTGAGGGTTAAAATGGCTTAGTTGAAAAGGGAGGCATACTGAATCCGACGGAGGAAAGGAAAAAAAAAATAAAGAAATAAAAACATAAATCTGTTCATTTTTTAGCTCCACTGGCCAAAGACCGGCGAGTCTTATGTTATATGTTGTGGCCCTGTGTCTGTTGTGCGTCTGTGCGGTTGTGCATCCATGGGTTAACTTTTTTCTTTAAACATTTCCTCCTTAACTACTTGGTCGATTGTAACCAAACTTCACAGGAATGTTTCTCACACAGTCCTCTTCTGAATTCCTTCAAAGAATTTTGTTACATGCAGAACAAAATGGCATCGAAACCCAAAAAAATATTTAAAAATCTTCTCCTCCAAAACTGCTCAATGGATTTTATTCTTATTTTGCATGAATGTTCCTTGGGTGGATCTCTGTCAGATTCCTTGAAGAAATTCGGATCAGACAAAAAACATGGCCACCATGGCCATGCCCCACATGACTGCCATGGCCATGCCCCTTGGCTCATTAGCTTTCAGACTTATATGGGGAAAAGTTTTAAAAACCTTCTCCTCCAAAACCGCTCAACTTAATGGATTTCATTCTTACTTTGCATGAATGTTCCTTGGGTGGACCTCTGTCAGATTCCTTGAAGCATATTTTGATCAGACAAAAAACATGGCCACCATGGACACGCCAATTGGCTAATTAGCTTCCATAGACTCATAAAGGGATCTTTTTTTTATGCCCCCGCCTGCCTTGGCAGGAGTGGGGCATATAGCGTTTCGCCGTGATGTTACGTCCGTACGTGCGTTCGTGCGTATGTCCCGTTCGTAACCACCTCGGGCTGAAATGTCGAGCTGAAACCTCGGACTTGCATATAATTTTTTTACCTGTTGTGCTACAAAGTTGAAATTTGGTATGACATCTACTCAGACCAAGACCTATCAGTTCATGTTCAAGTTGACCCAAAGTCGTGCCCCTGGGTGGGCCTAGGGGTCAGATTGCGTAACAGGTCAAAATTGTCATATAGGAATTTGCATGCAAAACTGTCAAAATGTCTAATTATCTTGAAAATTTATCAGATTCGAACACCTAAACCATATATATTATTGTTCCTTATGATATGACACATTCCATGACACAGACTTTGGGTCCCTACAGTCACCCCTGGGCCATGCCCCGCCCTCTTTGCTTCATTAAAGTCTTTATATTTATATCTTAGAAACTATCCATATCCTCACCCCTTAACCATATATATTATTGTTCCTTATGATAAGATGCATTGACTGATACAGACATTGGGTCCATGCCGACCCCCCCCCCCCCCCCCCCCCCCCCCCCCCGTTATATAGAAATTTGTATGCAAAATGTCTAAATGTCTTGAATATTAATCGGATTCGTCGAACCCCTAAACCATATATATTGTTCCTTATGAAAAGATGCTTTGACTGATACAGACATTGGGTTCATCCCGACCCCCCCCCCCCCCCCCCCCCCACCTAAACCATATATATTATTGATTATTGTTGCTTACGATATGACACATTCCAAGACAAAGAATTTGGGTCCCTCCGGTCACCCCCGGCCAATGCCCCGCCTAATTATCTTGAAAATTAATCAGATTCGAACACCTAAACCATATATATTATCGTTCCTTATGATATGACACATTCCAAGACGCAGACTTTGGGTCCCCCCTGGGCCATGCACCGCCCCCTTCGTTATATCTCAAAAACTATCCATGTCACCACCCCTTAACCATATATATTATTGTTCCTTATGATAAGATGCATTGACTGAATCAGACTTAATCAGATTCGAACACCTAAACCATACATATTATTGTTCCTTATGATATGACTCATTCTAAGACACAGACTTTGTCTCCCTCTGGTCAACCCCGGACCATGCCCGGCCCCCTTCAATTCATAAAAGGCCTTATATCTCAGAAACAATTCATATCCCCACCACTTAACCATATATATTATTGTTCCTTATGATAAGATGCATTCACTGACACAGACCTTGGGTCCCTGTGGACAGCTCCGGGTCCCTCCGGACACCCCTGTGCCATTCTAGAGAATGGGTACAAGCCATATCGACAAAGATATATGGCGGGGGCATCTGTGTACTTTGGACACATGTCTAGTTTTTTTTTAATCTTCTCCTCCAAAACCGCTAAATGGATTTCGTTCTTAATTTTCATGAATGTTCCTTGTGTCTACCATTGTCAGATTCCTTGAAGAAATTCGGATCAGACAAAAAACATGGCCGCCATGGCCACCACCTTTGGCTCATTAGCTTCCATGGACCAATAAACGGAAAAAAATTTTTCTCTGAAACCATAAAGCCTAAAGCTAAGACATTTACAGTAAAACCTGTCTTAGTGGCCACCTCTATTAAGCAAGCAACCTGTCTTAAGCAAGCAGGCATTCAGTTCCCAAGAAAGGCAGATGTGTTAAATTTCACCTGTATTAAGCAAGAACCTGACTTAAGCAAGCATATTTTGACTATCCCTTAGGCACTTGCTTAATACAGGTTGAACTGTAGTATGTAGCAAAGTTATGTGGTCACCTACTAAGTCCTGCGAACTATGACGCTTGAGTCCAAATCGGCAACGCCCCAGTGCTTAGTAGCTCCCATAGACTAATAATGACAAAATCTTGAAACTTTTCTCCTCTGAAACCATAAGGCCAAGAGCTTAGTATGTAGCAACTTGAAGTATTCAACTGCATAAATCCTGCCAACTATGCCCCTGGGGTCCAAATTGGCCACACCCTGAGGCCCTTAAGTTCCCATAGACTTATACTGGGAAAAACTGACAAAAATCTTCTCTGAAACCATCAGTGCCCAGAGCTTAGATGTTAAGTATGCAGCAACGTCAAGTGGTCACTCAAATAAATCCTGCCAACAATGCCCCTGGGGTAAAAAATTGGTCACGCCCAGAGGCATATTAGTTCCCATAGACTTATAATACGAAAAACTTAAAAAAAGTCTTCTTCTCTGAAACCATAAGGCCCAGAGCTTTAGATATTTAGAACGGAGCAATGCCAAATGGTCACTCACATAAATCCTGCCAACCATGGCTCTGGGGTCCAAAAAATATAGAATGGACATTCCTTGGGTGGATCACTTGTTTCTTTTTTACCCATTGCATGCGGGAAAACCCTAAATGGGTACCTTGGCAAACAGTGCTGGCCCAGATCAGACCCCACAGAACACCATGTCTGATCAGGGCCTGCACTATTTTCTAGCAGAATTTTCCATCAAAAATAGAAAAAAATAGGCCTGACACCCCTTATATGACAAATGGACTGGTCCAACATATAGCAATAGAAGAGTCCACTAGTATACAATTGGTTAATGTAATAAATATAGTCCGGTCAAACTGTGTGGGGACCTAGACAAAATTGCAACACAAATGTCTTTTTTAGTTTTGACCACCTCTGATATATGTTAATAACATGTAAAAAGTAGGATGGAATCGGAGAATATGAAATTTCATTTTTTTCTTCATTTATATTTATGGGTGATTCTATCACCGTGAAACTATTATAACTGGAGTAGTAAGCTTATATAGCTTACACTTTAGTTATGAAATGGATTCAATTGCATATATATTGCTAATAAAACTTTCATGTCATGTTCCATCTGTTAAGTCTATGTTTAGTATGAAAAGGAATGTGTTACAAGCCAATGCTTTTAAATATTCGTGTTGGTTTACCCCACCCACTAACGCAATTTTGATTTTGCTTCGTTTCTTTGGCAGTTTTAGTGTCAGCGTTCTCACTCTGTAGAATTTATTATAGGTCTTTTAAAACAATTTCTCTCTTTCATTATGAACATATTTTATTGCAACTAAATCATATATATATGTATGTACAATGGGGTTGGGTCACAAGTTCTCTCTACATCAGTTACGACCCTTCCCCTACAAAATGACATCAATAAATTATAGTCACGTGAAAATGATATAAACAAACAAATAAATAAATAAATAGTGTGCGCCTTCTCGGGTGAGCATGGAGTGATTGGGATCTACTAAAATACTAATCAGAAAATTGTTTTGTGCTTTTAATGTAACTCCTGACAGATCTAAAAAGTGTAGTATAACTTTCGAGGGATATGCATTCATCGCCAGATAAAATCAGGTTGATACTCAAAGGGTGAAACTTGCGCGATTCATGGAGAAATCTCAACCGTTCGTTTTCATATTTAGTGCATCCAAGGAAATAGTGATCTGCGTTTTCTCTTTCTTGATTACAGGTACAAAGTGGATTCATTGTTAAATGGTTAATATACAAATCATTTGATAAGTTACTACAATTGTTTCTAATTCTAGAATGCATAACTGACAAATATCTGTCACCATTAATATAGTGAGGAGTTACTCTTTGAACATCTAGTAAGTAAGTTAGTAGTCAGTAAGTAAAGTCTTTATTTAACGAGGGTAACAACATTTAGCATAGACATTTACATGTGTTAGCTAATCTTCCATGAGGCCCTCAAAAGTATATACATTTACAGTTGTACAAATCAGTGAAGTCTACTGACCACCACAAAACTAATATAACTGAAGTCCTGGACAAATGTAGGAAAATACCAGTTATGGTATCTAGATGGTGTCTTTTTGTCTAATATTTAAAATGAATTTAAGGAGGGGCTGTTGTTTAAGTTTTCGTCCAGAGAATTCCACAACGTTATTCCTGAAGGAATACACGATTTCCTAAATAGTTCGGTACGATAAAACGGTTGAGTAATATTATTTTGATTTCTCAGACGATAATTGGTGGTTTCCCTTATAACAGGAGGGATTAAATCAGTTATGTAGCTTGGAACTAACGCATTCGTTGATCTGTACATGAAATTCATTTTTTTGTTGTTTATGTCTATCTGCTAATGATGGCCAGCCACATTCCCTGTACAAATTATCCAAAGAAACCGATCTCGTGAGACCAGTTACTATTCTATCAGCCTCATTTTGAAGCTTTTCGAGAGCATTTGAGTCTTGGAGAGAACATTCATGCCAGACGACTGAAGAATACTCAAGAATAGGTAGTGCATATGTAAGATATATTTGGTTAAGCGCAACTCTAGTGAGCGAAAATTTTAATTTTCTCATTATACCTACAATCTTTGCAGCACTTGTTAATATGTTTTGAATGCGCTCACCCGACTGTCCGTTTTTACTTTAAGTCCACCCAAGGTGTTTATGAAATTCTTATTTCCGAAGCTTTTTCGATATTTGCATTAAAATTATTAAAGAAATTACTGTCTGCTGTGGTTGGACTTTAAAATAAACATATCAATAAGCTATCTTGATTAACATCGACTTCTGTCCAAATTGACTCTTCACAAAATATTTCTAAATTAGGTCTATGTCGGTGCCTGAGGCTAGAACTTATATACAAGAGAAATCCACCTCCATACACATTCCTGTCGTTCCTGTACGGGTCACTAAAATAATTTGAAATAGTAAGTAGTTCAGAGGATACGTTGGCGTCGAGATGCGTCTCAGAGAAGCATAAGATATTAAAATCCGAAAGATGATCTTGTGTATAGGCAATTTTGTTTCGTATGCTCCTAATATTTAGATGAAGGATAGATAATGAGTGCTCATTGTCTGGACCTGGATTGCTCTCGACATCTCCAGCTCCTAATAGTAGAAGGAACAAAACTAGAGAAAAGTGTAAATTACATAACGAAGATTCAAACAGCTGCAGACACACGTAACTGGCGTATTTAGCTATAAATAAAAGCTTTGTCAGAAGCATCCACCAAAAACTCAGTAACCTATATCTAATCATGGAGGTCTGAAAGCTGCCACTAGTGCAACAATGAAATAGGACTACGGAGACATATGCACCTGAAGAAAACTGGGTTTGGGCAGTGAAAGGTGACAAATTGCTGGCGGTACATACAGATAAACCACCAGCACCTGAGAGACTGCTCAAGGTCGTCAAGTGTAAATGTAAGGCCGATTGCAAAACTCTTCTGTGCACTTGCCTCAAGCATGGCTTTACATGCTCCCAAATGTGTGGGGTACGCAAGTGAACTAGCTGTCTGAATTCCATTCAGATGGATAATGCAGATGACACAGAAGACTGTGATTAGAATCAAGCTTTAGCAGAACAGTGTATGTACATCATGTCTGTATTGTGATTTGACATAAATGGTCTAGTAATATGATCATTCATGTAGCAAAACCAACAATGTGGTATGTGCACCCACTAAAGCATGACATCTCCCCAGGCATCTGGCCAGTCTTATCACAGTCTTGGATGTGCACTAAATGGGTAGCTGAGGATCCTAGCTTACTTCAAGTGTACACTGATTTTGTTTGATTTTAGGTTTAACGTCCCCGTCCGCACTGTAAATGTTATTTTGGAGATGTTGCTTCCAATTTTATGGGACTTTTATCTTACATTGAGATGAATTGACATCTCAAGCCCTGCCGCCCAATGATATTAGGGTTTATTGGCATGGATGAGCCAACTCGCACTGCTTTGCCTGGTCAGGCTTAGATCCTCTAAGCGGTTTACCAGTACTCGTTTGCGGTCGGTTTCAGCTCTGCGTGGAAGCATCATGCAGCCCATATATTTCTTCAAGCCCCGATGAGCGGGGGCCATCAAGTGTACACTGAAGGCTGTTTAGACCTGATGGATGACCAGGCTTAGAGTAGTCTGATTAGCTTTTGCTTGCATGATGTAAAACCCACCACTGGGTTATATGTATGTGAATTATACACATAAGTATAAGGATAAGAACCTTGATTTTTTGTCTGTTTGATTTGAGGTTTATCGTCCCCGTCAACATTGTAAAGGTAATTTTGGAGACGTTGCTTCCAATTTTGTGGGACTTTTACCCGACATTGAGATGAAATGACATCTGAAGCCCTGTCGCTCAATGAAACCAATAGGGTTTATTAGCATGGACGGTCCACCTCGCACCGCGGTTCCTGGACAGGCTTACCAGTACTAGTGTGCTCGCCGGATTCAGCTCTGCGTGGAAGCATCATGCAGCCCATATATTTCTTCAAGCCCCTATTGGCGGGGGCCGATAAGAACCTTGAAATTATCATTTTGGTGATATAATTTTGACTTCAGTCCAATTTTAGTGTTATATGATTTCAGTGAGTAAAGAAATACTGATCATGACAGTTCGTTTTTGTTGTACCTTGGAATTCCCAAACATTTCCTACTATTTGTATCGGTAGAGAAATGTATTCTGTGTTGTTTCTTGGTGGTTTTATCCTTCAAGTTTCAATGCAGTAGTCTTGCTGGTTTGTGGTATGCGTTTGATAAGTAACATCATCATTAGTCGATATAAATTGTTTAGTGTTTAGTCACAAGGGCAAAAAAGTGGGTGGGGTAATTTTACCCCTGTTTTATCCATATAGGTCATCTTGTAATTAATAAAAAAAAACTTGCTTAACCATTTTACATGAAAAAGTTTCCATTCTGGTGTAGAAAGATGAGTTTTGATGAAATAAAACTCAACGATACATTGTCAGATAGCAAAATATTGAATTTAAACACTAAATTGCTTGCTAAACCTAGGTGCTTTCAAAATGCTACACAAAACAAATTTCATATCGTCCGATTCCGTCCTACTTTTGATATGTCTTTAAGGGAAGGTACTCCAGTACAAAAATGCTAAAAACATTTGTGTTGCAATTTTGCTTGGGTCTAGGCCAAATATCGCTAGTTTGCCTGGACTAATATGACAATTGTCTGAAGTTAGCCGGTGGAGCGACAGGCCCTCTTGGGCCTCTTGTTATGGTGGATTGAGTCCCAGGACTTGTAGTTAAAATTTATAAACAATTGAATCATTGGATAGTCATAAAAATTAGTTTAAATTTTTCTCCTGTATTTGCTTTACTATATAAACGGCCATTTTTCTACATAAGGTATAACATGGTTGTTTAACTAACACACTTTCTGCTTTGGATCCCAACAATACCATTATATGGTTTTGGTGTAATAATACTGACTTCATATTACAGATTTCCATTGAAGTGGTGATAAGATGGCTTCAGCTGATGTATCCATAAACAGAGGTCCAAAGTTGGGGGCTAAACGCAAAGAAAAGTCTGGCTTTGATGCTTTGCCGTGTAAGTAAAATCATTATTTAGCTCATCTCATAGCACCAGATAAGATGGGGTATCCACAAATTATTTTTCTTATTTCTGCTCATAAACATATATTGTTGGTACTCATATAAACATATATTGTGGGTACTCATTAGAAGTGCCTTGCCAAGGCACTTCTAATGAGTATCCTCAATATATGTATTGTGCAGAAATAAGAAAAATATGAGTACTTTTCAGTTGAAAACGGCGCCTTGTCTGAAGCTATGTCATCTGTACAAAGAACAGGGGGGCTATTGCTGTCACCTTGGTGTTCATGTCAGTGTTTGCATATAAGCAGAAGATACTGTCCTGTTCTGTGTCCTTAACCCTTATCCTGCTGTTCATGACAAGCCCTACAGTACGGCTCAGGTATTTGAACCGTTTTTCTTTTTCATTCCGCGGACAACTTTTTAAATCCGCGTTTTTCCGCCGAATGTTTTGGAGTAAACCACTCCGAGTGAAAATATTTTACTCCAAGTTATGCGCTCGATATTCCGAGGAAATTCCGTGGACCTCAGAGCTTACCTGAGATATTTGGAGTGTTTGCGAGTATTTGCGAGTGGTGATTAATTTAATTAAACATGTGTCGCCGGTGCGACGTATCAGAGGCCAATAATGGCGGCCGAAACCCGTCAAAATTTCGCTGACAGTTATCACTTTGATTATTTGTTTCTCACTTGTCCGATAATACTTCACATTAAAATTATTAAAGAATGAAAGACAACTGATTATATTATATCAAAATAATTTTCTTTTTTTGAAAATATCAAAATTACATGGAGAAATTTTGAGTTCAAAATGACCGATTTTGCAGTTTAAAAGAAGCCAATAATGGCGGCCGAAATCCGTTAAAATTTCGCTGACAGTTATCACCTTTGATATTTTGTTTCTCATTTGTCCGATTATACTTCACATTAAAATTATTAAAGAATGAAAGACAAATGATTATATTATATCAAAATAATTTTCTTTTTTTGAAAATCTTAAAATTACATGGAGAAATTTTGAGTTCAAAATGACCGATTTTGCAGTTTAAAAGAAGCCAATAATGGCGGCCGAAACCCGTCAAAATTTCGCTGACAGTTATCACCTTTGATTATTTGTTTCTCAATTGTCCGATAATACTTCACATTAAAATTATTAAAGAATGAAAGACAAATGATTATATTATATCAAAATAATTTTCTATTTTTTGAAAATATCAAAATTACATGGAGAAATTTTGAGTTCAAAATGACCGATTTTCCTGTAATTTTATGATGTTCAACATGCTTTCAATTACGGACTTGAAAGAGTTGTATGTACTCGTCATGCCCCACTGATTCCCTTGTTTGGAATCACTGTGTAGTTTCACACCCTGGGTAATTAATGATTACCTCTTTGTTGACTTTTGACATTGTTTACATTATAATAACTATCAGTGATAATTATTATCTTATAATTATATATAAATATATATGATGGTAAAAGAACATTAAATAAACAAAAAAAATGCCCAGGTATTTCGTCCAATTCCTCCGAGTATTTCCAAATAACTTCGCGAGAAAATATTGCCTCCAGGTACGATATTACGACTCGGAATAATTTCGCGAAATTTCGCATACCGTGGACCTTGCGAGTGTTTTCGAGGAGTGTCCGCCGAATATATACATATACTCGGAACAATTCCGAGTGTTTTTGAAAGTACTCGAAACGCCGAGATTCGGAATAAAGAGTTTTTTGGTTCTTATACCTGAGCCGTACTGTACCTTTGCAAACAGTGTAGATCCAGATCAGATGGCGTTTGAAGAAGGCCTTAACCTTTTTCCTGCTGTTCATGACAAGTCCTACCTTTGCAAACAGTGTAGATCCAGATCAGATGGCTTCTGTAGAAGCCATATGATCAGGATCTACACGGTTTGTCATTCACTTTGTGAATTTCGACGAAAACATTGTATCATGTTATCTGATTAACAGATAGTAAGAAATGGCTGTAGCTAATTGATAAGAGTTAACCAATTTTGTACCGGAAACCCCAAAACAGGTACCTTGGCACAGTGCAGGCCCAGACGAGATGCCGCATTCATATGCCGCAGAATGCGGCGTCTTATCAGGGCCTACACTTTTTGCAGAAAGTTCAGCCATTTTCCAAATCAATTTTGAAGATACCACAGCCTGTCACCCCAAAATTTAGAAATGGACTCCTGCTATATATGAGGAGGAAGGTTCCGTTTGGTACAAAAAGGGTTATTAGTGTTGAGTGATTAAACTCCAAACCAACCAGTGTCCTGTGACAGCTCCTGTTCCATTTCCTATATCATTTGAGCTGCATAGAAACAAACTGTCTACGAAAACATACAACCAGCAAAGACAAAGATCAGTCTGGCCTGATCTTCTTAATCTTTGCTAGGTGCATTTTTTCATTGACAGTTGAGCCCGCACAGCCACTGTCAGATCAGACTTCGTTGTGCACTATTTGGACATGTATTGATCTGATACTTCTCCCTGCAGTCAAAGAGGAGGTTCTAACGAGTACCCACAACTTTAGTCCTATGGTTTTGAACGGAAATAATGTATACCCTTGTAAATCCCGACTTTCCCTACATATGGAGGACTTTACAAGGGTAATCATTTCACAGACTTGTCATGGAGGCTGCTTGTCATTGCTTATTTCGCTACAGTGCTCTTTGCTGATTTTATGATTACATAATAGTTTTGTTATCGTTTCACTTAGTGGTTACTCAGTTCATGCCTAAGTACGTTATCAATTTGTATTAATATGGTTTTCCATAATGATTCAGTTAGGGGATATCAGTATCCAAAAATATCAATTGGGGAGGTTAAGTTTTGTTTTATATGTTCATTGGTGGAGGCGTAAAACAGAATGTGGGCCAGTTAAACGATAGATTTACCTCCGCAAATACAATTTTCAATAGAGTATTCTCCATTTTAATGCACTTATTCACTTGCTATATTCAAAAACAGTGTTCTATATGCCCGAGACGGTAAGCACAGTGAGCTGCATAAATCCAAACCAATGAAAATCAATGTTACATGAAGACTGGATTTCCACCAGTAAATTGCGGAATATACTGCAAAATATTTTTACATTATCAAATTGGACATTGCATTACATACGCAGGTGCATTTAATCCTTTTCCCGCTTAACACAACAACCACCTACCCTTCCAAACTGTGTACATCCAGATCAGGATCTACACTGGTTGTCAATTAATTAGCTAATTTGAATGAAACATTATATCAAGTATTTTGATTGGTTGATAATCAGAAATGGGTGTGGCAAAATTAATGCAGCAGGATAAGGGTTAATAGAACTGAAATTTTGTCTCTCTATACTTTTCACTGACTGATAACTTGGTTCAGGGCAATGAGTACATAATAGTTCATAGATTTCCATAATTGTGCAATCAGTTAGGGGATACCTGTATTCAAAATTGTCATTTGTGGAGGTAAATTGGTGGTTTTGCGATGGGAAATTTTGTTTTACGATGATGCATCAGCGGAGACATCAGACGGAATTTGCGATGAACCAGATGATGTACCTCACCAATTGACAATTTTGCATTACAGTTATCCCCATTCTAATGCAATTATTCGGTTGTTTTGTTAAAAACTGTACTCTTTTGCACAGAACGGCAAGCACTGAACAGTGTAAAACTAAATGCTAGCCAATGTAAAGCGACGCTACGTGATGACATTGGGTTTCGGACGATATGTCGCATTTGATGTTATCCAATCAGGTGTCGCATTAGGTACACAAGTACATTAGAATTTAATTTTGTCTCTCTATTCATAACAGTAATTTTTTGCAGTTGATGTTCAAGAGGAGATAGAATGTCTATATGAGTTCGTCCCGGAAGTCGAAGAACATTTTGAAATTGTTGACAAAATCGGAGAAGGTAATTCTTTGCATTCAAAGCAGGGCTTCCATTAACTCCCAAATTCAGGAAGTCCCAGACTTCCTACCCTTGAAATCTGGAAGTCCAACTGGAAAATTCAGGAAGTCCCAATTTCGAAGCAAGGTGTTGGTGGATAGTAAAATTGTTTTGATGAAGAAATATATATTATTTAATTTATGAATCTCTTGTTTGCATTTTTAATCACCTGTATATTCTTTTAGATGGCTAGTAAAGTGTGGATAGGTAAACTGACCGGCTCAAAAATGACTTGAATAGTGTTGACTGGGCCGTTAAACTCAAAACAATCAAGCAAAGCTCTGTAAGGAAGTTGAAACTACTCATAACTATGTGACATTATATGCAGTCAGTACAGTGCAGAGGAGTGCATACAAAAAAGAAAAATATTTTTATGGCCTGTATATATGTTATAACTTTCCAAGTAAAACTCCTTAAACCCCCCCCCCCCACCCCACCCATGTCATTTGTCTTTTTTCAAAATCCTGTTTGTTTGTGCAGATTGTAATTCATGTATTATACAAAGAAATAAATATTTGTACTAAAAATGCATATCTCATCACACTTACAAAACAATGTCATTAGTGACAATGCCCTTTTGTAATGATTCTATTAATAACAAATAGGCTGCGTCTCCTGACAACCGGTTGTCAGGAGCATTTTTGCTATGTAAAATGCTCCTGACAACCGGTTGTCAGGAGCATTTTACATAGCAAAAATGCTCCTGACAACCAGCAATATTTTTTCCAGTAAAATCCTGCTATAGTTGCATTATTTTGGTTACTTAACCCAATATTTTAAGTTTCTTGATACATGTTTAATATTTTTTGTCTTCTTTGGTATTATAACAGAGCTACTGGAGTGAAAATAAAAGCGAAAAACCTTATGGTATTTGCAGAATTTACTGTTTCATTTATTACTGAAAATCAATACCAAATACATGTTTATATAGGGACAATTTTACTTTAGTGCTATGGAAAAAAAAACATGTCATAACTTCCCATTTAGAGAATATATATGGTTAAGGGGTGGGGATCTGAACAGTTTCTGAGATATATGGCTTTTAATGAAGTTTAGGGGTGGAGCATGCCCTGGGCACTGATGTCACTGATTGCATCTTATCCTTATGAATATGAACAAGAATATATATGGTTTAGGGGTGGGGCTCTTAACAGTTTCTCAGGTATATGGTCTTTTGTGAAGTCGAGGGTAGGAGCATGGCCTGTGCACCCCTGGGTGACCCCTAGGTTGGTGTCACTGAATGTGTCTTATCGTAAGGAACAAGAATATATGGTTTAAGGGTAAGGATCTGTAAGGTTTCTGGAATTTTGGGCCTTTTATGAAGTGGAGGAGGTTGGGCATGGCACTGGCACATCCTGGGGACCCCCAGTTTGGTGTCACTGAATGGGACTTATCATAAGGAAAGAGAATATATATGGTTTAGGGGTAGGGATCTGTAAGGTTTCTGGAGTATTAAGCCTTTTATGTATTGGAGAGGGTATGGCATGGCCCTGGTACATCCCACGGGTCCACCAGGTTGATGTCACTGAGTGCGTCTTATCATAAGAACAAGAATATATATGGTTATTGGGTGTGGATCTGTATGGTTTCTGAGATAAATGGCATTTTATGACGTGGAGGGTGTGAGGCATGGCCCCAGCACAACCTAGGGGACCCCAAGGTTGACATAAAAGTATATGGCTGAGAGAAGTTTACTCAAGGAACATTTCTATGAAAGTTTGGCAAAATATCTGCAAAGGTTTGGCAGTGAATGCCATTTTTCAATTGCCCACATTATAAGTCAATGGGAAATCTAAGTTGCCATTGTAACCCATCTAAATGGTCGAATTTCATAAACAAGAGGGCCATGATGGCCCTGGATTGCTCGCCTGATCAATAGTGTAACAAGTGGGCCCCTGGGAGAGCCCTTATTGGCCACGGGCTATGATTTGAATAATCTTGGTAGCGGTCTAAAAGGTGAAGCTTCATACCAAATATCAAATACCAGAGCCTTCTGGTTTCAGACAAGAAGATTTTTAAAGGTTTTTCTTATATATGAGTTTATATTAAACTTGGGGTCCCCAGGGTGGGTCAATTTTGGCCCCAGGGCTATAAATTTGAACAATCTTGGTAGAAGCTTCATACCTTCTGCTTTCAAACAAAAAGATTTTCAAAGGATTTCAATGCCTTGACTTCTATTTCCTAGGGCTATAATTTGAACAATTTTGATAGAGGTCCACTAGATAAAGCTTCACATCACATATCAAAGACCTGGGCCTTTCAGGTGGAGCACTGTGGTGCAGTGGTAAAGCATCGGATTTGAGATCGAGAGGTAGCTGGTTCGATCCCCGCAAGCGCCACGTGTTGTTTCCTTGAGCAAGAAACTTTATTCACATTGCTTAGTACTGGTTCCTTCCCAGGAAAAGAGGGCCACGTGGAAGATTAGTACTAGTACTAAATGTGTTACCCTCTATAAATAAGGTCGATTATTATTATTATTATTATTATTATTATTATTATTTTTCAGAGTAGAAGATTTTTTTAAATTTCCCTATATAAGTCAATGTACATTGTAAAACCGAAGGGCCCTTGGGCGGGGGCATTTTTGGCCCAAGGGCTTTGATTTGAAAAATCTTGGTAGAGATATACTAGATGAAGCTACACACCAAATATCAAAGAACTGGGCCGTGCAGTTTCGGAGAAGAAGATTTTTAAAGATTTTCCCTGTATAAGCCTTTTTGTTTGTTTAATTTGAGGTTTAACATCCCTGTCAACACTGTAAAGGTCATTTTGGAGACACTGCTTCCAATTTTGTGGGACTTTTACCCGACATTGAGATGAAATGACATCTCAAGCCCTATCGCCCAATGAAACCAATAGGGTTTATTAGCATGGACGGTCCACCTCGCGCCACGGTTCCTGGACAGGCTTAGATCCTATAAGCGGTTTACCAGTACTAGTGTGTGGGTCCCTGTATAAGCCAATGTAAAACCAAAGGGCCCCAAGGTTGGGGCATTTTTCGCCCTAGGTATATTATTGGAGCAATCTTGATAGAGGTCCACTCGATGTGGCTTCACACGAAATATCAAAGATCTGGGCCTTGCGGCTTCAGAGAAGATGATTTTTAAAGATTTTCCCTATAAATACATGTAAGTCTACGTAAAAACAAAGGGCCCGAGGCGGGGGCATTTTTTGCCCCAGGGCTATAATTTGAACAATCTTGGTAGAGGTCCACTAGATGAAGCTAAAATACCAAATATCAAAGACCAGGGCCTTGTGGTTACAGAAAAGAAGATTTTTAAATATTTTCCCTATATAAACCTATGAAAAACCAAAGGGCCCCAGGGTGGGGGCATTTTTAGCCCTATGGCTATAATTTGAACAATCTTGATAGAGGTCCACTAGATGAAGCTTCACACAAAATATCAAAGACCTGGGCCTTGCGGTTTCAGAGAAGAAGATTTTTAAAGATTTTTCCTACATAAGCCTATGTTAAACCAAAGGCCCCCGAGGCGGGGGTATTTTTGGCCCCAGGGCTATAGTTTGAACAATCTTAGTAGAGGTCCACTAGATGAAGGCAACCATAAAAATAGCCATCGAAACAGATGGCAAATCCCCCGACCAAAAGCCAATATGGCCTTCAGAAGATTGTTCACCAATAGAAAGTGCACCAGAATTAAGACAGCAATATATCACAAAACTTTTGGAGTTATGGCCATCACTGGATTATACTGACAGGGGAGATAACTAAAAAACCAGGGCACTCAGAATTGTGGTTCTTGCGCATAACATGCCTGCTTAAGCTCATGAATGTATTTCTGTATGAATTACCGTTAAAATATGTCTCAAAGGGTATTCAAGATATGGTGATCACAAGCTGGTCATACTGTTATATTGGAAGGGTAGATAACTCAAATACCACAGCACCAACAGTTATGCTTCTTGCACATGACACCCCTTCTGTAGCTTGTATACAATTGCGCCAAAGTTCCTTCAATATATCTCAAAGGGTGTTGGAGTTATGGCCATCACAAGGTTATATTGTCAGGGGAGATAACTAAAAAACCTGAGCACCAAGAGTTGTAATTCTTGAGCATGACACACCTGCTTAATCTCATGTACATCTGCATCAAGTACCACCAATATGTCTTAAAGGGTATTGGAGGTACGGTGATCGCAAGGTGGTCATACTGTTATATTGGAAGGGGAGATAACTCAAATACTATACCACCCAGAGTTAAGGTTCTTAGGCATCAACCGCCGTCTCAACCTTGTTTACAATTGTGCCAAGTACCATCAATATATCTCAAAGGGTATTGGAGTTATGGCCATCGCAAGGTTATATTGTCGGGGGAGCTAATTCAAAAACAAGGGCACCCAGAGTCATGGTTCTTGCAAGTGACACACCTGCTTAACCTCATGTACAACTGTACCAAGTACTATCAATATATCTCAAAGAGTGTTTGAGATGTGGCCATCATAAGGTAGCGATTCTATTTTATTGGAAGGGGAGATAACTAAAAAAACCATGGCACCCAGAGTTGTGGTTCTTGTGCATGACACACTGTCTCTGCCTACTGAACAAGTGTGCCAGGTACCATCAATATATATCTAATTCTTAAAGGGTATTGAAGTTATGGCCATCACAAGGTAGTCACTCTGTTTTATTTTAAGAGGAGATAACTAAAAAACCATGGCAACCAGAGTTGTGGTTCTTGTGCATGACACGCCGTCTCAGCCTTGCGAACAACTGAGCCAAGTACCATCAATATATCTCAAAGGGTATTGGAGTTATGGCCATCACAAAGTAGTCATTCTATTTTATTAGACGGGGAGATAACTAAAAATGTATGGCATCCAGAGTTCTGGTTCTTGCGCATGACACGCCGTCTCAGCCTTGTGAACAATTGTGCCAAGAACCATCAAAGAATCTCAAACCAAATGGTATAGGAGTTATGGCCATCACAAGGTTGCGTCTGCGGATGGAAGGACGGATGCCAGGCTAATGGCTATATCCCCTGTACCTATTCAGTCGGGGGATAAAAATGAGCAGTAGGCCTAAAATCATATTGCAGATAGTAGATTGCCTAAGGAACATTTCTATGAAAGTTTTGTCAAAATATCTGCAGAGGCTTGGCAGTAAATGCCATTTTTCATTTTTCCCCATTTTAAGTATATGGAAACTATAAGTTGCCATAGCATCCAAACTAATTAGCCGATTTTCATAAAAAAACACAAACTTTCAATCCCCCAGCCCAAGGATGCTACAGATAAAATTTGGGCCCAATTGGCTCAGTGGCTTCAGGAGTTGTCATATATAAGGGTCCGATGAGCTAAAAAATCTGAATAAAAATTACATGAATTAAGTTTGTTTGAATACTAAAAACTGACAAAAAAGCATTAAATTTGTATCAAGAACCATGAAAAATTAAAAAGGTAACTAAAATAATACTAATATCATAGGTTTTTATTGGAAAAATATTGCTGGTTGTCAGGAGCATTTTTGATAGCAAAAATGCTCCTGACAACCGGTTGTCAGGAGCATTTTATATACCAAAAATGCTCCTGACAACCGGTTGTCAGGAGACACTTCCTAACAAATATTAAGCAATTTGGAGACATTATAGAAATTTTGGAGAAAAAAAGTATATGTGAATGGCCAATGGAAGCCATAGCTGATTGGCTGCTAGATTTTGATAATATCATTGAGAAAAAGAAAGAGCAGGTCTCAGCTTTCACTGAAAGCAGATTTTTTCACAGTCAAAAAAAAATGATAAAAGTAGTTTGTGATCTATTAACAATGCAGACATTGACTTACAAAATAGTTTATGCTAAATAGTTTATTATAGTTTTGAGAGGTTAATTTGAACCTTGATAGTTTGCATATGCCCAAAACAACATTTTTGTGCATTTTGGTTCATTTCAGGAACATTCAGCTCAGTATTCTTGGCCAGACTGAAGCATCACCCAGATATTCCACAGTTGTTTGCTTTGAAACACATTATACCAACAAGCCATCCATCTAGAATAGAGGGAGAACTCAAGTGTCTTCTAGAAATAGGGTAAATTGCAACTTGGTTCTCTGGGCTCTAGGGGTATTAACCCAATGTACGTGGGAAACCCCTAAAGGAGTACCTTGGCAAACAGTGAAAGTCACAATCAGACGCCGCCGAATACGGCGTCTGATCAGGGCCTGACACCCCTTATATGACAAATGGACTTGTCCAACATATACCGATAGAAGATAGCCCATTTCACAATGTAGGGGTGTCAGTTTGAGTTATTTTAGAAATTTATTCTGACAAAAAGGCTGAAGTTTTAGCAAACAGTGATGGCCCAGATCAGAAGCCCTGGGTCCAGTTGTTCAAAAATAATGACGTCGTTAGTTAACATATCGTTAAAACTTTGATCATTAAATATGGCAAATATACTGAAATTTTTGCTGAAAAAATGTGAGCAGCTTTTGCAGACGCAAAAGCTGCTCACATTTTTTCAGCAAAAATACCAAAATTTACAATATACTTGCTAGACGAGTTAACAATATGACCACTAATGAGCTTGTTAAGCTAACGATGCTTTGAACAACTGGGCCCTGATCTAGACCTGAACTGTTTGGAAATATCCTGGTTTGGCGTTTTCTGATAAAATGGGTCAATGTTGTTTTTGATTCTTCTCAAAAACAGCATATTCACCTTATCTGCATTATCTGCTGGTTCCTAGTCTGAAGGTTATCAGTGTTGGAAAAACAGGTAACCAGACCCCCCTGGCCTTTCAAGGTCAGGGGGGTCTGGTTACCTGTTTTTCCAATATTGACAATGTGCAAGCTGGGAGCCAGAAGATAATGCAAATATGGTGAATGGAACTGCTTCACTCAATACTGGGTCCCAACAACATATTCACTGCGACAGGTGATAATAGTATCTGTCTCAGAAGCTGGATTCATTGGCTGGCCATTCCTAAAAAAGGCAGTTGCCAGTTACCGGCAAAAGGCTGTGCGGTGTATTGGTTAATGGCTTTGTGAGATGTCCTGGTCCTGCCTCGTTAAAATTGTGGATGAGTTAACTGACTGACCCAACATGATCTGACTGGTTGGGCTTTTAACCCTCATCCTGCTGAACCACGATAACTCTTACCTTTGCAAACAATGTGCCGGCTTCAGTAGCTCAGTCAAATGCGAGTTTGACTGGTGATCAGGAGGATGCAGGTTCAATACCTGCCGGGGTCGGCAACATTCTTTAGTGGAGATTGACCATGAAATCTTTTCTATGGTCACTCTCTCCCTTCCGCTGATTCAAGAAGCGCAGTTGTCAGTTTCTGGCGAAAGAATGTGGACTGTACTGGTTAACCGCTTACATATAAGCCTGCCCAGGAAAAGTGTGGACATGTGAACGGACCGGCTCAAAAATGACCTAAATAGTGTTGACGGGGCCGTTAAACTCCAATATAAAGAAACAGATTTGCAAACAATGTAGATCCAAATTAGATGGATGCCAAGTACTGCAACGGTTGGTCCGGTGGTTTTTCTTAAAGTGCTCTGGTTTTTGCCCACCTCAGATTAAGGTATAAGTGAAATAATCTTGAAAGGGTGGTAAAACCAAAATCAACAAAAAAGGGAATAAAAGATCTGTGGCCATCTGATCTTCACTGTCATGCAGCTTGTGGATTGAAAGGCTACATTTTATCAAGTAATTTGATTGGTTGATACTCAGAAATGGGTGTGACATATTAATTCATTCAGCAGGACAAGGGTTTCATGTGTGTTTTGGGTTTTACCTCCCACCAACAGCTAAGGTCATAGAGAGAATGGACCCCGGTTTGAAGACTCGTCCAAAAGTCTGGAGACGTCCGAAATAATCACACAGGTCTTATTATAGGTTTTGTGGTGCACTAGCTCAAATGAGCCCCGCCAAGCGAATTTGTGTCTTCGAGCATTCCGTCATGACAAATTTTAACTGTGCATGCCCAGCCATTCAGAGGGGCCAGGGATATGGGTTTCTATCTGAAGGTTCCTCTTGATTCACTGCTTGTATGAGCGAGCAGCGAAGGTTCTGGCGAGACTGCGCGGATGCGCAGGCTCGCCTGAACCTTCGCTGCTCGCATAGGGGATAAGCACCAAAATCGCTTGACGGGGCCCAAATGATGGTTTTTTTTTTTGTTTTTTTTTTTTGATAAAAAAACATATATTCTTGTATATAAGATCCCCTGGCCAGATCTAGAACCCCCTGGCCAGAGCTATTTTCCATAAGACACTTAGTTGATAGAAAAAAAAAAATACAAAATTATTTGGTTTATTCGCCTTATTGATTCATAAGTCATTGTATTTTAAGAGGTCAAGACAATGTAATGGGTGTGGAGCTGTGTTTAAGAAACAGAGACCATGTTGTGATAGTCATGCAGTATTTTCCACATGAGAAATTCCAGGTAATAGAACCAGAAACACTTCTCTTGTTTCCATTTCTTAAGAAATCTTTTCAAAATATTTTTTTCTCAGTACAGTAAAGTCCTAAAAATTTGGTTACATTGAGGACGTTCTGTAATTCTCTGAAAAATTTAACCAATTTGTTTCTTGATCCAGCAAGGAGTATAAATAGTGCAGACAGAATGGCAAACAGTGTAGAACCTGATCAGACTGCTCCTTCAGGAGCAGTCTGATCTGGGTCTTCACTGTTTTCTTATGCATATGTGTCCCAGTTCAGACACATTGAGGACGTGCTGTAGGTCTCGGAAAACTTTTAACAAATTTGTTTCTTAATAGTGCAGACACAATGGCAAACAGTGTAGCTCCTGATCAGACTGCTCCTGGATGCAGTCTGATCTGGATCTTCACTGTTTTCGTACGCCTATCTGTCCCGATACTTTGAATCATTACGGTATAAACAATAGATATACCATAAAGAGCGAGAATGAAAGCTCTGTTTTGAAGATCTAGGTTTAACCCTTCAGTCGCTGGAAATTCTGCAACAGATGACAATCAATTTGCTTTTATTTCTCAGATAAGATAAGACATGCAAAGTCTGGCCTTATTTTCTCTGAAAAATAAAAATAAATGCTTTATCTACTGTATTTATTCATGGCCCCCGCCCATCGGGGCTTGAGGAAATATATGGGCTGCATAATGCTTCCATGCAGAGCTGAAACCGACCCGCAAACGAGTACTGGTAAACCGCTTAGAGGCTCTAAGCCTGCCCAGGCAAAGCAGTGCGAGTCGGCCCGTCCATGCTTATAAACCCTCTTGGTTTCATTGGGCGACAGGGCTTGAGATGTCATTTCATCTCAGTGTCGGATAAAAGTCCCACAAAATTGGAAGCAACATCTCCAAAATGACCTTTACAGTGTTGACGGGGACATTAAACCTCAAATCAAACAAACAAATACTGTATTTATCCAGATGTACATGCCTGAGCTAACAGTGTAGACCCAGATGAAATGCCACAGAACATGGCTTTGCATCAGGGTCTACACTGTGTGCCACACATCCAGCTATTTTTAGACACAACATAGGGTAGTACTTGATCAAATTTTTGATAAGTATGGTAAGAGATGAGGTGTCCGAATATTTGGGGTAAATACGGTACCATAAATTGAAAATGCCATCTACTAGTCAAGTCCTTTTCAAAATTTAGAGGTGTCAGGTTGTGTTTTCTTCAAAATCTATTTGGAAACTGGCTGAACATTTTACAAACAGTGTAGGCCCTGATCAGACGCTGCGTCCTGAGCATCTGATTTGGGTCTGCACTGTTTGCCAACTACCCGTTTTGGGGTTTCTGGTACAAAATGGGTTAAGTCTACTTTAAGCAAAAGAAATTTCTAGCATCTGGTCTGTGTCTACACTGTTATCCACTGTCCCAAAAATTGGGACACTAAGCAAGTGGCACAATCTCATTTAAAATATCTTTGTAATCTATTTACTTTCATCAAACAGATGCGGGTTATTTATTACTCAAACAAAACCTCACAGGCTTAATGGGTAAGTGGGCTGACTGGTGTTTCTCAGGGTGAAATAACCTTGAAAGGGCTGTAAAACCAAAACAAAGACAAAAAAGAAAAGATAAGGAAAAAGAGACAAACAAACAAAATCTTAAAAACTTAACTTTAGAATTGTAAGTAAGGAATAGTGCAGAAGTGGTGTCAACCATCTCCCCCATGTTTTGCATTTTATGTTATAGCTGAAGCCGGCCTCGGTAGCTGAGTCGAATGCACATCTGACTGGTGATCAGGAGGACGCGGGTTCGATACCTGCCAGGGTCGGCAACATTCTTTCATGGAGATTGATCTTGAAATCTTTCCTATGGTCATTCTCTCCCTACCGCTGATTCAAGAAGGGCATTTGTCAGCTTCTGTCGAAAGAATGTGCACTGTACTGGTTAATTGCTTACGTATAAGCTTGCCCAGGAAAAGTGTGGATAGGTAAACTGCCCAGTGCAAAAATGACCTAGTGTTGACTTGGCCGTTAAACTCCATTAGAAACAAACAAACAAAATGTTATAGCTGACAGGTGTGATTATTATCTTTGCAGGATTATATATTACGGATGAGTTTCCAGGAAGTCCACGACTATATAAAACATTTACTGATAGCTTTACGGCGTGTTCATCAGTTTGATATTATACACAGAGATGTGAAACCAAGTAATTTTTTGTATGACAGCAAGACAAAACGGTGAGTCCCATGGAAATTTTTCAAGACAACAAAAATGTGGGCCTTTTTAGTAGCCTGGTTGTTAAGAAAAACTATTGCAAATGCAATATTTAATACTCCGGTATCTTTGCTGGGAAAGCGTGAGTAGCTTTTGCATTTGTAGAAGCTACTTGTATTTTTTTTTTTCAGCAAAAATATTAGCATATTTAGGGCCCCACACTGAAAGTGTGGGTGCCCTATAGTAATCACTCTGTCCGTCTGTCCGTCCACAAATGTTTTCTACTCCTCTGATAGCGCTGCCGGGGCCCTAGTCAGTTTCACTGACAGCTCTAGTTACCGTAGTAAATAATCGTTTATATACAATATCCTTACTGACAACATCATTAGTTTTGAACATTGACAGCATCGTTAGATTTGAACACTTACATTGTTAGATTTGAACATTGACAGCATCGTTAGATTTACCGGCCCCGATAGCTCAGTTGGTAGAGTGTCCGCTCGGGGGAACGGGAGGTCACGGGTTCGATCCCGGGCCGCGACATACCAAAGTTGTTAAAAATGGTACTAGCTGCTCCTCGCTTGGCACTCAGATTTACGGGGTAGAGCTAGGACTGGTCGACCCAGTGTCAGGATAATGTGACTGGGTGCAGTATCATGTAATGTGTCTGGGACATGATACTTCAGTGAGGCAGAACTATAAAAGTGAGCATTGAGCTCCCTGTTGCAACCAGACTATTGTGATATGACTGAAAAATTGTTGAAAGCGACGTTAAACCTGAATTCACACACACACACATCGTTAGATTTGAACACACAACATCGTTAGATTTCAGGGATTTTCCTAGTGCAAATGGGGCCGGTAATCAGCCCCTATTTTTCCCAGTTCAGAGACCGATTTTCCTAAATTTTACAAAAAATTCCCCAATTTCTGATTTTGTGCTATATATTGATGCAAATTTCATGAAAATTGAACCAAACTGACAAAGTTACAACTGATTTAAATTCCCAACTTTAAATATTAGCGAGCTGTTTTTCCCAAACCCAACAGCCCCTGGACCTGGTCCTGCTTATGAAGGGTAGGAAAATCCCTGGATTTGAACATTGACAGCTTTGTTAGTTTTGAACACTGATAACATCATTAGATTTGAACACTGACAACATCATAAGATTTGAACATTGACAACATTGTTAGATTTGAACACTGACATCGTAAGAGTTGAACATTGACAGCATTGTTAGATTTGAACACTGACAACATCGTTAGATTTGAACATTGACAGCATCATTAGATTTGAACACTTACAACATCGTTAGATTCGAACACTGACAACATCATTAGATTTGAACATTGACAGCATCGTCGATTTGAACACTGACAACATAGTTAGATTTGAACACTGACAACATAGTTAGATTTGAACACTGACAACATAGTTAGATTTGAACACTGACAACATAGTTAGATTTGAACACACAACATCGTTAGATTTGAACATTGACAGCATTGTTAGATTAGAACATTGGCAGATGATTCACATGAAATGCCAAGCTTTTTTCCTCTGAAAAAAAAAAAAAAAATTAGATTGTTGTCTGCAGTGCTTGAAGGGTTAACAGTCAAGCCAATTATTGTTTTATTTTATTTATTTATTTATTTTTTTTTTGTTGTTGCACATTATAGGTATGCCCTGGTAGATTTTGGACTGGCACACAAAGCCCCAGTTCAGAAGAAAGCTGGAGACCAGTCTAGAACACCTGTTACGGCTCATTCAAAAGGGATCCTTACACCATCACAGGTAGGGTGAATCAAAATACCCACTATCATTGGCATGTAGAAAACTAGGAAGTGGTAATAGGTGTTGTTACCTATGTCACAACACAGACCAGGCTCCAGTGGTTCGTTAGCTAAACAAGCTCGTTAGTGGTCTGGGGCCAGTTGTTCAAAGCATCGTTAGCTTAACAAGCTCATTAGTGGTCAAATTGTTAACTGTTCTGGCAAGAAAAATATCGAAAATTTTGGTATTTTTGCTGAAAAAAATGTGAGCAGCTTTTGCATCCACAAAAGCTGCTCACTTTTTTTTAGCAAAAATTAAAATTTTTAGCATATTTGCCATATTTAATGATCAAAGTTTTAACGATACATTAACTAACGCCATCATTATTTTTGAACAACTGGCCCCAGATTGTTAACTGTTCTAGTGAGTACAATATCTGATACTCTGGTTTGTGAGCAGCTTTTGCATTTGCAAAGTTTTAACAATAGGTTAACTACGTCATCATTAGCTTTGAACAACTAGCCCCTGTTCTCTAAATTATAAGTCATGTCTGTGTTAAGCTGTGTTTGCAAGTCGGTCTAATGTCTTGTTGGATTCAGCACTATCAGATTAATCCTAACTGCTGGACTTAAAAATATCTTTTTTTCGAAAACAGTATACATCCAGATCAACTGGCTTCTGGGTCCATGTTTGATTTATTGAAGTTTCACTTTATTAAGATACCAAAGTGATCCTAAGTATTGGGACAGACAGGCCTCACCAAACAGTGCAGACCCAGATCAGACTGCTCCTGAAGGAGCAGTCTGATCAGGGTCTTCACTGTTTGCCATTCCGTCTGCACCTTTTTGGACTCCTTGCTGGATGATGAAACAAAATTTCTTAATTTTTAGGAGAAATACAGCAAGTCCTCAAGGTGTCCGAATTTTTAGTATTTTTACGGTGTAAAGTATTTAATGAATATTTTATTGGTCACATTCTTATTACTGTTTTCCTTGCAGGAACATATTAACCAAGCTCACACCCCAGACCCTGTCTGTCTTAAACCAACAATAGATTCCTCATTCAAGTCTAAACAGTATACCCCATCCACTCCAAACCTAAGCAACTCAGTGTTTTCAAAACGGATCAAGTCGCCTAGAAGAGCCCTACTGGCTAAGCGAGCCTTGTTGATTAAGGAGAGAGAAGAAAGATACTCCCAGAAGAAGGCTTCATCATCTTTGCTATTGCAACCGTCGGCAGCGGCTTGTCAGTGTTACGAGAAACCTCAGATATGCTCCTTGTGCTCATCAAGGTAATTTGCTCTCAGTCAGGACACAGCTTTTCAATATATTGTTAATGGGACAAGCTTGTTACTCGTCAAAATGTTTACTGTTTTTGCAAGAATAATAAAATAATATCTGATACTCTGGTATCTTTGCTGGAAAAATGAGAGTAGCTTTTGCAACTGCAAAAGCTACTCTCATTTTTCAGCAAAAATAATTACCAAATTTAGCTACATAAACTTATTAAAGTTTTCCTCAAAACCGGTGAGGCAATACCTACAACATAGGTTTTTATGGAGAATCGACAAAAACTATCCTAAAACTATCCTAGATACCTTACCCGTTTCTATGTGAATCCATTCTATCTCAAAAGTCACTGCCAGCCTCTGTGGCTCAGTAGGATGCGCATCTGACTGGTGATCAGGAGGACGCAGGTTCGATACCTGCCGGGGTCGGCAACATTCTTTCATGGAGATTGATTGTGAAATCTTTTCTACAGTCATTCTCTCCCTTCCGCCGATTCAAGAAGGGCAGTTGTCAGTTTCTGGTGAAAGAATGTGCACTGTACTGGTTAACCGCGTATGTATAAGCCTGCCCAGGAAAAGTGTGGATACGTAAAATGACCGGCTCAAAATGACCTAAAATAATGTTGACTGGGCCGTTAAACTCCAATACAAACAAACAAACAAAAACTACATAAAATGTTCAAAATTTTCCTCAACACCGGTGAGGCAGTTCTAATGAATACCCACAATATAGGTTTTTAAGGATAATTGAATAAAACTATCCTTCCTTTTCTGTTTCTATGTGCATATATTCCACCTCAAAAGTCACTGTTTAGACCATTCCATAACCTTTGTTGGTTAAAGTGTTATTGTCATAAAATATTTAGATTGTCAATGCTTTTACAGAAAACCCGTGTAGTTAAATATAGCGATGCAATGTTGTTCATACCTCCATAAATACACTGACTCACATGACGTCACATGATCATTCAGTGACATCGAAAATAAACCATGGTTCTCTCCATTATGATTGGATGATGGCGATGTTATGGCAGCAACAGTCATAGAAAAACTGTGCCATTGTTTTCTTGTTTCAGTTTTAGCCTTCAAACCAATTACTTTGTCATATGCAGTAAAATTCCTATATTAAGACCACCTTTGGGACTGTTCAAAAGTGGTCTTTAAGACCGCTTTTGAACAGTCCCAAAGGTGGTCTCCAACCAGATGACACCATGTACAAAAAACACAAAGAAAAAATAACAGAAACTTTCTGAATGAGCTTTTTAAAGGAGAATATGTCTCAATTTTTAGTGATTTCACTGTACTGGTTGGAAAATAATACAAATGTGACCGGTCACGCGAAAAGGGACCTTCTGGGAAGTTACGTCATTTAGCGTAAATGACGTTAGAAAATAATGTTCAAGTTAACGTCATAATTGATACTGATAATTTGATTACGCTGCGTCTTAATTGGACTCACAATTCACCTTACATATGGCGAAATGGCATTTTTTCAAGACCTTTCACTGTTCCTATTCGAGTATCGTCCCTTGTTTTAGTAAAAATAAAAATAAACAGTAAACGTCACAGTTGACTTCCGCACCAAGTGACAGCTGTTACCTAAAAATTATTCTCTTGAATTTAACAGCGTTTACAGGTTACATGTACATGTCTGCTCCGGGCAACGAATGTTTTTCATCTGGGTAAGGTCAGGCCCATGAGATATAATTTTCGATATTCAACCCGGCCGATAAGGTCAACCGAGTTCACAGACAGTGGGTGTTGGTGACGTCTAACTGCTACGTCATAAGTTAATCAATATATTATTAGAAAATGCATTACTCAGTATAGGATTTATAGTACAGTAGCTCCCCCCATAATGCCATCTGTTTGAAATTTACTCCAAACAATTATATGTTTGTTTGATTTGAGGTTTAACGTCCCCGCCAAAACTGTATAGGCCATTTTTGAGACGTTGCTTCCAATTTTGTGGGATTTTCACCCAACATTGAGATGAAATGACATCTCAAGCCCTGCCACCTAATTAAAACAAATGGTTTTATATGCATAAATGGTCAGACTTACACCACTTTTCCTGGACAGGCTTTAGAACCTCTACCAGTACTCAAGTGTGGTCGGTTTCAGCTCTGCGTGGAAGCATCGTGCAGCCAAATATATTTCTTCAAGCCCCGATGGGCGGGGCCGGCTGCCAACAATTACCCAACCAGGTTATATATCAACTTGATGAGGCTGAGCTTACCGACGAATGAGACTGAGTAATCACTTCTGACAACTCAGTAAAATGCAATGATTTTTATCTCCACACTGTGACAACTGACGGGGCAAAAAGAAAAGAAAGAAAAAAAAGAAAGCTAACTGTTGGGTGTGTGTGTGGGGGGGGGTCGTTAACGTACCACCAACATTTAAGGTCATACGACGACGGGATCTCGGTCTAAAGACTCATCCAAATAGTTTGAGATGAGGTCCATTTTGGTGCTTGAGGGTGTGTGTGTGTGTGTGGGGGGGGGGGGGGGGGGGGGAGGTCACGTCCCAACAACATCTAAGATCATATTGCGACGGGGATCTCGGTTTAAAGACTTAAAAAATCTGGAGATGGCGTCCATTTTGGTGTATTGAAATACAAACATAACTATATTTAATAGTTCTATTTGACGGTTAGCGGACCACACCAGCCTGAGAAACTTACGGAACCCGGGAAGGGACATGATTTTTTTTTCACTTTATAAGATGTGCGCACAAGATAATATCTTGTGCAGACAAGATATTGTCTTGTGCGGACAACATATTATCTTGTGCGGACAAGATAATATCTTGTCCGCACAGCATAATATCTTGTCCGCAAAAGATATTCAGTTGTGCGAACAAGATATCTTGTCCGCACAAGATAATATTTTGTCTGCACAACATAGATCTTGTGTGCACAAGATAATATCTTGTCAACACAACTTCCCAAGATCTATGTTGTGCAAACAAGATATGTTGTGCGAACAAAATAATAGCTTGTGCGCACAAGATATTATGTTGTGCGAACAAGATCATATCTTGTCCGCACAAGATAATATCTGGTCCGCACAAGATAATATGTTGTACGAACCAGATAATATCTTGTCCGCTCAAGATAATATCTTGTTCGCACAACATAATAAAAATAAAAAATCATGTCCCTTCCAGGGTTCCGTTTCTGAATTTCTGACAGTTAAAAAAATGGAAGACTTTGCAGAAGTATTTCACGAAAACTTATAATTTGAGAGCATCAGAACCTGCCGGTGTGGTTTACGTCAGACGGTACCAATTTTTCCCGGTGCAGGTAGATCAGTGGTTAGTTGCCTCTAATGCATGAGGCATCCGGTTCAATTCCTGGTAGCGGTAATGAATTTGCGATGTCAGAACATGCTCAACTGGCATCATTTGCAGAGATGAAGCTTCAAAGTGCACCGCCCTTTCAATTGGGACTTAAACTGGAGACCCTATGTGCATGCAGAACCTTCTCCTGCGCATGCAGGTTAAAATCCCTTCCCAAATAACAAGAATATCGTGTAGGCTTTCATCATTCAAAAGTGGAGAAATGGTCAAACTTGACCGATCGCAATAACAGTTTTGTTTGTTTGATTTAAGGTTTAACGTCCAGTCAACACTATTTAGTTCTTTTTGGAGACGTTGTTTCCAATTTTGTTGGACCGACACTGAGATGAAATGATATCTCAAAGCCTGCCGCTCAATGAAACCAATAGGGTTTATATGCATGGACGGGTCGACTCGCACCACTTTGCGGGTTTATATGCATGGACGGGTCGACTGGCACCACTTTGCGGGTTTATATGCAAGGACGGGTCGACTCGCACCACTTTGCCCGGGCTGGTTTAGACTTTCTAAGCGGTTTACCAGTACTCGTGTGCGGTTGGTTTCAGCTCTGCGATGAAGCATCATGCAGCCCAATCTATTTCTCCAAGCCCCGATGGGCGGGGGCAAATGCAGGAACAATAGATAGATAGATAGATAGATAGATAGATAGATAGATAGATAGATAGATAGATAGATAGATAGATAGATAGATAGATTACACGAGTATAAGGGTTTTGTTTTCAATATTTTTTTTCATTTATTTCAAGCCGATCGTTAAACAAATGTGGGCGAAAACCAGAGTACCGAGAAAAACATGACCTTCCGTTGCAGAACATGGCATCTCACTTTTAACCCGAGCAAGGTTCGAACCATAGCGGTGAATATTGAGTTCTGTATTTATTATTTTTTTTTTTTCGGTCTTTGGTATTTCCAACCAGATGAGCCAGCATACCAGTCTGCTCAGTCTCAGAAGCCTTAGTTGACATTTTTTATTATTTTTTTTAAATTTGGTTTTGGTGTTACGGCCCTTTCAAGATTATTTACTCATATCGAGCCGATCGTTAATCATAGGTGGGTGAAAACCGGAGTACCCGTAAAAACACCTGACCTTCCGTTGCAAAACTTGGCGTCTCACAAGTGACCCGAGCCAGGCTCAAACCCACAGCGATGAGAGGCCTTAGGTGACCTGATTATTGGCATAGAACCGCCTAAGTCATAACACGATCACAAAAACTTGTATTATATGCGCTGAGCAGTCTATACTGATGCACAGGCTACAAATAGCAGGTTTCCTTGCTCATATAATGTGTAAAAAAAAATGATCTTCCCATGGCTATCACTAAAACTATACAGTTTCAGACGACGGCAATATGCCAAATTTCTCAAAATGCTTAATAATTAAACAGTGTTTAGGAAATAAATATTTTAGTGTTTTAAAATGCCTTTCAGATGTTTCCTTGAATTTTACCTTTAACAGTTTGTTGACGTAACCTATGACGTCGAATAGCCCATGACGTCGAATCGGTTTTCTGTGACATTATTACGTTTAGGGTACCTATGTTTAAAATACTGTAAATCTGAAACCTTTAGGAGTATTTTATTCAATTCGGTGTCAAATTGTTTCGCAAATACCAATATATCTGAAATCAGTTATAACTCATTTTCGCCAAAAATTCCCAGAAGGTCCCTTTTCGCGTGACGGGTCACAAATGTAAGTAATAATGGGTCACAAGCAAAGTTTAAGGGAACCCTTTCAGGGGTTCACTTAAACTATGCTCGTGACCTGATGTGATTCATACTTCAATGAACATTATAAAAATTATATTCATTTCTTGAAGAAGCCATCTTTACTGCTATTTCAGAAGTAACCAAGTGGCTCCTAGGGCAGGTACACCAGGGTTTAGATCTCCAGAGGTTCTCATGAAATGCCCCGACCAGTCAACAGGTTTGTATGCAGAGATTAAAGAATTTAGTTAATTGTACCTATTGTGAATAGACAGGCCTCTGTGGCCTAGTGGTTAAGAGCGCTGACTCTTGATCATTAGGTCTCTCACCGCTGTGGTTTGAGCCTCGCTCGGGTCATATGTGAGACACCAAGTTCTGCAACAGAAGGTCATGTGGTTTTTCTCCGGGTACTCCGGTTTTCACCCAGTTCTGGTTAACGATCGGCTCGATATGAGTGAAATAATCTTGAAAGGGCCGTAAAACCAAAACCAAAAACCTATTGTGAATAGGATTTAATCTGTTTGATATTATTTTAACTTAAAAGTTCAGGAAGGGTTTGGTGGCACTAGTATCTAAGATTTTAAAAGGTCTTAGGACCTCATATTTAACCCATTGCATGTGGGAAACCCCTAAAGGGGTACCTTGGCAAACAGTGCAGGTCCAGATCAGACGCCACAAAATGTGGCGTCTGATCAGGGTCTACACTATTTGCTAACAGAAATTTCAGTCAATAATAGAATAAAAACAAAAAAATAGGCCTGACACCACTTATATGACAAATGGACTTGTCCAACATATAGCAATGAAAGAGTTGACTGGTATACAATGGAGTAATGACCATTAGGTGCATTCAGTTTATACATGGCTTGATGACAAACCTTCTGTTTGCTTTTCCAGAAAACTGAGACTGAAACAGGGGTCTTCCTAAAAGGCATAGCTCCAGATAAGGTGCTTTTTTCATCCGAAAAGCACTAATATTTGTCTTATTTCTGCATGAAAACATATGTTGTGGGTATTCATTAGAGGCGCCTCACTGAGAAGTGCCTAGGTGAGGCACTTCTAATGAGTACCTACAACATATGTTTTAGTGCATAAATGAGAAAAATCTGTAGATACCCCTCATATCTGGGGCTATGAAAAGTTAAGAATTTAATCCCTTTGAGAGTTGACTCTGGTAGATAAAGAAGACAAAAATGTTTTGAAGACGTTGCCGCCCCAGAAGTGTATTCATTCCTGTTAACCAGTTTTGTATTGAATAGAATCTTCCCCATTACATATAGCAGGAGTCAACTTCAAAATTTAGGTGGGTGGGGGTCAGGTTCAACTTCAGTTATTCTTCTGCAAAATATATTTTGACAATAATGGAACTATTCGCAAACAGTGAAGGCCCTGATCAGACACCACATTCTGTAGTGTCTGATCTGGGCATGCACTGTAGTGACGTCCCTGTTGTCTGATCTGGGCATGGACTGTTTGCCAAAGACCCGTTTTGGGGTTTCTCGTATAAAATGGGTTTAAGAGTGGTTTTTGAAAAGAGTTGCCTCTCCTGATGTTGTATTCATTCCCCTTATCCCACTGCATAAATGAATTTAGCCACACCCATTTACATTTCAACCAATCAAATTACTTGATGTAATTTAATCATTGAAATTCGCAAACTGAATGGCAAACGGTGTAGATCCTAATCAGATGGCTTCTTTAGAAGCCATCTGATCTGGATCTGCACTGTTTGCAATGGTAGGGATTGTTGTGAACAGCAGGATAAGGGTTAATTGAAAGCACTATCATCATGTGTTTCAGCTGTAGATGTCTGGTCAGCGGGAGTGATATTTCTGTCCCTTCTCAGTGGCCGTTACCCGTTTTTCCGAGCCAATGATGATATGACAGCCCTAGCTCAGATCATCAGCGTGTTTGGGAATGAAACTGTGAAAGAGGCAGCCTCTGCTTGTGGTAAGTTTTTCCATTGTTTTGTAGTTCGTAGGATGAGCATTAGAGATAATTAGGAGATAAGTAACTTTTAATTTTTCCATAGACTCGTGGATACTAAATAGAATTGAGACTAACACATTTGGTAGAATTGAGGCTTACCTAACCCTCATGGTGCTGAACATTTCAGTTTGCTATGCACCTCCCCAATGTTCAGCCATTTGTTATCTTTGTTTGATTTGAGGTTTAACGTCCCCGTCAGTACTGTATAGGTCATTTTGGAGACGTTGCTTCCAATTTTGTGGGACTTTTACCCAACATTGAGCTGAAATGGCATCTCAAGCCCTGCCGCCTAATGAAACCAATTGCGTTTATAAGCATGGACGGTCCGACTCGCACCACATTGTCTGGGCAGGCTTAGATCCTCTAAGCGTTTACCAGTACTCGCAGGCGGTCGGTTTCAGCTCTGCATCTGCATGGAAGCATCATGCAGCCCATCTATTTCTTCAAGCCCCGATGGGTGGGAACTATTTGTTATCTTTGCCATCTGAAGCATGATGGAAAACTGTTTAACAGTATAGATCCTTTTGCTATTTCTCAGGCATTGTCTCACCTTACTTGGGCCACACTTGATGGTTTCACAATTGAGGGCAAATATTCCAACTAACAGTCAACATTGGTACAGTAGAACCTCGATGGCTCGAACACCGATGGCTCGTTTACCATGGCTGAGTCATACATGTTCTTGAGTCCCTAGGGAGTTTCTGTACATAAGAAATAGGGAGAGTAAAAATTAGGATATTTTCGTCTTTTATCTTGCAGATGTATGCTGTGTATACTCATTAGAATCGCCTCGATGAGGCTATTCTAATGAGTACATACAGCATACATTTTTCATTATAGAGCACAGAAAAAGATGTGCTAAAGTATGTCGTTATGCCTCCTGGCATTAGCCCTCAGTGGCTTGAACTACCCCTGTCTCGAACAGATTTTTCGAGCTCCCAAAGGTGTTCGAGCCATTGAAGTTCGACTGTACATTGTTTCAAACAGTACCTACCACCACCAACCTTAGTGACCTTGGTGTCAAGGTAACAGTTTTAGAAATTGCATTTGTAGGGTAGGTAGGGTATGAACAGGCAAGCTACTCTGACTTCATACCTGTTGTCGAGTAACTACAATGTGGAGCTGGCTATATCCAATTGGCATAGGTGTAAGTATGGATCAGTCCAAAGGGATTGTTAATATTTCAGAACCTTATTTTTGGTATAAAAGTTTGAAATATTCTGGTTTAATGGCATGGACATAGGTCACAAAACGGTTATAAACTGAAATGAAGTTTCAAAAAGATAATCTAGTCTTGGTGGAAAACTAAACAGCAGTATGCTGAAATAATACAAATAGTAATGTAATAAATAGAGGATCTTACACGAGTGGTCATTTCATATGAAATTTATGAAACGAGCCTTTGGTGAGTTTCATACATCTCATATGAAATGACCACAAATGTAACATTCTGTTTATCATACAACAATTTTAAATTTCATTTTATTGCTGAAGAAGTTCAAAAGACTTTCAAACAAAAACAAGGGTTGCCACAGACATTTGACAGTTTGACATTACATGCCAGTAACTTTTTGTTATTACACATGTGGTCCTATGATTTTTATGATGTGACATTAACAACTATTAAAATTACAGCGAAGTTTTTACTGAAAATGTCACAACTTGTTTACAGTTATATAATAAGCAGACATGGCACTGATATTGGTGAATGTTGTCTCAAGTTGGGATATCAGAGGACATGAGCTCATTATGAAAACATACTTGTTCAAATACAGTAAAATTCCGCTATTAAGGGGAATTGGGAACACCTTGCAGATTTTTCTGCCATTTTTCAAAGGGAGACAACTTTTGGGACTTCCTGTTAGCTTTTCTATAAACTCTGTCCCACAGAAAAAGGGGTCTACTCTTACAGGAAAGAATTTGCTCCTCTGGAGCAAATTCTTTCCTTTTAAGAGTTGACCCCTATTGACATGGGAGACAAAAATACTTTTGCAGGAGTTGCCTCCCCTGAAGGTGTATCCATTCCCCTTAAGACCACCAAAAATTAAGACTAATGATGCTTTAAAACGCATATTTAAATGGTTTCAGGTACATTTTCTTTGTGTTTGCAACATCCAGTGTGCTCTAGTTAGAGATGACCTTTGGGACTGTTCAAAAGTGGTCTTTAAATTTTTCTGATAAAAATGCTGATATTTTTCATATTCCTGGCATCTGCTGAAAACATAGATTGTGTGAACTAGTCAGAACTAGCTCTGCGAGACAGTTCTAATGAGTACCTACAATCTATGTTTTTGAGCAGAAATAAGAAAAATAATGTATACCTCTGTAAACCCCAGTTGTATTATATAAAGGGACAAAATAATATAGGCATGTTTTCGTGATGTGCTTGTGTTCTTTGATCTCGACTCTGGTGACAGTATTCACTTCTACTGGTACAGTTACCCTAAATTCTCACCAAGCCATGCTTAACCCGTGTCCTGCTGAGCCCGGATATGTCTCATCTTTCAAACAATGAAGATCCAGATCAGATGGCTTCTGAAGAAGCCATCTGATCAGGATCTTCATTGTTTGTCACTCAGTCCTTGAATTTGTTGCAGTAATTTGCATCAAGTAATCTGATTGGTTGATAATGAGTAGTGGGTGTAGCATATTTAACCCATTTAGTACCGGAAACCCCAAAACGGGTACCAGGCAAAAACTGCAGGCCCAGATCAGATGTCGCAGAACGCAGCGACTGATCAGGGCCTACACTGTTTGCAAAAAGTTGAGCCATTTGCCTACTAAATTTTGAAGAAAACACAACCTGACACCCCTAAATTTTGAAATGGACTCCTATATATAAGGAGGAACATTCCATTTGGTACGAAATGGGTTAAATATCAGCAGGACAAGGGTTAAAATTTGTTACTTCATTTTCTTCAGGTAAGAACTTGATATTCAGTCCAACACAGAAACGTGTAGACTTAAGAACAATGTGTGTAAAACTACGGACAGAACCAATGAGCAGACTGTCAAATTCTAACAGTGCCATGAGTGCTGAGGTGGAGAAATCATGGAGGAATATACCAGATAGTGCTTTTGATCTGTTGTCAAAGCTTCTAGACTTGAACCCTTACACCAGAATAAGCGCTGAAGACGCACTCAAGCATTCATTCTTCACAGAGAGACATTGATGTTTACTGTATTAACTACATGGGCCCCGTCAAGCGATTTTGGTACTTATAGCCTATACGAGCAGCGAAGGTTCAGGCGAGCCTGCGCGTCCGCGCAGTCTCGCCAGAACCTTTGCTGCTCGCTCATACAAGCAGTGAATCAAGAGGAACCTTCAGACAGAAAGCCATATCCCTGGCCCCTCCGAATGGCTGGGCATGCACAGTTAAAATTTGTCTTGACCGAATGCTCGAAGACACAAATTCGCTTGGCGGGGCTCATATTTATTCAGACAGACAGGCCTGAGTATACGTTGTAGAATGTAGACACGAGCTGAGGTGACCGAATACTTGGTAAATAGGGTATTTTAATTGAACCAACCCATTTAGAAAAGAGCCCTTAGCGTTCTCTACCATACTGATCCTAAGTATTGGGACAGATAGACCTCAGCAAACAGTGCAGACTAGGGCTGACTAATCGGAGCTGAAAAGCTAATCGATCATCAGTCCTGTCATTGCGATCGATAATCGCTAAGGTTTATGTCATAATTTTACCTGTCTGGCTTTTTGTCTGAGCATGACTCTTACCATATGTTGCACTTTACCATATGTATATATGAACAGACAGGCCTGAGCAAACAGTGTAGACCAAGATGAGACGCCGCAGAATGCGGCGTCTCATCAGGGTCTGCACTGTTTGCCACTCATCCAGCTATTTTAGGCATAACTTTGGGTAGTAAATTGTACCTATAAAGTAATCGATTAAAAGCAAATCAGAAATGATAATCATTTTTGTGGAATTTATCGATCGATTATTCAATTATACGATTAATCGTGTCAGCCTTAGTGCAGACCCAGATCAGACTGCCATTCTGTCTCCACTGTTTGGACTCCTTGCTGGATCGCGAAACGAAGTTTTAGGAGAAGTACACAAGTTCTCAAAGTGTCCTATTTTTAGGATTTTTACTGTAATATAGCCCATTGCATGCCTAACCCCAAAAGGGGTAACTTAGCAAACAGTGCAGGCCCAGATCAGACTCTGCTCAGAGCCTGCACTATTTGCTAACAAAATTTTCCATCAAAAATAGAAAAAAAAAAAAAAAAGGCCAGACATTGGACATAGGACTTGTCCAACATATAGCATTGGAAGAGTCCACTAGTATACAATGGGTTAAGCTCTTGAAATGTCCATGTGCAGCCAACTTAAAGGGATAAACAGCTGTTTGTTATATCTAGAGCCTCCATAGTTTAGTGATTAAGCTACCCACCTATTAAGCTAATCAGGGGTCGTGAGTTCAATCTAGGACTTCTGCAGACTCTCAAATGAGTCCTGATGTCCTGTCTCAATGTGACCTTCGTTGTTGGTGGGACATAAAATTCAGACACACAAATTATCCATAGTATGCAGACACTGAGTATAAGTCGTTTTAGTTCTCTATGAAAAAATAAGTTATGTTTAAAAGTTTTATCAGGCACTTACTGTTACCTGTTTATGATTTTAACCCAGGGGTTGTCATGTTCAGGACGACAACTGCAGGCCTCCTAGCAAAACCTATAAAACCTATAATAACCAATAATTTTGTGCCAAACCTATAAAACCTTTGTTTTGTTCATAAAACCTATAAAAAGCCTGTATTTTCATGAAAACTATATTTTTCACTTTTTGAACCTTCTTCTTCTTCTTCTAACTTTTCTTCAAAATGCACTGATATTTTTTACTTTTTAGTCCCATAAAAAGTGATGAAAACTGTCAAAAAATTGTATTTTTTTTCCTCGCTCGCTTCGCTCGCTCGAATTTGTATAATTCAGATCAACTTTATCTGAGTGATTGTGGCACAAAAATGCATCAAATATTTTTTCTTCAGTTTTAAATCTTTTTGTAAGTTTGGAAGACTCTTTTTTTTTTGACCTGTATTTTTATTGAAAAAACTGTAAATAACCTACATTTTGAGTAAGAAGAACCTATATAAAAACCTATATTTTCAAAGTGGGCCACTAGGAGGCCTGCAACTGTTAAAAGTATTTGTCATGTGATTTTGACAAAGGGTATACACCAGAAACCTGTTTTATTGAATGTTACTTTTTCATGCCTTGAAATAATTTTTAATCAGTTGTTTAGCAGATTTGAAAATGAAAGTTACTTTTTCACTTTTTTTTAATCCATTGTTTATTTTATTTGAAAATGGAAGAGGTTACTTCGTATTTTCATTCCTGTATGCAGAAGACAGCATAAGATTAACCTGTCACGGGCCTCCGTGGCCTAGTGGATAAGAACGCTGACTCTTAATCATTAGGTCTCTTACCGCTGTGGGTTCAAGCCTGGCTGGGTTCTCATGTGAGACGCCAAGTTCTACACTGGAAGGTTAGAGGGTTTTTCTCAAGGTACTCTGGTTTTCACCCACCTGATTAACCATAGGCTTGATATGAGTGAAATAATCTTGAAAGGGCCTTAAAACCAAAACAGAAAAAAATCAACCTGTGAAATCTTTTTTTGTTTGTTGAGGTTAACGGCCCAGTCAAGACTATTTAGGTTATATTGAGCCGGTCAGTTTACTTAATCACCATTTTCCTGGGCAGGCTTTTACATAAGCAGTTAACCAGTACAGTACACATTCATTGGCAAGAACTGCAACTGCCCTTCTTTTATTGGCGGAAGGGAGAGAATGACCATTGAAAAGATTTCATGATCAATCTAAACGAATGGGCAAGTATTGAATCTGTGACCTCTGACCACCAGTCAGATGTTTATGTGACTGAGGTACCGATGCCTGCTGAAATTTGCTGTCATATGTACTGTATTGATCCTAAGTATTGGGACAGAAAGGCCTAAGCAAACAGTGCAGACCTGAAGGAGCAGTCTGATCAGGGTCTACACTGTTTGCCAGTCCATCTGCACCTTTTGGACTCTTTGCTAGATCGTGAAACAAATTTGTTAAAATTTTATGAGAATTACAGCATGTCCTCAAGGTGTCCGGACTTTTAGGATTTTTAAGGTCTGTACAAAAGTACATAGTTCCGGATCAGGATGCATAACAAGAATGTTTAAGGGAATGTTTCTCTTATTTGTGACTGGAAACATATATCTTTATTGTTAATCTTTAGTATTCTTGTTACATGTCCTTTAATATCTGGAGATTTCATTTTTATTAGCTCACCTGTCACGTAGTGACGAGGTGAGCTTTTGGGATCACTTTTTGTCTGTCGTCCGTCGTGCGTGCGTCCGTAAACAATTTCAAATAAGGATATCTCTAATACCCCATGGCCAATCTTGATCAAATTTCATGTGAAGCATTATTAGGTAGGGGGAAAGGCTGCATAAGGTTTTTGGGCTGATCAGATTGGAATTCTGGTTGCCATGGCAACATATAGCTCCCATAGACTTATAATGGGAAAACTTTTAAAAATCTTCTTCTCTGAAACCACAGGGCCCAGAGCTTAGATATTTAGCTTGTAACAATGTTAAGTGGTCACCTACATAAATCCTGCCAATCATGCCCCTGGGGGTCAAATTGGCCACACCCCGGGGCTCCTTAGCTCCTATAGACTCATAATGATAAAAAAAGCTTCAAAAATCTTCTTCTCTGAAACCACAGGGCCCAGAGCTTAGATATTTAGCATGTAGCAACAGCAAGTGGTCACCTACATAATTCCTGCCAATCATGCCCGTGGGTTCCAAATGGGCCACGCCCCAGGGCCCCTTCGCCCCCATAGACTCATAATGGAAAAGAAGCTTCAAAAATCTTCTTCTCTGAAACCACAGGGCCCAGAGCTTATATATTTAGCATGTAGCAAGGTAAAGTGGTCACCTACATAATTCCTGCCAATCATGCCCCTGGGGTCCAAATTGGCCACACCCCGGGGCCCCTTAGCTCCTATAGACTCATAATGGAAAAAAGCTTCAAAAGTCTTTTTCTGAAACCACAGGCCCCAGAGCTTAGATATTTAGCATGTAGCAAGGGCAAGTGGTCACCTACATAATTCCTGCCAATCATGCCCCTGGGTTCCAAATGGACCACGCCCCGGGGCCCCTTCGCTCCCATAGACTCATAATTGAAAAAAGCTTCAAAAATCTTCTTCTCTGAAACCACAGGGCCCAGAGCTTATATATTTAGCATGTAGTAACGGCAAGTGGTCACCTACATAATTCCTGCCAATCATGCCCATGGGGTCCAAACGGACCACGCCCCGGGGCCCCTTAGCTCCTATAGACTCATAATGGAAAAAAGCTTCAAAAATCTTCTTCTCTGAAACCACAGGGCCAAGAGCTTAGATATTTAGCATGTAGCAAGAGCAAGTGGTCACCTACATAATTCCTGCCAATCATGCCCCTGGGTTCCAAATGGCCCTGCCACGGGGCCCCTTCGCTCCCATAGTCTCATAATGGAAAAAAGCTTCAAAAATCTTCTTCTCTGAAACCACAGGGCCCAGAGCTTATATATTTAGCATTTAGCTATGGCAAGTGGTCACCTTCATAATTCCTGCCAATCATGCCCCTGGGGTCCAAGTTGGCCACACCCCGGGGCCCCTTAGCTCCTGTATACTAATAATGGAAAAAAAGGTTCAAAAAATCTTCTTCTCTGAAACCACAGGGCCCAGAGCTTACATATTTAGCATGTAGCAACGGCAATTGGTCACCTGCATAATTCCTGCCAACCATGCCCCTGGGTTCCAAATGGGCCATGCCCTGGTGCCCCTTCACTCCCATAGACTCATAATGGAAAAAAGCTTCAAAAATCTTCTTCTCTGAAACCACAGGCCCCAGAGCTTAGATATTTAGCATGTAGCAAGAGCAAGTGGTCAACTACATAATTCCTGCCAATCATGCCCCTAGGTTCCAAATGGGCCACACCCCGGGGCCCCTTCGCTCCCATAGACTCATAATGGAAAAAAGCTTCAAAAATCTTCTTCTCTGAAATCACAGGGCCAAGAGCTTAGATATTTAGCAGGTAGCAACGGCAAGTGGTCACCTACATAATTCCTGCCAATCATGCCCCTAGGTTCCAAATGGGCCACACCCTGGGGCCCCTTCACTCCCATAGACTCATAATGGAAAAAAGCTTCAAAAATCTTCTTCTCTGAAACCACAGGGCCAAGAGCTTAGATATTTAGCAGGTAGCAACGGCAAGTGGTCACCTACATAAATCCTGCCAATCATGCCCCTGGGGTCCAAATGGGCCTTGCCCTGGGGCCCCTTAGGTCCCATAGACTCATAATGGAAAAAAAAGCTTCAAAAATCTTCTTCTCTGAAAGCACAGGGCCCAGAGCTTAGATATTTAGCATGTAACAACAGTAAGTGGTCACCTACATAAATCCTGCCAATCATGCCCCTGGGGTCCAAATGGGCCACGCCCAGGGCCCCTTAGCTCCCATAGACTCCTAATGGAAAAAAACTTCAAAAATCTTCTTCTCTGAAACCACAGGGCCCAGGTCACCTACATGAATCCTGCCAGACATGCACCTTGGGCCAGAATTGGCCACACCCATGGTCTATTAGCTACCATGGATGGACTTAAAATGGAAAAAAAAAACTTAAAATGGAAAAAAAAAACTTCAAAAATATTCTTCTGTGAAACCATAAGGCCCAGAGCTTGGTTATTTAGCATGTAACAACTTGGAGTTGTTGCCTACATGACTCCTGCCTGAGTCTTGCCCCTGGGGTTCAAATTTGCCAAATCCTGTGGCTTGTTAACTCCAATAAACTTATAATGGAAAAAAAAAAAGCTTTAAAAATCTTCTTCTCTGAAACCATGAAGTACGGACCTTAGATATTTAGTATATAGCAACATAAAATGGTCGCCTACATAAATCCTGCCAACCATGCCCTTTGGGTCAAAATTGACCTATGGACTTATACTGGGAAAAAAAAAAAAAAAATCTTCTTCTCCAAAGCCATAAGGCCCAGAGCTCAGATATTTAGTATGTAGCAATGTCAAGTGGTCTCCTACACTTATGATTTTCTGGTACACAGGTGAGCGATATAGGGCCATTGGGCCCTCTTGTATGACTTTTATTTGGCTGTAAAAGCATTTTCATCGATTTCAGATATTTTTACAACTTTTAAGATGTATCTTCTGTAAGGATGCTAAGAATTGGGACAAGACAGGCCTTAGCAAATAGTGCAGACCCAGATGGCCGTCAGATCTAAACTGTACACTGTTTGCCATTGCCACTTTTTGGTCTGTTTGCTGGATCGTGAAACAATTTTGTTAAAATTTTAGGAGAATTACAGCAGGTTCACAAGGTGTCCAAATTTTTAGGATTTTTACGGTAAAATGAGGTACACCATGAGAATAACTGTCTTTGACATTTGCAAACAGTATATACAGCATCTGATCAGCACCTTTGTGATTAGTACCGTAAAAATCCTTAAAAATTCGGACGCCTTTAGGACTTGCTGTAATTCTCCTAAAATTTTTAACAAACTTTTTTCTGATCCAACAAGGAGTCCAAAGCTGCAGACTGAATGGCAAACAGTGTAGACCCTGATCAGACTGCTCATTCAGGAGCAGTCTGATCTGGGTCTGCACTTTTTGCTCATGCCGTTCTCTCCCAATACTTAGGATCATTAGGGTATAGTTTGTTTGCTCTCTCCCTACCGACCTCGCTGTCAGATTTTGGATTTGTAGTTGTGTGGTAAAATGTCTTACAATTTTAATAAAGTATTTAAGGAGGAAAAAGTAACTAATGAACATGGACACAAACACTTCCTGACTTATTGGGAGAGGGCAAACAAATACGCTTTTAAATGTTGCCTTGTAATGAAGTAAATTGAACGCATTAAAATTCTGTGTTATCCCATGTTGAATTGAATAGAATTTTCCGGACTTTATCTAGCAAGAGCCCATTTCAAAACCCAGGAGTGTCACACTGAGTTACTAATAGAAATTTATTTCCAAAATGGCTGAATGTTTTGCGAACGGTGAAGGACCGATCAGAGAGACATTGCATTCTGCAGTGTCTGATTGGGGCTTTCACTGTTTACTAATGTCCTGTTTCGAGATTTCCATATGAAATGGGTTAACTCATTTTGTACCGGAAACCCCAAAATGGGTAATTGGAAAACAGTGCAGGCCCAGATCAGACACCGCAGAACGCGGCGTCTGATCAGGGCCTACACTGTTTGCAAGAAGTTTAGCCATTTTCCAAAAAAAAAAATTGAAGAAAACACAACCTGACACCCCTAAATTTTGAAATGGACTCCTGCTATATATAAGGAGGAAGATTCCATTTGGTACAGAAAGGGTTAACTGATACAGATTATGGATAGTATAAGATTGGTATTTGATGATTTTTCGTCAATTTTCCATAAAAACCTATGTTGTGGGTATTCATTTTAACTGCCTCGTTAAGGCTTTTGGAATGACTACCTATAACATAGGTTTATATGATGAAATAAGGAAAATTATTCTTCAGTTATCACTGACTACCAAACTTATCTGTTGTTATGTAATATGGCAGGGATAGGAGAGACTTTTACTGTTTTAATCTTTAGTACAATCTGTTATTATTTTTGACAGTTTACTGGGATACCACCCCACCCCTGCTTTTATCATGGCACAATATAGAGACTAGTTTTCCACCACATAGCCTTTGGTGGAATTTTTGTTTTATTTTACAGATTTTTATTATAGCCCCGCTTGAAAAGTGGGGCTATATTGGATTTGCCCTGTCATTCCGTAATTCTGTAATTCCGTAATTCTGTAATTCTGTAATTCCGTAATTCCGTTATTCCGTTATTTTTTCGTCACAGTTTTCCCCGAAACTAAGAGAGCTAGAAAACTAAAACTTTGTATACACGTGGACAATGGGTGCCTCCACGGACCTTACCGAAATTATGACCAAGGGCCCATAACTCTTGGAGTTATCTCCCCTGATAGGTTTTTTTAAATGAAAATGTTTGGTCACAGTTTTCTCAGGAACGAAAGAAGCTAGAAAGCTCAAACTTTGCATAAATGTGGACAATGGGTGGATATAGGGAGCTTACCAAAATAATGGCCAAGGGCCCATAACTGTTGGAGTTATCTCTCCTGATAGGTTTTTTAAATAAATGAAAATATAGGTTTTTTTTAAATGAAAATGTTTGGTCACAGTTTTCTCAGGAACTAAAGAAGCTAGAAACCTCAAACTTTGCATAAATGTGGACAATGGGTGGATATAGGGAGCTAACCAAAATAATGGCCGAGGGCCCATTACTTTTGGAGTTATCTCCCCTGATAGTATAGTTTTTTTAATAAATGAAAAGGTTTGGTGACAGTTTTCTCAGGAACTAAGAAAGCTAGAATACTGAAACTTTGTATGAACATGAAAAGTGGGTGGATGTATGGCCCTTACCAAAATAATGGCCAAAGGCCCATAACTCTTGGAGTTATCTCCCCTGATAGGATATTTTCTGCAAGTAAAAAAATCATTTCACTTTTCTAACCATCAAACCATGAAAAATATTTTCGATACAGTTTTCTCAGGTACTGAGAAAGCTAGAAAGCTGAAACTTTGTATAAACATGAACATTAGGTGGATGTAAGTAAATAATGGCCAACAACATTACTCTTGGGGTTATCTCCCCAGCAAAGAAAAAAAAAAATATTAAAGTTTTCTCTGGAACTAAGAAAGCTCCCCTGATAGGTTAAAAGCTTTTAGAGTCAATGTGTCTTACTCCTCTGATAGCGCTATAGCGGGGCTATAGTCAGATCCTCTGACAGCTCTAGTTTTTTTTATTTTCATTTAATTCAATAAGATTGGCGGGTCCCCGCCCATTGGGGCTTGAAGAAGTAGATGGGCTGCATGATGCTTCCACGCAGAGCTGAAACCGTCCCATACACGAGTGCTGGTAAACCGCTTAGAGGATCTAAGCCTGCCCAGGCAAAGCGGTGCGAGTCAGACAGTCTATGCTTATAAACCCTATTGGTTTCATTTGGCAGCAGGGCTTGAGATGTCATTTCATCTCAATGTCTGGTAAAAGTCCCACAAAATTGGAAGCAGGGTCTCCAAACTGACCTTTACCATGTTTATGGGGACGTTTAACCTCAAATCAAACAAAGAAACGGTAAACTGGATAAGATTAGCATTGTTTGTTATTAAATGTTAAATATTGTGGAAGGGGAAGAATACAATTCATCTAAACATTGCTATTAATAAAAACATGATTTTCAGGTACATGTTGTTTCTGATTGTTACAGTCCCATTTGTTTAGGGGTGGTTGGGTGAGGCTATGGTGATTGTTACAAATTCTGCTTGTATAGGGATAGTTGGGTGAAGCTAGGTTGTCGTGTATCTTTCTGCATCAGAGCATCCAACTGATATTAGCTTACAGCAGGTTTCCTGCGACTAAACTTGCTTTCTTGTTTCCTTCGTTACAGGCCCCGAAGGTCTAGTGGGTAAGGGCACTCTTAATAGGTTTCTCACCATGAGTTCGAGCCTTGCTCGAGTCACATGCGAGCTGTCAAGTTCTGCAACGGAAGATCAGGTGAATTTTCTCTGGTTTCTGCCCAGTTCTGATTAACCATCTATTCCAAGTAAGAGAAATAATCATGAAAGGGCCATGAAACCCCAAAAATGTTTCCTTTATTCTCCTATTCGTTTCCTCTTGTACTGTCCCTTCCTATTTTTCTCTCCCTCACTTTGGGATACAAAACAAAATCACCTTCAAGTGTTGACCCTAGCTCCAGGGCCCGAGGTTACAGAACTTATCATGCTCAACTTACTTGAGCATGAAATGTTTGTCCTGCTCATAAATTTTAAAATGCCTGCCGTTGTTGGCATTTTAAAATTTATGAGCAGGACAACATTTTATGCTGGTCTGAGCTTTTACTTGTATTTTAATATTTATGAGCATTATATATCTCATGCTCAGTTGACTTGAGCATGTAAAAGTTTTTATAACCTCGGGGGTCCAGAGCTGGAGCAATGAGGATAGTTTTGGGATAACTGTACTTAATTCTCCATAAAACACGTTAGAATTGAGGCGATACATACCGGTACAGGTACCCACAACATACTTTTCTAACATTACACATGCCTGTTTGGAAGGTTTCAGTATTAAGACAGACCTCAGTATTGAGACAAGAGGGCCCACAGGGCCCTTAATCGCTCATCTGAGTATCAGCGTCTCTAGTACAGGCTATAATTTGAACAAACTTGGTAGCGGTCCACTAGATGAAGCTTCATACCAAATATCAAAGACCTGGACCTTCTGGTTACAGACAAGAAGATTTTTAAAGGTTTTCTCTATATAAGCCTATGTAAAACCAGTGGGCCCTGGCACGGAGGCATTTTTTGAACAATCTTGGTAGAGGTCCACTATATGAAGCTTCACGCCAAACATCAAAGACCTGGGCCTTCTGGTTTCAGACAAAAAGATTTTTTAAGGGATTTTTTCCTATATAAGCCTATGTAAAACTAGTGGGTCCTGGTGCAGGGACATTTTTGGCCCCAAGGCTATTGTTTGAACAGTCATGGTAGAGGTCCATTAGATGAAGCTTCATACCAGATATCAAAGACCTGGGCCTTCTGGTTTCAGACAAGAAGATTTTTAAAGGTTATCCCTGTATACACCTATGTGAAACCAGTGGGCCCCAGCGCGGGGGCATTTTTGGCCCCAGGACTATATTTTGAACAATCTTGGTAGAGGTCCACTAGATGAAGCTTCATACCAAATATCAAAGATCTGGGCCTTCTTGTTTCAGACAAGAAGATTTTTAAAGGTTTTCCCTATATACACCAATGTGAAACCAGGGGGCCCCGGCATAGGGGCATTTTTGGCCCCAGGACTTTATTTTGAACAATCTTGTTAGAGGCCCACTAGATGAAGCTTCATACCAAATATCAAAGACCTGGGGCTTCTGGTTTCAGACAAGAAGATTTTTAAAGGTTTTCCCTATATAAGTCTATGTAAAACTGGTGGGCCCCGGCGCGGGGGCATGTTTGGCCCAGGACTATAATTTGAACAATCTTGGTAGAGGTCCACTAGATGAAGCTTCATACCAAATATCAAGGACCTGGACCATGCGGTTTCAGAGTAGAAGATTTTTTACGTTTTCAGTAAAAAAAATCTATTTTTAGCTCCTTTGACCTAGATGTGCAATGGACTGGAACCATTTGAACAACTTTGAAAGGGGACCACCTAAGGATCATTCCTATGAAGTTTGGTCAAAATCCGATCAGTGGTTTAGGAGGAGATGTTGTTTGAAGAAATTTTTTATGCACGGACGGATGCATGCAAGCACGCATGCACGACGGACAAAAAGTGATCCCAAAAGCTCACCTCGTCGCTACGTGACAGGTGAGCTAAAAATTGAAACGTGTGGTTTAGTGTTACACTAAAGCATACAAAACGTGTAGTTCGAATGACAAACTCTCTTAAAGAAGCTAAGTGATTCTGATCTGGGTCTGCACCGTTTGCCCAGGCATGTTCTGTCCCAAATATTGGTATCATTAGGGTATTTTATCTTCTTAAAGCATATGAGTGATTTTAAATAACTGCACCCTATATAACAACAGATCACTTTATATTTATGCTTGTGTTTGGTTGAGTAAAAGAAGACTTATGAAGTTATGACATATACCGGCATATTGCCAAATGGCTAACTGTTCATTAATTCAATTAAATTACACAAATATTAATAGTGTTTTTCTATGAAATAACTATACAAAAATCATATTTCCCACTTTTGCTGAATGCGCCTCCGTGGCCTAGTGGTTAAGAGCGCTGACTCTTGATCATTAGGTCTCTCACCGCTGTGGTTCGAGCCTCGCTCGGGTCATGTGAGACGCCTAGTTCTGCAATGGAAGGTCAGGTGATTTTTCTCTGGGTACTCCGGTTTTCGCCCACCTTTCATTAAGGATCGGCCAGATATGAGTGAAATAATCTTGAAATGCCCCCCCCCCCCCCCCCCCCCCCCCCCCAAAAAAAAAAACACTTGCTGAATTTTGGAGTATTTCCCAGGACGGTAATTATTGGTAAATACCCGTGGAATTCCCGCCACCGGTATTTACCGACCAACCTTGTCAACAAGTACTGTCACGTATGTTTTTGAGTAGAAAAGAGAAATAATCAACTCACAGATTCTGGAGAAGAACATTTCTGAGGGGGTTTTACCTTATATGGGCATGGCGGCCATATTGGTCATGTAATCAAACTCCTATTAACTAATTTTCATTTTCTTGTTCCCAAAAGCTTTCATATGAAATTTTGGTTACAAACGGTGGTTTCTGAGAAAAGTTTTAATTCTCATATCTGAATGACCTTGAATCAAGATCAAAGAATGACCTTGAATACTCATGTCATTTCATCCACTCATTTAGCTTACTGTCTCTTCCAATTTTCAGATCACCAGGTGCTTTATTTTCCAAAAAATACATGGTTTTAATTTTATATGCCTGGTTCAAGAAAGGAACCAAGATCTTGTGGTGGTACAAATTGTGTGTAAGTTTGGTTAAAATCAAATGATAAATGAAACGGCTATTGTGCAGACAATACCAAAATTGGAAATTTTTGTCTTTTCAGGAGCCATAACTCTGGTACCCATGATGGGATATGACTGGTTCAAGAAAGGAACCAAAATTTTGTGGTGGTACAAATTGTGTGCAAGTTTAGTTAAAATCAAATCATACATGAAACAGCTATCATGCAGACAAGACCAAAATAGGAAATTTTTGCCTTTTCAGGGGCCGTAACTCCATAACACATGATGGGATATGGCTGACCAAGACTTAATAGAGGCATCATTCTGAGCAAGTGTAATGAAGATTGCACTTAAAATGTGGCATCTAGAGTGTTCACAAGATTTTTCTATGACCTGACCTATTGACCTCATTTTTGACCAAACATGACCCATATTTGAACTTGATTGAGATTTTGTAAAGATGATTATTAGGAGCAAGTTTCATGATGTTCAGGCTCAAAATATGGCTGCTACAGTGTTCACAAGATTTTTCCATGATTTGACCTACTGTTTGACTGGACCCTTTTTCGAACTTGACCCAGATTTCATCAAGGCAATCATTCTGAGCAAGTTTCATGAAGAATGGATTTAAAATGTGGCCTCTATAGTGTTCACAAGGTTTTCCTATGACCTTATTTTTGACCGAAATGACCCAACATGACTGAGATTTTGTCGAGGTGATTGTTTTGAGCAAGTTTCATGAAGTTTAGTCTGAAAATGTGGCTACTAGAGTGTTCACAAAGTTTTTCCATGATTTGACCTACTGACCTACTTTTTGACCTGACATGACCCATATTCAAACTTGGCCAAGATTTCATCAAGGCAATCATTCTGAGTAAGTTTCATGACTATTGGACTTAAAATGTGGCCTCTAGAGTGTTCACAAGGGTTTTTTATGGTTTGACCTACTGACCTCATTTTTGACCGGACATGACCCATATTCAAACTTGAACAAAGGAACCAAGATCTTATGGTGGTTTAGGTTGTGTGCAAGTTTGGTTAAAATCAAATCATAAATGAAACGGCTATTGTGCAGATAAGACCAAAGTAGGCAATTTGTGCCCTTTCAGGGGCCATAACTCTGGAACAGATGATGGGATATGGGTGGTTCAACAAAGGAACCAAGATCCTATGGTGCTTCAGGTTGTGTGTAAATTTGGTTAAAATTATATCTTATTAAACAAAACAGCTATCATGCAGACAAGACCAAAACAGCCATTTATTGCCCTTTCAGGGGCCATAACGCTGGTACCCTTGATGGGATATGGCTGGTTCAAGAAAGGAACCAAGATTTTGTGGTGGTACAAATTGTGTGTAAGTTGGGTTAAACTCAAATAATAAATGAAATGGCTATTGTGCAGACAATACCAAAATACGAAAATTTTGCCTTTTCAGGAGCCATCACTATGGTACCCATGATGGTATATCGCTGGTTCAAAAAAGGAACCAAGTTTAGTTAAAATCAAATCATAAATGAAACAGCTATCATGCAGACAAGACCAAAATACCCGGTAGGCAATTTTTGCCCTTTCAGGGGCCGTAACACATGATGGGATATGGCTGGTTCAAGAAAGGAACCCAGATCTCATGGTGGTACAAGTTGTGTGCAAGTCTGGTTAAAATCAAATCATAAATGAAGATGCTATCGTGCGGACAAGAAATTGTTTACGCACGCACGCATGAACGAAAATTGAGTCACTACGTGACAGGTGAGCTAAAAATTAAAAAGAAATGATCAGGGACTCGTACAGTCAGATCCCAAATTCTGTGGTAATTGACAAATGCACTGATGCCTGGCTGGAACCTAAGACAAATTGGCTGTTTATATATAATATAACCCTTAAATTCTTGCTCTTTAAGCAACCATTGTTTAACCCTTAAATTTCTGTCCTTTAAATAACCATTGTAGCCCCCGAGATCAGATGCCATCTGATCTGGATCTGTACTGTTTTGCAAACCCAATACACGAGCCAATTCCAGATACATTCTACAGGTAACCCTCTTATGGGGAATGGGAACACCTGGTAAATTTTTTCCGCCACTCTTCAAAGGGAGACAACTTTTGGGACTTCCTGTATGATTTTCTATAAGCCCTGTCACACTGAACAGGGGGTGTACTCTTAAATTAGGAGCAAATTCTTTCCTTTAAGAGTTGACCCATTTTGATATTGGGGACAAAAATACTTTTGAAGGAGTTGCCTCCCCTGAAGGTGTATCCATTCCCCTTAAGACTGACCTCACAAGGATAAGAAAAGCGTGGCTATTTATAACTTACCTGGATTTCGTGCAGATCAGTGATAGTCACATGGACATCAGCGAGGTAAAGCTACTGCGCTTAGTGATTTTGGGTCGATTGTCCAACAAATCGACCCATATGGCAAAGACGTGTCAGTAGCAGGGTAATAAGAATGAAAACATTAAAATTCATTCAATCATTTTATTGTTTATAAAATAAATGACAACATTAAACGTGATGGTGATGATAATTCAATGGGAGACAACAAGGTCAAACACAACCACAAGAAAATTGTTGTTGAACTGTCATATGGGAAAACAGATTCAAACTTAAGTATGCTGTCCATAAATTCTGCTGAACATCACATCACGTAAACACGCCTATGTACCGTAATTCTGAAACCCTTGAATCCCACTTTCATATAGTAAAACTGGGGTTTACAGGGGTAAACATTATTTTTCTTATTTCTGCGTTGGACCCCTACAATAGTGTTATAAGGAGGTTGTGGTGTAATTTTGTGCATATAAAGTAAAAGTGGGGGTATGCTGTCCATACATTCTGCTGAACATCACGTAAACATGCCTATATAATTCTGAAAGCCCTGAACCCCACTTTCATATAGTAAAAACTGGGGTTTACAGGGGTAAACATTATTTTTCTTATTTATGCTCTAAAATATAGACTGTGGGTACTCGTTAGAATCGCCTCGACAAGGTGGTTCTAACGTGTGCCAAAAATCTATATTCTGAGCAGAAATAAGAAAAATATCAATTTTTCCTCTCAATTTTTTTTGTTTTTCGGCTGTGAAATTTACAATGTATTTGTATAGGCGTGTTTTATTAATGAAAACCACCTTTTGGAATTGAGCTCTGTAGTGAGACAACCTGTCACAGACCAGTTAAGACACAAACGAGCCTGCTTAGCTATACTGCCTAGCCAGTCTTGAAATTAGCTATACTGCCTAGCCAGTCTTGAAATTAGCTATACTGCCTAGCCAGTCTTGAAATTAGCTATACTGCCTAGCCAGTCTTGAAATTAGCTATACTGCCTAGCCAGTCTTGAAATTAGCTATACTGCCTAGCCAGTCCTGAAATTAGCTGTAATGCCTAGCCAGTCTTGAAATTAGCTATACTGCAGAGTCAGTCTTGAAATTATAGCTATACTGCCTAGCCAGTCTTGAAATTTTAGTATAGAAACCAAACAGGGAATACAAAGGTGCTGATCAGACTGCACGAACGTGCAGTCTGATCTGCTCCTTTGTTGTTCACTAGTATTTGTGCAGGCTGGTCGGCATGTATCGAGTGGCTCAACCAATGGCTAAACTCAAAATGTGCACAAAACCATTCCAGCAAAGCAACATATAAATGGTTATCAGTCTGTTTTCCCATATGACAGTGCAAATATAAGCCATGGCACCAGGTAGGGAGTGAAGGGGGGTAAGTATGGGACAGTTTTTCCTTATTTCTTGTGAGAATCACCAATATATATGTTATATCCCTATAATTATCCCCATCACTTCCCAATTATCTATGGCCATCATTAGCTAGCCATGTCCTAAAACAAGTAACTCCTATTTTAAAGCAACAAATCATTGGAGCTCAAGTTGATAAATTTTTAGATACACCACAACTTCATTATAACACGGTTTGTTATAACGCGGTTTTGAATATAACACTGTTTCAAGATGGATCCCAAAAATGTGAAGATTATATAGAAAAATGACCATTTGGTCATTTTAATATATAATCTTCACATTTTTGTTTGGATAAAACACGGTTGTTAAACAAACACGGTTTCTGCTTCGGACCCCAACAATAGTGTTATAAGGAGGTGGTTGTGTAATTTTCTTATTTTATACATAAAATCATGCTATTAGCATTGTGTCTGAATCTCAGTAAAACAAGTGTAACAAGTTGCCACAATATAAATGTTAGGATCATTACGGTACACCCCAACTTCTCAATAACAGTACTATTGAGGTACAAAGCAGAAACTGTGTTCGGTAACCCTATAAATAACCATGTAATATCCAAACAAAAATGTATAAATTATACAGAAAAATGTCCATTTATGGTCATTTTTCTTTATAGTCTATACATTTTTTAATCTATCTTTAACCCGTGTTATACTCAAACCGTGTTATAATGAACTAACCATGTTATGCCCAAACCATGTTATAATTAACAGTTTTATAAAGAGATGGTATACTAACCAGAATCCAATTTCAGCTCAGCTCTGTGTTAAAAACAGGAGTTCTTATGTTAATACATGGCTCAAAAATCTTGTAATATAACAATCCTGTAGCACTGCCCTATTTCAATATCATACAGAATTGTGAAGTAACTAAGCAATCATTTTAAAACGCTTAAATAATGAGGCATTCAAAGTCTTTGAAAATGGTATTCCTCAAAATTTCTGTCAGCATTTTTAAGGGTAATGTTTGCATCACCAGGGGAAATAACTCTTAACAGGACATCTGTTTCCTTTCTCTGTGATAGCTACCCTTAACCGCTACAGCATTAGGCAAAACTGATGCAGAAAACATTCTGATTTTTCATATTTTATAGAGAAAATTAGGCAACCATACTCATGAAATATTAAGCCTTATTTTCTCTATAAAATAAGAAGAAGAATATCTAAAAATGTTATCTACTGCTCTTGTGCTAAAACCTTTTAATAGTTACAAGGAAGAATGCTGGAAAGAGCAAATACTGTCTGTAGAAATAGCTCCCAGTCTTGAAAGGATTCAAATGCTAGCAAAGTAACTTAATGCCCATGAGTTATCTCCCTCTGGGAGCAAGCAATACCCTTTTTAGAGTACTTAGTCATTTGCATTGTCAAAATGAGTAAATCAAAAATAAGATATTTTTTTGTATCTTGTTATTCCTTAACAAACTCATACAAAATTTTAAAACAAAATAAAACAATCAGCACATGAGAAATGGGAACCAGCATTTATCGCACAGGGGACCAGCATAGGCTCAAGCATGCCTGTGCTTAAGGGGAATGGAAACAGCTGGCAGATTTATCCACCATTTTTCAAAGGGAGACAACTTTTGGGACTTCCTGTCTCACTGAAAAATGGGTCTACTCTTAAAGGAAAGAATTTGCTCCTCAGGAGCAAATTCTTTCCTTTAAGAGTTGACCCCTATTGACATGGGAGGCAAAAATAATTTTGCAGGAGTTGCCTCTCCTGAAGATGTATCCATTCCCCTTAAGTGCGGACTCGCCTGAGCCTTTGCTGCTCACATACATGAAGAAGAGTCCTTTAGGAAACTTCACACAATTGTCCAATCAGCTGACTGTGCACAGGGATCTGAAGAACATAATCTGAGCATGCTAAGGGCCCATTACTCATGTGTCAGCTAGAAAAATGCTGTTCTAGTTATCATTCTTTTTCTTCAAGGCTACTAGCACATACTCTAGAAACAAAAGAAGGAATCACAACAGTGTATTTACAGTTAGTTCACTAACTCTACATGCACTACCGCAAAAGTTTTAGTCCTACAAATTCTGACACCTTGAGGATTTGCTGTAATTCTCCTAAATTTTAACATTTGTTTCATGATCCAGCAAGGAGTCCAAAAAGAAGCAAAAAGGAGCAGTTTGATCTGGGTCTCCCCGTACATCAACCATAGTGCAGTTTATATTTTACTTTTGGTCCTTTGAGATCAGCGTGAATATTCTGAGAAATCAGAAATAAATTATTGGTTTAGACTCCTATTCTAGACAGGCTTTTAATTATTTGGACCCCATTTTGATTTATATCAGTCTTTGAATCGACTGCCTATTCGAAATTTGCAAAATTGCAGTATGTTTCCTCTGGCTTTCTTTGCCGGATCATTACAGGGTCACTGATGAGGCTTAATTAGCCGAAACTACTAGTATGACCCATTTTCTTTCTTATGAATGTTTTCATCGCTCTTGAAGGAACTCATTTTTGATTTTTATTTCACTGTTTGCTTAGGCCTATCTGTCCCAAAACTTAGGGTCATGGACAGATAGGCCTAAGCAAACAGGGAAGACCCAGATCAGACCGCTCCTGAAGGAGCGGTCTGATCTGGGTCTACACTGTTTGCCCTTCTATCTGCTCCTTTTGGACTCTCTGCTGGATTGTGAAACATTTGTCGCAATGTTTAGAGAATTATGACAAGTCATTTAGATGTCCGCAACTTTTAGGATGTTTACGGTAATCCGAGTCACTGATCCACAACACATATTTTATGAATCTGCATGTTTCCCCTAGGATACATAAAATACTGGCTCATCTCTGTTTATAATGAAGTAGTTACAAATGAGGTAACCTTGACAACATAGATCAAGGTTAAATTTTGCCCTGCCTAAAAATATTTAAGTAGTAGCTACTCTGCTAAAAAAAATGCCCCCGCCCATCAGGGCTTGAAGAAATAGATGCTGATGCTTCCACGCAGAGCTGAAACCGACCGCAGACGAGTACTGGTAAACCGCATAGAGGACCTGAGCCTACCCAGGCAAAGCGGTGCGAGTTGGACCGTCCATGCTTATAAACCCTTACGGTTTCATTGGGCGACAGGGCTTGAGATGTCATTTCATCTCAATGTCGGGTAAAAGTCCCATAAAATTGGAAGCAACGTCTCCAAAATGACCTATACAGTGTTTACGGGGCATTAAACCCCAAATCAAACAAAACAAACTATGCCCAAAAGAAAAGATATCATCTGATCCTTTTGCTTGTTAACAATAAACATTTACGTTCAAGGTCCAAAATTATTTTTTCACACCTGCAACACCTTTCTTTATCATTTCAATACAGCAGGCAGGGGAAAAATAAGTTCTCGAAATGTCAATGGCTCACCTACCTTTCTGACCATTGATCAACTCAAGAAATTCTTTGACAAACATTTCAGTAGCCGAATGCTAATAAAGGGGCACATGAGGTTTAAGTGTGTTAAAATGCAACTACAAAAGTATTCCCTGATTTCACTTGAATGGTGCCAATTAATTGAACCATTGCATGACAAAAACTACAACAAGGCATGCCACAAGCAAAGACTCAGATCAACCTGGGCATCTACAGAGTCTGATCAAATCCTTCAATGATCGCATTTACCTTCTATAGCCTGCTGGCTATCCAAAGAGAGAGGTAAATGCCAACTTTTGCCACAGTGGTTGGTTCTGCATACTGATCTAATTCTTTGTTGGCTACTCATGTTCTATTGTATGCTTTTTTTTTGTGTGTCCAACAGGTTCTAGAAGTAAAAAGCATCATTATCTTAATGAACTTGTTAGTGGTCAAATTGTTAACTGTTCTAACAGGTGCATTATCTAAAATTTTGGTATTTTTGCTGAAAAAAATGTAAGTACAGTGAAACTTCGATGGCTCGAACACCGATGGCAATTTTACCATGGCTGAGTCGAACCACTTCTTTAGCCCCTAGGGAAATGCTCTACATAACAAATAGTGGGGGACAATTTAGGAGAGCTTCATCTTTTATATTACAAATGTATGCTGTGTGTACTCATTACAATCGCCTCGATGAGGCGATTCTAATGAGTACACACAGCATACATTTTCATTACAGAACACCGAAAATATGTCCAAAAGTACCCTGTTATGCCTCCTGACAGCGGCTCGAACTACCCCTGTCTCGAAAAGATTTTCGACGTCCCTTAGGTGTTCGAGCCATCGAAGTTCGACTGTAGCTACTCTATTTTTTTTAGAAAAGAATACCTGTGCATCCAGGCAACCTGGTCAAGGCCTGAGGTTATAAAAAATGTTTTTCATGCTCAACTCACTTGTGCATGAAATTTATCCTGCTCATAAATTTTAAAATGCCAACAACTGTTGACATTTTAAAATTTATAAGCAGGACAATGTTCTTTGTTGATCCAAGTAGATAAATTGCCTCATTTGTTTGTATTCTAATAATTATGAGAGTTACAAATTTTATACTTGTGTGAGTCAAGCGTGAAAAAAAGTTTTATAACCTCTGGGCCAGAGTCTTTGTAAAGCCCAAAGAGTATGGAAGATTTCCGTAATGGGAACAGTCAAGTCTCTGATGAGACTGCTTGGATGTCCAGGCTGTTCTGAGTCTTAGCTGGTGGCATGGGTCTTCCTGTAGATTTAATCATGCCTTGGCTTAATATATAACTAAATAATATGTAACTAAATTAAACTAAAGAACTACAGCATCAAATAAGACTCACTCCAATTTCTGCGAGTATAAATATGGCATTTGTCAGAGTTCATCTATAAGCTTCACTCATCGATCACCATTAACTAGATTCAGTTAAGGGCAATGGGAACACCTGACAGATTTTCTGCCATTTTTCAAAGGGAGAGAACTTTCAGGACTTCCTGTTTGCTTTTCTATAAGCCCCGTCCAACTGAAAAAGGGGTCGACTCTTAAAGGAAAGAATTTGCTCCTCTATAGCAAATTCTTTCCTTAAAGAGTTGACCCCTATTGACATGGGAGACAAGAATACTTTTGAAGGAGTTGCCTCCCCTGAAGGTGTTCCCATTCCCCTTAAGGGATTAGCTGGGATAATTATTGTCCTGCTGAATAAATTAATGTAGCCACATCCATTTCTGATGTTCAACTAATCAAATTAATTGATATAATTTATTACTACAAATTAAAGAACAATGCCAAACAGTGTAGGTACTGATCAGATGGCTTCTTCAAAAGCCATCTGATCTGTATCTACACTGTTTGCAAAGGGTAATGCTTATCCTGATTCAGCTGTACACGGGTTAATTGTTAACTCTTAAGATGCCGAGAAAAACTACATGTGAAAATTTCGTCTGCTTATGTCGTCTGCTGAATCTTCTAAATGTAAACTTTTTAGAAATATTTTTTCATGCAGGCAAACAGTGTGGACCCAGATCAGACTGCTCAGTCTGATCTGGGTTCTAACTGTTTTCAAAAATTATTTTTAATTTTACCAGCAGACGACAAAGCAGAGGACTGGTATTTTATGGATTAATTCTTCGTAAAAGAAAATGACTCTGACAAGTACCCACAACATAGGTTTCTGAAGAAGATTCAGGAAAAAATATCCCTTACTTATCCCTGTCACTCTCCTCCGTATGGAGCTTTGCTTTTCAAACCGACAAATGCCACGCTTATGGATGAACTGCCCAGTGGGCATTTTATGTCCGCAACATCTTACCAAGGTTGATGCAACATCAAGTACCTTAATGATCCTAAGTATTGGGACAGACAGGCTAAGCAAACAGTGCAGACCCAGATCAGACTGCTCCTGGAGCAGTCTGATCAGGGTCTACACTGTTTGTCATTCCATCTACACCTTTTGGACTCCTTGCTGGATCATGAAACAAATTTGTTGACTTTTTAGGAGAATTACAGCAAGTGTACAAGATGTCCTAATTTTTAGGATTTTTACAGTAGTTGAACTAACATTGATGTCGTAAATGTACAGGCAAACAGTGTGGACCCAGATCAGACTGCTCCTAGAGGAGCAGTCTGATCTGGGTCCACACTGTTTGCAAAAATGATAAAACAATGTACTCTGTAGTGTGTTTGTTTGCCACTGAAAGCACATTACCTGTGCACAAACAGATTTAAGACAATATGATTCTAAGTAATTTTATGCATAATTTTACTCGATTAATGCAAAAATGTACCTTATAATAAGTTATTTCATGCATAATCATAACTAAACTCATGCAAATTATTTCTGCTATTGTTCAATTTGATCTGAATTGGTTGCCTATTAATATGTATGATAATGTTTACAGTATTATGAGTTTTTCCATGAAAATAGCACTTAAAACATGTATATATAGAGAAAACAATATCTTTCTGATAACAAGACAATTTTTAAATAAAAAATAAACTAAAGCACCTATACATAAAACAAGAACTAAACAGATCTTTGTGGCCATGTGCAGCAGAAATAAATGTATAAATATACATGAAGTAGATTATGTATATTCATGACATGAAATTTACATACTCATTCCTATTAATGAGGTAGACAAAACGTTAAATGTTTTAAGGGTGAAAAAAAAAATATTGAGGCAAATGATAGGAAATTCAAATCACAACTCAATAAACACAAGGATATAATGAAAACCAGAATTCATTTTAAAAACAGCACTGTTTACAGCATATACCAAAACAATGCTTGTATTAGTGGGTAAAAGCTGTGACTTCAAGCTGTGACTTCAAAGTCACATGTCATTAGGCTGTTAGTTACATGTTTTACCTACCATTAGGATTAAAAACCCATCATAGATAGTTCTATCCTTCATGGATTTACTGTATTTACCCCAAATATTCATACACCTCAACTCCTTACCATACTTGTTCTAAAATTTGAAGAAAAATACAATTTTCTACCTGTTTTGTCTAAAATAGCTGGACATGTGGCAAACAGTGTAGACCTTGACGGGACGCTGCAGAATGTGGCATCTCATCTTGGTCTGCACTGTTTGCTCATGCCTGTATATCCGCATACATATGGTAAATACCATAAAAAAGGAGTTTTCTGGTGAAAATTTGCAACATTTTTCATATTTCTTCCAAACAAATACATTGTTGTTGCACATAAGAATCACCTCAATGTGGCAGTTCTAATGAGTACCACAACTTTTCAGCCAAAAAACTTGGGAAAATAATGTAAACCACACTTTTTCATTACATTAAGCGAGGTTTCCAAGGTATTCATTTCACAGACTTGCTAATGTGATGTCAGCACTACTGTTGCCTAGCATATTTTTCTGCCATTTTTTAAAGGTAGACAACTTTCGGGACTTCCTGTTTGCTTTTCTATAAGCTCTGTCCCACTGAAAAAGGGGTCAACTCTTAAAGGAAAGAATTTGCTCCTCAGGAGCAAATTCTTTCCTTTAAGAGTTGACCCCTGTTGACATGGGAGACAAAAATACTTTTGCAGGAGTTGCCTCCCCTGAAGGTGTTCCCATTCCCCTTAAGTCACAATTCAGAAAAATTCAGAAGTAACCATTTGTGAAATATCTAAAACGTAAACAAAACACGAGAAAAAAATCCATGAACATTGAACAGATGGTATGTCATATACCCTAGTCTGATTATTCACAATCAGTTTTCTTTATGAAATAACTTCATTAAATTAACTCATTAAATGTTCATTAAATTAAACCATTAAAACTTTAAGTCAACAAGACTTGCAGTATGTATAATAACCCTTAAGAGGCCATGAAAAACTGCATCTGAAAATGTTGTGTGTTTATTGTTTATGTCATTTGCTGCATCTTCCTGTAAATCTTTTAAAAATATTGTTGCATACCGGGTATATTCTAATAGTGTGGACTTTTGCAGAAGCAGTCTGATCAGGGTCCACACTGTTTGCAACAATGAATTTTAAAGTCACCAGCAGACAACAAAGCAGATGACATTTGTTGTGACTGATGTCTTAAGGGACAACCTTTTTTCTGGAAAATCTGCTTATGTCTCAGTAAGAAAATCCTGCAGTTTTGGAGACAAAACAACCTTACAATCACCGGGAATCTAACATTTTCCATAACTTTTACCAGAACAGGCTCCTTTTTTTACAAGTAGCTAGAATGAAATTCTGAATCACTGACACAACAATGGTACTAACGAATGTGAATACACAGAGCTAAAGACCATCTGAACACAATGAGCACATTAATATTCATTGTTCTAATGAAAAATGCATGTAGTTATCAACTGCTACCAAATTTAAAATGTTTTCACACAATTACAACAGTGATTGGTTTCAGAAGGAGTCACATGACCACTCACATGATAAGAACTACAAAATGGATGCAGTGCTTGGTCACATGTAACAGCATATAGAAGAGATGACCAAAGTAAGTCCAAATCACATTTTGCGAGCTTGGTTTCTGTGTCAAACTCAATCTCTTTTCTTTTCATAAGGACGGTCTGCAAGGAACTCTTCAGTAAAAAGAAACAAAGAACGGTTATCTTTCCCGCCAATTTTCCCATTTGGTGGAGGTGAAAGCTTCGGTTTTTATCGCTAAAATTTGATCATTTTTAAACAGTTTTAAAAGCAAAATGTGTGATTTTTTTTATCGACAATCACCTGAAATAAAAGGAAATATACGGAACAATCATATAGAGTAAGTCTTTGTCTGAGGTTTGAGACTGATTTAAAATATTTCTTGTGCACATTTGGTAAGGCCATACAGCAGAATACCTTTGTTTACACCTCCGAAAATGGTGGACCTCAGCGGAAATGGAGTCACGCCGATTGTCCTTATACGTAAATACAAGTTTTTAGAAGAAAAGAAATGCTACCTATATATGTTTAAACCTGAAAATATATAGAGGATTCCTGCTGGCAGTGAACTTCAAACTGGTTTTACCTGAAATCCCTTCAAAAGTATCGAATGAGCGACATCATGAGAATACCTGTTTTAGACATTTGCGAACAACAAAGATGCCGTTCAGACTGCGCATTCGCGCCGACTGCACAGTCTGATCAGCATTTTTGTGTCGCTGCTTGGATAGCACAACACTTCTAGCTCCAACACTAAAATTTCAAGACGCTTGCTAGACTGTGTGACTAAGCAAGCCGGTGACTGTCTTAACTGGTTTCCTCCTCTTGAGGCTCTATTGTAGTGCATTTTTTCTTGTCTCAAAAATGGACATTTTTCAGACGAAAATTTGTGATATTTTTCTAATTTTTACTCCAAACATAGGTTCAGGGTGCTTGTTAGAACTGCCTCATTGAGGCAGTTCTAACAAGTACCCACAACCTATGTCTTGGAGCAGAAATAAAGTGCTGGTTATATTTCAGCAAATAACATTATTTCTTAGCAGCGGATAAGGTGGGTATTTGGCGATAATATTTGAAATAATTTTCCTTATTTCTCCATATAAATGTATGTTGTGGGTATTCATTTGAACTGCCTCACTGAATATTGAATACCCACAACACAGGAAAGGTGAGGCACTTCAAATCACAACATAGGTTTTTTGGAGAATTGATAAAAATTATCCTCTAATTAATCACCAAATACCAATCGTATTTGTTCCTATGCACTTAATTAGGTCAAAATAAAACCCTAATCAATGCTGTTGCTTGTTGTTGTTTTTCATAAACACATGTGTTTATTGACAAGTCAGTGGACACCTCTAGATCAATAAATTATCTTTGGTGCACTATAATTAAGAACATAACTTTGTGTTTGTAAGACAATATATATATATACACAGTTTTGATTCAGATATTTCTAGAAAGACTTAAAAAGAAAGGTGCCCAGAACAAAGTTCTGTCGATGGGTGAGATAAACTACAAATTTTGATTGGTCTAGAAAATTGGTTTAAGACAGCAATCTATCTTTTGCTGAAGAGAAAATTCCAAGAAGGAATGACTCCCGAAGGCAGCCAGCTCTTACAAATTTCCGAATAAAAAGTTTACTTGATTAGAGTACTGAGGAATTTTGGAATTTTTGTTTATGCTCGGTTTGACTTAATTTTGGGTATGATTCTAACAGTTATCCGCAACAAAAGTTTCCAACAAGAAAATAAAGGAAAGTATCCTTTGCTAACAAGAAATAATGAAAAATATCCTTTAACTCTTAAGAGGAATATGAACACCTGGCAGATCTTTCGGCCATTTTTTCAAAGGGAGACAACTTTCGTGACTTCCTGTTTGCTTTTCTACAGACTCAGGACCACTGAAAAAGGGGTCTACTCTTAAAGGAAAGAATTTGCTCCTCAGGAGCAAATTCTTTCCTTTAAGTGTTGACTCCTATTGAAATGGGATACAAAAATACTTTTGCAGGAGTTGTCTCACCTGAAGGTGTTCCCATTCCCCTTGACGATAAGAAAAGGTGTATCTGAAAATGTCGTCTTTATGTCTTCTGCTGCGTCTTCTTGCAAACTTTTTTAACATATTTTTGCATACAGGCAAACGGTGTGGACCTTGATCAGACAGCTCCTGATCTGGGTCCACACTTTGCAACTATGACTTTTAAAGTACCCAGCAGACAACAAAGCAGACGACAATTGTTTTGATTGACATCTGAAGCACAGATTGCAAAGTCTCTTCTGTAACAGCTGATAGTAAGCCTTCATATAGGAGGCCATTGTAGACAGGTCACATTTGGGGGAAAAATCACAACTAAAATCAAACAACAATGAAAAATTGAAATCACATCTCTTATGCAATGATTTTGTACAACAATGTTCTGTATTATAATATTTACATCAAGACTTAAGTTTCTCGTAATGTGTTTTTACATTATGGGACAGAGGTAAAAATAGGAAAAAAATTTGTATTCCCACCATGTTGCAGTGATTACAAACAATTTTTTCATCTTTCATTTGTAGTACATATACTTTTAAGGCCATTTAAAGGCCATAAATGATTCTTTCAACCAATATATTTGACTGTTAAGATGGCTGCAAGATGGAACAAGTTGGATAACAGTGATTTGCTTACCGGTAATACCTAAATTATTAGTACATGTATTTACAACTTGTTTGATCAATATATCCTTCTATCAAAGCCATTGCATGTTTAAAAATGTCTTTTAATCAACTTATTTACTGTCAATGCCATTTAAAGTTTAAACATGACTTTTAATCAATGTGTTTAACTGTCAATGCCATCAAAAGTTTGAACATGACTTTAACCAATGTATTTTACGGTCAAGGCCATTAAAAGTATAAATGTGACTCTCTTAACACTGCATTTTACTGTCAAGGCCAATCATTGAAAGTAAACTTGTATGACCTGTTTAATCAAAGCTTTTTAGTGTCAAAGCCAATCGAAGTTTGAAAATGTCTGATATCCATAATTTATCAATCAATGTGTATTTTACTATCAAAGTCAATAAAAACTCAGAACATGCCTGACATTTATTTTCTATCATCGTACATTGTACTTTACTACCAAGGCCATTGAAATTTTTTTTTACATGTCTGATAGTGATGATTTTTTTAATCAATGTTTTACTGTCAAGGCCCTTAAAATTTTGAACATATCTAATACAGATGTTAGTCAATGTGTTTTACCAACAAACAAACATAAAAAGCCTACGCATAAGTACATATGTTTTTGACAAAATGTTAAGAGATTCAACATATAGCTGGAAAAACAATTTTGTAACGCAGTTTTTAATTAGGCACATAGGTTCAGATATGGAGGCAAGGATAATTAAGGGATATTTTTTCTTATTTCTCCGTTAAAACATATATTGTGGGTACTTGTCAAAATCGCCTCATCGAGGCGATTCTAACAAGTACCCACAACATATACTTCTGACAAGAAATTAGGAAAACCATCTCTTAATTATCATTGTTACTCATCTTTATCTGGCTATGAGTGACTCTTCTTATCCACAAGCGTAACCTGTAAGACGCCAATCATGACAATTGTCGTCTGCTTTGCCGTCTGCCAGTTACCTTAAAATTCATTTTTGCAAACAGTGTGGGCCCAGATCAGACTGCAGGGCAGTCTGATCTGGGCCCACACTGTTTGCCTGTATGCAAAAACGTATTTAAGAAGTTTGCAAGAAGATTCAGCAGACGACATAAGCAGACAACATTTTCAGATGTAGTTTTTCTCGGTGTCTTAAGGTTTAATTAATCGTAATGGCAACTGTTGCAAAATATGTACAGTTTGGATGCTATTATATACATTTTTTTTAATTGTAAAACTGGTGACTTTTATTAACAAACAGTGCTCCTTGTAACAAGAAATACTGGAGATAATTTAGCGATGATTTACTTTAATATTTCCATACATTCTAATGCACTTGGAAATGTAACACAATGTCTGATTGGATGTGACAGTTCATTCTGGAATATTCTGTAATAAACCACCAGGTCATCATCCACCTTAATGTTCCTAAGTATTGGGACAGACAGGCTTAAGTAAACAGTGTAGTCAGAGATAAGACTACTCCTTCAGGATCTACACTGTATGCCATTCCATCTGCACCTTTTGGTCTACTTGCTGGATCATGAAACGAATTTGGTAAAATTTTAGGAGAATTATAGCAAGTCCTCAAAATGTCCAAATTTGTAGGATTGTTATGGTATAATTGTTTTTCAATGGCTGTCATTTGGTTTTAGGCAACTGACAGGTCTTAAAGCTGTGAAAAAAAAAATACAATTTTAACCCATAACATGCAAATCACGACTACTGTCGTCTGCTTTGCCATCTGCCAGTTAGCTTAAAAGTAATTTTAGGCAAACAGTGTGTACCCAGATCATACTGCTCCTGTAGAATCTGGGCCCACACTGTTTGTCTGTATGTAAAAATATTTTTATAAAGTTTGCAAAAAAAATTCAGCAGACGACATAAGCAGACAACATTTTCAGATGTAGTTTTTCTCTGTTGAGCCTAAAAATAGCTGGATGAGTGGCAAACAATGTAGACACTGATGAGACGCCACATTCTGTGGCATCTCATTTGGGTCTACACTGTTTGCTCATCCCTATCTGTCCGAATACGTAAGGAATTAAGTGCATTAGAATGGGGATAACTGTATTGAAAATTGTCATTTGGGGAGGTAAATCATCGGTTTTTAATGGTCGCAAATAGCATTTTATGCTGACGTGTTGCCGTATTACAAAATTTCTGACCGCAAAACCACTGACTTGCCTTTCCAAATGATAATTTTGAATAGAATTAGCCATTAACCCATTCAGTACCAGAAACCCCTGAAGGGGTACCCTGGAAAACAGTGCAGGCCCAGATCAGATGCCGCAGAACGCAGCGTCTGATCAGGGCCTCCACTGTTTGCTAAAAGTTCAGTCAATTTCCAAAGATTTTTTGATGAAAACACAACCTGACACCCCTAAATTTTTAATGGACTCCTGCTACATATAAGGAGGAAGATTCCATTTGGTACAAAAAGGGTTAAAAAGCCCCACTGAATCCTACAACTCGTGGTTATTTTGAGGGTATTCAATGTGGCTATTATTAACCCTTGTCCTGCTGAATATTTAAATATGCCACACCCACTACTGATTATCAGTCAATCAGATTACTTGATGCAAATTATTGCAACAAATTCATAAACTGGATGGCAAACAAAGAAGATCCTGATCAGATAGCTTCTTCAGAAGCCATCTGATCTGGATCTACACTGTTTCAAAGATAAGGCCTATCCTGGCTCAACAGGACAAGGCTTATGAGTACCCACAACATATTTTACGAGGCTACAAGAAAACTATAATTCCTGAATTATTTTCAATAATCCTTATCAACTAGAGCGCTGAAAATAAGATGAGAATTTTATGCAATCACTCTGAGGTCTGATTTGAATAGGAAGATAATTTTTCCCTGGCAGCTTTGAATTATACATAACAATTATTATTTACAAATTATCAAATCACAACAATTAGAAACTGTACAAAGCCCCAAACTATCTGTCTGTATTTAATGTTATATGAATTCATATAACCAATAATAAACCCTTGTCCTGCTGAATAAATTAATTTCACTGCACCCATTTCTGACTATCAACCAATCAAATTACTTGATACTATGTACATGTATTTGTTCAAATTCACAAACTGAATGACAGTGTAGATCCTCATCAGATGGCTTCTTCAGAAGTCATCTGATCATTTGCAAAATCTGAGATTATTGTGTTCAGCAGGATAAAGATTAACCCAACTTTGTCTGACGTCCAAACAAGACAAAAGCAATATGCCTCCCGAGCTGCTCAGCTTGGAGCCCAAAACAGAAACACTTAAAATCTACCATACAAATATTTGGAGTCACTTCAAAAAGAAACATCATTATGCCATATAGAAACAGAACAGAATATTCACTTGCAGCACCTATATGAGATCACCTTATTCACTCAGCCACCTTGTTGGATATGAGGGCTTGAGAAAATGCTACTTGTCGGTCCAGGACTGATTTGGTTGTGAGCTGGACCCCAAAATTGGTCCATAATTCACTCACATTTTCTAATAGTGGGTTTTAGAGGTAACACCTATCCCAATATGACCACATAAGGTTACCAACTCCTTACAAATCATGCCAGCCTCTTTATAACACTGTTGTTTGGGGTGTTAGGGTCCAAGGCAGAAACTGTGTTTTTTAAACAACCACGTTTTATCTTAATGAACATGTATAGATTATATGAAAAAATATATGGTACTTTTTCTATAAACCTACAGTCGAACTTCGATGGCTCGAACACCGATGGCTCGTTTACCATGGCTGAGTCGAACCCGTTTTTGAATCCCTAGGGAATTCCTCTGCATAAGAATAGTGTGGGATAATTAAGGAGATTTTCTACTTTTATCTTGCAAATGTGTGCTGTGTGTACTCATTAGAATCGCCTCATTGAGGCGATTCTAATGAGTACACATAGCATACATTTATATGTGTGCTGTGTGTACTCATTAGAATCGCCTCATTGAGGCGATTCTAATGAGTACACATAGCATACATTTATGTTACAGAACACCGAAAAGAAGTCCAAAAATATCCCCGTTATGTTTTCTGGAAGTATGCAACAGCGGCTCGAACTACCGCTGTCTCGAACAAATTTCAATGGTCCAAAAGGGGTTCGAGCCATCGAAGTTCGACTGTATATAATTTGGGATCCATCTTTAAATGCAGGAAAGGTTGGATTTTATTGAGTGTGTACGCAGGCTGATTCTTGTACCCATGCTCAAACCAACATATTTGCTTTTTGAGTTGGGGTGTAACGACATGTTAACGCTTGTTGGTCATTCTGTGTCGTCTCCCAAAGAAAGGGAGAAAAGAGACAGAAGAGATAATAGAGGAGATGAAAGACAGGGGCAGGGGTGAAAAAAAATGAAATAAATAACAAGAGGGCCATGATGGCCCTGGATCGCTCACCTGATCCATAGAGTAACAACTGGGTCCCGGGGAGGGCCATTATTGACCCTAGGGTTATAATGTGCATAATGTTGAGGGAGGTCTAAATAGGTGAAGCTTCATACCAATTTATCAACAAAGGCATTAATTTGAACAATCTTCCCTATATAAGTCAATGTAAAACCAAAGGACCCCAGGGCGGGAGCATTTTTGGCCTCAGCACTATAATTTGAACAATCTTGGTAGGGGTCTACCAGATGAAGCTTCAAACCAAATAGCAAAGACCTGGGCCTTGCAGTTTCAGAGAAGAAGATTTTTAAAGATTTTCCCCATGTAAAACCAAAGGGCCCCGGGGCGGGGGTATTTTTGGCCCCAGAACTAAAATTTGAACAATCTTGGTAGGGGTCCACTAGATGAAGCTTCATACCAAATATCAAAGACCTGGGCCTTGCGGTTTCAGAGAAGAAGATTTTTAAAGATTTTCCCTATATAAGCCCATGTAAAACCAAAGGGCCCAGAGGCGGAGGCATTTTTGGCCCCAGCACTATAATTTGAACAATCTTGGTAGGGGTCCACTAGATGAAGCTCCATTCTAAATATGGAAGACCTGGGCCTTGCGGTTTCAGAGAAGAAGATTATTAAAGATTTTCCCTATATAAGCCTATGTAAAACCAAAGGGCCCCGGGGCGGGGCCAATTTTGGCCCCAGCACTATAATTTGAACAATCTTGGTAGGGGTCCACTAGATGAAGCTTCATACTAAATATCAAAGACCTGGGCATTGCGGTTTCAGAGAAGAAGATTTTTTAAGTTTTCAGTGAAAAAAATCTATTTTTGGCTCCTCTGACCTATATGTGCAACGGACCATAACCATTTGAACAACTTTGAAAGGAGACCATCTAAGGATCATTTCTGTGAAGTTTGGTCAAAATCTGATCAGTGGTTTAGGAGGAGATGTCGTTTGAAGAAATTGTTTACGCACAGATGACAGACAAAAAGTGATCCTAATATAAAACACAAGAGGACCATGATGGCCCTGGATCGCTCACCTGATCCATAGAGTAACAAGTGGGACCTGGGGAGGGCCATTATTGACCCCAAGGTTATAATGTGCATAAATGTTGAGGGAGGTCTAAAAAGGTGAAACTTCATACCAAATATCAACAAAGGCTATAATTGTCCACTAGATGAAGCTCCATACCAAATATCAAAGACATCGGCCTTGCAGTTTCAAAGAAGTAGATTTTTAAAGATTTACCTATATAAGTCTATGTAAAACCAAAGGGTCTCGGGGCGAGGGCATTTTTGGCCCCAGGGCTATAATTTGAACAATCTTGATAGAGGTCCACTAGATGAAATTTCACACCAAATATCAAAGACCTAGGCCTTGTGGTTTCAAAGCAGAAAAGTTTTAAAGATATTCCCTATATAAGTCTATGTAAAACCAAAGGGGCCCCAAGGCGGGGGCATTTTTGGCCTCAGGGCTATAATTTGAACAATCTTGGTAGAGGTCCACTAGCTGAAGCTTCATACCGAATATCAAAGACCTAGGCCTTGTGGTTTCAGAGAAGAAGATTTTTCAAGATTTTCCCTACATAAGTCTATGTAAAACCAAAGGGCCCCGGGGCAGGGGCATTTTTGGCCCCAGCACTATAATTTGAACAATCTTGGTAGGGGTCCACTAGATGAAGCTTCATACCAAAGACCTGGGTCTTGCAGTTTCAGGGAAGAAGATTTTAAAAGATTTTCCCTATATAAGCCCATGTAAAACCAAAGGGCCCCGGGGCAGGGGCTTTTTTGGCCCCAGCACTGTAATTTGAACAATCTTGGTAGGGGTCCACTAGATGAAGCTTCATATCAAATATCAAAGACCTGGGCCTTGCGGTATCAGAGAAGAAAATTTTTACAGATTTTCCCAATATAAGCCTATGTAAAACCAAAGGGCCCCGGGGTGGGAGCATTTTTGGCCCCAGCACTATAATTTGAACAATCTTGGTAGGGGTCCACTAGATGAAGCTTCATACCAAAATTCAAAGACCTGGGCCTTGTGGTTTCAGAGAAGAAGATTTTTGAAGATTTTCCTATAGAAGCCCATGTAAAACCAAAGGGCCCCAGGGCGGGTGCATTTTTTGCCCCAGCACTATAATTTGAACAATCTTGGTAGGGGCCCACTAGATGAAGCTTCATACCAAATATCAAAGACCTGGGCCTTGTGGTTTCAGAGAAGAAGATTTTTAAAGATTTTCCCTATATAAGCCTATGCAAAACCAAAGGGCCCCGTGGCGGGGGCATATTTTGCCCCAGCACTATAATTTGAACAATCTTGGTAGGGGTCCACTAGATGAAGCTTCATACCAAATATCAAAGTCCTGGGCCTTGTGGTTTCAGAGAAGAAGATTTTTAAAGAGTTTCCCTATATAAGCCCATGTAAAACCAAAGGGCCCCGGGGCAAGGGCTTTTTTGGCCCAAGCACTGTAATTTGAACAATCTTGGTAGGGGTCCACTAGATGAAGCTTCATATCAAATATCAAAGACCTGGGCCTTGCGGTTTCAGAGAAGAAAATTTTTACAGATTCTCCCTATATAAGCCTATGTAAAACCAAAGGGCCCCGGGTTGGGAGCATTTTTGGCCCCAGCACTATAATTTGAACAATCTTGGTAGGGGTCCACTAGATGAAGCTTCATACCAAAATTCAAAGACCTGGGCCTTGTGGTTTCAGAGAAGAAGATTTTGAAGATTTTCCTATAGAAGCCCATGTAAAACCAAAGGGCCCCGGGGCGGGGGCATTTTTGGCCCCAGCACTATAATTTGAACAATCTTGGTAGGGGCTCACTAGATGAAGCTTCATACCAAATATCAAAGACCTAGGCCTTGTGGTTTCAGAGAAGAAGATTTTTAAAGATTTTCCCTATATAAGCCTATGTAAAACCAAAGGGCCCCGTGGCGGGGGTATATTTTGCCCCAGCACTATAATTTGAACAATCTTGGTAGGGGTCCACTAGATGAAGCTTCATACCAAATATCAAAGTCCTGGGCCTTGTGGTTTCAGAGAAGAAGATTTTTAAAGATTTTCCCTATATAAGCCTATGTAAAACCAAAGGGCCCTGGGGCGGGGGCATTTTTGGCCCCAGCACTATAATTTGAACATCTTGGTAGGGGTCCACTAGATGATGCTTCATACCAAATATCAAAGACCTGGGCCTTGTGGTTTCAGAGAAGAAGATTTTTTCAGTTTTTGGTGAAAAAAATCTATTTTTGGCTCCTGTGACCTAGATGTGCAACGGACCGGAACCATTTGAACAACTTTGAAAGGGGACCACCTAAGGATCATTCCTGTGAAGTTTGGTCAAAATCTGATCAGTGGTTTAGGAGGAGATGTCATTTAAAGAAATTGTTTACGCACGCACGGACGGACGCACGCACGGACGGACGCACGCACGCACGCACGGACGACGGACAAAAAGTGATCCCAAAAGCTCACCTCGTCACTACGTGACGGTGAGCTAAAAACATACCCCTCTAACTGTACCTGCTGCAAGGATAGCAGGCTTTCCCAACTGTAAGTCAATATCAGTTGCACCCCCTGCACAGCACATAAAATTATCACTGACCTCTTATGGCATAATGAAATTCCTCTCCTAAGTGGCTCCTTTTGTTTGTTGCTGCACATAATGAGCCACAACATTCAATCCCTGATTTGAAGTCTAAGCTGTATGGGAAGAAACTCTGAAAAACTTTCTCCATCAAATTCACATTTTTCCTCCAGTCTTAAGGGGAATGGGAACACCTGGCAGATTTTTCCACCATTTTTCAAAGGGACACAACTTTTGGAACTTCCTGTTCGCTTGTCTATAAACTCTGTCCCACTGAAAAAGGGGTCTACTATTAAAGGGAAGAATTTGCTCCTCAGGAGCAAATTCTTTCCTCAAAGAGTTGACCCCTATTGACATTGGAGATAAAAATTCTTTTGCGGGAGTTGCTTCACCTGAAGATGTTCCCATTCCCCTGAACCCTTTAATCCCTGAGTTTCCAAAGTGGACTCTTCCATCTCTGAATCTAGATATGTCCATTCTTGTGAACAGGCGGCTTAGAGAATATCTAAAACAGTGTGGTAAACAGTGTAGATCTTGATGAGATGGTGCATAATGAGCCATCTCATCAGGATCTACACTGTTTGCATAATCTGTACTGGTCTGCAGGGTTGAAAGGGTTACTTCACTATTTTTCTCTCTAACATTTTAGACTCTTCCAGCTTTGATATGGACAAGTTTTAAATGCTTCCATGTTTGTCATTACGTTGTCAACCCTTTTTGGTGGTTATGTCAGCACTTTTAAATTGTAGAATTTAGGTATTGATATTTGTCATCTTCCAGTGCCGACAAGAAGCCACTGTATAGTTAACCATTGTTCTGCTGAGCCCGGATATGCCTTATTTTCCAAACAATGAAGATCCAGATCAGATGGCTTCTGACGAAGCCATCTGATCAGGATCTACATTGTTTGCCCTTCAGATTGTGAATTTGTTGCAATAATTTGCATCAAGTAATCTGATTGGTCGATAATCAGTAGTGGGTGTGGCAGATATGAATATTCAGCAGGACAAGGGTTAATATTATTGTTGATAACCTTAATTTTTGCTAATATCAATTCTGCATGTTTAATCACATTCATGGCCATTTTTCTATGTCATCTATATATGTTTGGGATTCATCTTTAAACCATGTTATAACCAAAATGGAGCTACAATGATGTTTCAAAAAGAAGTTAGGTATCTCTTAACTTCAGCAGGCCCCCTGACAAAGCAGGTCCTAAAACCAACAATTACAGACCTCAATTAAACAAGCAGTTTGTGCACTGTATGCACTGTTTTCCATTTTCATTGACAATCTTTAGGTTTTGTCATATCAAAGAAAGAAGAGTCTTTTGCCGAAATTTAACATGTCTAGCAATATTTAATAACCTGTAATTTTATTTGGTAAAAAGTCAACTTCATTATGCCTCTTTTTAATATAATCACGCAAGCACATATCCACACATTGAATTGTGATCTTTGAAGTAATCCATGGTTCCATGAGTTCTTTTCTGTCTTTTTTTTTTCAGATTTCTCCACACACAATTTAGTTAAGTTTTAACAGTTTTATATTAAATACAAGTTCTTCTTTTCCATGTCTCCTGAGCATCACTTAAGCACTTTGCCTCAAGCATTGTCTCCTGCCGTTAACTTAATAATATCTTTTTTGTTCCTGATCAGAATCTACCTTAGTCTGCCTTTAACCCATTTCATACTGGAAACCCCTAAACGGGTACCGTGGCAAACAGTGCAGGCCCAGATCAGACGCCGCAGAATGCGGCGTCTGATCCGGGCCTGCACTGTTTGCTAAAAGTTCAGCCATTTTCCAAATCAATTTTGAAGAAAACACAACCTGACACCCCTAAATTTTGAAATGAACTCCTTCTGTATATAAGGAGGAAGATTCCATTTGGTACAAAAAGGGTTAAACATCTTAACAGCTTCATACACAGAGTAACGGGGACGATTAAAGGATAATTTTTAACATACTTCAGAAGAAATGTATGCCGTTACTGTTACACATAGCTCCAGATAAGGTGCTTTTTTCATCCGAAAAGTTCTGATATTTTTCTTATTTCTGCATGAAAACGTATGTTGTGGGTATTCTTAGAAGCACCTCGGTTCTCTTATTTTTCTTATTTCTGCATGAAAACATATGTTGTGGGTATTCAATAGAAGCACCTCGGTCTCTTATTTTTCTTATTTCTGCATAAAAACGTATGTTGTGGTTATTCATTAGAGGCGCCTCACCGGTTTTCTTATTTCTGCATGGTGAGGCACTTCTAATGAATACCCACAACATATGTTTTCATGCAGAAATAAGAAATATAATATGTGGATACCCCCTCTAATCTGGGTTTATGGCTGTGAGTACTTGTCAGAATAGCCTCAGAGAGGCAATTCTAACAAGTATCCCCAACATACATTTTATGGTGCTGAGTAATGTGGAAAAGTATCCTTAACTCTTATCACTGTTCACGACAATCCATATCTTTGGAAACAGTGTAGATCCAGATCAGATGGCTTCTGAAGAAGCCATCTGATCAGGATCTACACTGTTTGGCATTTAGTTTATGAATTTGTAGCAATAAATTACATCAAGTAATTTGATTGGTTGATGGACAGAAATGGGTGTGGCTTAAATGAATATTCAGCAAGATAAGGGTTAAATTATCATCCCTACTCCTAAATACACAAGAAGCATCGCTTATATCCTTGTTTAAACAGCTTCTTGTCAATGCTTATGTATACATGTACATACATTTACATCTTTACTTCCTATTGTTCCAACAAGGTTCCAGAGGCAATATTCAGAAGATGCATATTTTTACTTATTCTATTTAAAGTAAATGCTTAAAAAGACAAATATCTGAGAATGTTTAATAATTCTATTTGCTTCCAGTACTAAGGTGTAGTTTTACAGTTTTGAACAAGTAAAAATTGATATTTTCTCAAGTTTTCTCGTCTCTAACATGTAATGAAAAAAACATATGACAGATAAGCTACAAGGTCTTAATAAAGGTATTTTCAAGCCTAATGAAGCTTATGTGAGAGTGTGAAATATAGCCCAAGATAAGAAGGGGTATCCACATTTTAGTTTTCTTATTTCTGCACGAAAACATATGTTATGGGTATTCATTAGAAAGCGCCTCACCGGCACTTTTCTAATGAATACCCATAATATATGTTTCCGTGCAGAATAAAGAAAAATATCATTATTTTTTGGATGAAAAAAGCACCTTTACTGGAGCTCTGCTGAATGTACTTTCAATGAGCCCAGCCACAGAAAACAAAGCAAATATAACATGCAATCAATTATCCCAACATAGATTGGTGTGTACAACCCACCAACAACTAATGTCAAATGGAGATGCGACCTCTGTTTAAAGACTCATTTTGTAAGTCAAGAGATGCCTGGAATCCGACCCATGACCCCTGGTTTATGAGGTGAGTAGCTTAACCACTACATCATGGAGGCTTCTCCCAACATGTTGCTCAGTGCATACATGCACAACCTGATCTGACTCCTTGCTGGGCTCAACTGTACAAAGACAACTTGTTAGCCCAAATGTATGCATGCACAGCCAGATCTGAATCCTTGCTGGGCTCAACTCTACAAAGACAACCTGTTTGCCCAAATGTATGCATGCACAGCCAGATCCTAATCCTTGTTGGGCACAACTCTACAAAGACAACCTGTTAGCCCAAATGTACACATGCAATGCCTAATGTGACTCCTTGCTGGGCTCAACTGTACAAAGACAACCTGTTAGCCCAAATGTACGCATGCAAAACCTAATGTGACTCCTTGCTGGGCTCAACTGTACAAAGACAACCTGTTACCCCAAATGTATGCATGCACAGCCTGATCTGACTCCTTGCTGGGCTCAACTGTACAAAGACAACCTGTTGGCCCAAATGTATGCACTCACAGCCTGATCTGAATCCTTGCTGGGCTCAACTGTATAAAGACAACCTGTTGGCCCAAATGTATGCACTCACAGCCTGATCTGAATCCTTGCTGGGCTCAACTGTACAAAGACAACCTGTTGGCCCAAATGTATGCACTCACAGCCTGATCAGAATCCTTGCTGGGCTCAACTGTATAAAGACAACCTGTTGGCCCAAATGTATGCACTCACAGCCAGATCTGACTCCTTGCTTGGCTCAACTGTATAAAGACAACCTGTTGGCCCAAATGTATGCACTCACAGTCTGATGAGACTCCTTGCTGGGCTCTACTGTATAAAGACAACCTGTTGGCCCAAATGTATGCACTCACAGCCTGATCTGACTCCTTGCTTGGCTCAACTGTATAAAGACAACCTGTTGGCCCAAATGTATGCACTCACAGCCTGATCTGACTCCTTGCTTGGCTCAACTGTATAAAGACAACCTGTTGGCCCAAATGTATGCACTCACAGCCTGATCTGACTCCTTGCTGGGCTCTACTGTACAAAGACAACCTGTTGGCCCAAATGTATGCACACATAGCCAGATCTGAATCCTTGCTGGGCTCTAGTGTACAAAGACAATCTGTTGGCCCAAATGTATGCATGCTCAGCCAGATCTGAATCCTTGCTTGGCTCAAATGTACAAAGACAACCTGTTAGCCCAAATGTATGCATGTACAGCTTGATCGCAGACATTGCTTGGCACACATCAAAAGACAAAGATTTAGCTTGATGCTGCCCATATGATAATTTTATCACATTTTTTTTTTCAATTCTAAATATTTAGATTCTCTGAGAATTTACAGAAAACCCTTATATTTAACTGCTGGGACACTATGTTGTTCATACCTCAATGCATACATTGACTCATGGGATGTCAAATGAGCCCCGCCAAGCGAATTTGTGTCTTCGAGCATTCCGTCATGACAAATGTTAACTGCGCATGCCCAGCCATTCAGAGGGGCCAGGGATATGGCTTTCTGTCTGAAGGTTCTTCTTGATTCACTGCTTGTATGAGCGAGCAGCGAAGGTTCTGGTGAGACTGCGCGGATGCGCAGGCTCGCCTGAACCTTCGCTGCTCACATAGGTAATAAGTACCAAAATCTCTTGACGGGGCCAAAATAATCTTTAACCCATTTCGTTCCAAATGGAATCTTCCTCCTTATATATAGCAGAAGTCCATTTAAAACATTTTGGGGTAACAGGCTGAGTTTTCTTCAAAATTTACTTGAAAAATGGCTGAAATTTTTGCAAACGGTAAGGCCCTGATCAGAAGCCGCATTCTGTTGCGTCTGATCTGGGCCTACACCCTTTGCCAATTTCCCCTTTTTGGGGTTTCCGGTACAAAATGGGTTAAGTGACATCAAAATAAACCGTGGTTCTCTCCAGTATGATTGGTTGATGGCAGCATTAGGAAAACTGCATGCAGCTGTTTTGTTGTTTCAATTTTTGCCCTAAAACCAGAATTTTTTTTTTCACTATAATGGATGGAAAATAATGTAAATTTAAGTATTCAAGGTAATTTATTTAACTTCATACTTAAATAGCTCCAGGTAAGTATTTTAACGTTTATGAGCAGAACAAATTTGCACTATCAAGTAAGTTGGGCATGAAAAAAATTTCTACAACCTCGGGCCAGAATTAGTAACAATTATTATCAATATTCCACCCCTAATGAAACATACTGCAGCATTTATAAATATTTTATTCAAAATCTTGACCTCAATCCTATTTCTACCAGGTTCATCTTCCAAAAACCTTTCCTTTCTTGAATCCAGTCTTTTCCTGTTTCTTCATCATAGACCCTGATTTTTCTAAAATCTCATACTTGACATTCTTCTATTGATAGTTCCTCAGGAAACATTCTTACATGAGCCAGCGCACGACAAAACCTACAATAAGACACGTGCGGCCATCAAAGACTCAGATCAGCCTGCACATCCATATAGTCTAACCAGAGATGTAGGAGCATTGGGCCCTTAGCTATCCTTAGAGTGCACAACAAAGACTCTGATCAGACTGCGCAGATGCGCAGGCTGATCTGAGTCTTCGTTGGGCGCATGTGACTTATTGTCGGTTTTGTCATGCGCTGGCTCATATAATATCTTCTGCTATTCCAATACTGAAGTGTTTGTGAATACTCTAGACTCACTTATCACTAAACTTTAGACCACTGTCGATCACTAACTGAATCACATTAAACAGAAATTCAAAGTTCATAAATGCTATTCTGCACGAGTTCATATATTACATCGTATGAAAGTTGTCCGTCCCGGCAACTACTACAATGTCAATCAAATTCAGTTTGAATGTAATCTACACTTTCCGCCCATTTCACTCTTTTACTGAGCGCACCGATTTCTTTGTCAATATAATATCAGTAACTCACACGTAGCTCAAGTTAAGGAGAGAACTTAGGATAATTTTGGGATAATTTTTTCTTATTTCTCCACAAAAACATATGTTGTGGGTACTTGTTAGAATCGCCTCAACGAGGCGATTCTAACAAGTACCCACAACATATGTTTCAAAATAGAAATACGGAAAATTATCCTTAAAATATCCTTTTTTTCTCCTTATATGGAACTACATCACCAATGAGACTCACTGTTCAAAGCTAGTGCAATGTCAAAGATGGTATAAGAATTTTTTGTGCCTCTACTTTGATTCTTCTTAGATCCACTACTATCTTAAAACAGCTAATACATGCGTGTAAGTTTTACAAAAGCTAGTGTCTACTAACTTTTGCTAGGATATGCATGCAGTTTTAATGAAAATCTTGACAAGCCTTAATTGTGAGAACAGCAAAAGGTAATCATATGTTTTCATTAAAACCTAGTGCATTTAATATTCCTCCTTTAACATGTATAACGGAATATTGGCACTATAAAAAAAAAATACCAATCTTTCATGTTGAATGAATACACATGACATTTTCTGCAAGTCTTAATTGGGAGACAATGTTTGTTTTTTTTCACTTATTTGCATTTCTAAACCAGTCTGAAAGATGTCTGCCCAAAACGGAAAGCAAATTCCTTCCTCTAAGAGCAAACCCATCTTCACTGGAAAGTAAAACATTTCTGCGACAACTGCCTCCCCTTATCCCTTAAGATGCCAAGAAAAACTGCATCTGAAAATGTTGTCTTGTTTATGTCGTCTGCTGCAATTTCTTGCAAACTTTTCAAACATATTTTTACATACAGGCAAACAGAGTGGACCCTGATCAGACTGCTCCTAGAGGAGCAGTCTGATCTGGGACCACACTGTTTGCAACAAAGATTTTTAAAGTAACCAGACGACAAAGCAGACGACAATTGTTGTTATTGGCATCTGAATGGTTAAAAGTGTATTCAATCTTCAAGGAAACTAACAGACTGAACAAATGGGTCTCATCCTGTCACATATCACAACAACAAAAGTCACATGACCAATAAAAGTCGTCTGCATTTATAATAAATTATAATTAATGAATATGGAGATGAGGTAGAGATGAATAACCATTTATATAATGAGCAAAACCGATTTGCTATACTATCAGCTGGATAAAACATCGAGTCAAGCTTCGTATTTTCTCACGAACTTCTCATAAGTCACTAACAGTCAATCCGCCAGTCATATTCACTGCGGAGCTGTTCTATGAATCAGGGAAATATAAAAGTGTAATAACTTATACCCGCATCAGTAATTAACCAATAAAAGGTTTTTTTTCCTGTGTAAGTCACAGTTCTGCATATTAGCTGCTAATCATGAGGAAGGCCAGAAAGGGACATAAAATGTTGTCCGCGTTTTTCCTGAAAATCCTGAAACATCATCAGCATCATCACAAACTCTTCACTGAGGCAAGAATACAAGTATCATAGCTGCAGAAAAGGCCATGTAACAAGGAGAATTATTGGAAAGTCTTCCTTATTTCTTTTTAGAAACATATTGTGGGTACTTGTTAGAATCGCCTCACTGAGGCGATTCTAACAAGTACCCACAACATGTTTTTGTGGAGAAATATGGACAATTATCCCTGCTAAACCCCCCTATCTGAAGCTATGCACATACTTAGATGCTAGAAAAATCTGGTCCAAGTTGTTCAAAGCATTGTTAGCTTAACAAACACGTAAAAGGTTGAAATATTACATGTTCTAGCAAGTACAATAACTAATGCCCTGGTTAGTGGTAGTTTTTTGCAAGAAAAAATGTACTTTTTTCAGCAAAAATGTCAGTCTATACGTCATACTAAATGATTAATATCAACACTAACAATAATAGCTTTCAACAACAGGACCTTGGACACCAAAACTTTTTTCCGAACTTTACAGTCTCATTATGATTTTTTTTTTTTTTCGAACTTTACAGTCTCATTATGAAGCTCCAGATTACAGAGGTTGCTAGTTTTAACAGGTGTATGACTCTTTTTTTTTCCAAACGCAGTACAATTTCAACTCAATGAGGCAATTCTAATGAGCACAAACAACATACCATTTCAAGCTAAAATTAGAAGAAACTCTATAAATTAACCTAAAGCTAATCTAGAGCTATGGGAAGAATTATCCACGGACTCTAGAACCAGTTTGAATTAGCCATGGAAATTAAGCGTATATCAGTGTTCAAGTTAGCCATGGCAGTTAAGCTATTGGAAAAAGAAGACAAAAATAGTTTTGGAAGGTTTGCCTAAACTGGAAGCCAGTTTTGGGGATATAAAGAAGACTGCAAAGGGAGACCATTAGCCTCCCTTAAAGAAGCTAGTAACCTTCACTATTAGTAATTTCATCATTTCTTTTGGATTTTAAAGTTTTGGTGTCCCAATTTTTCTTGGCATTTTCGATATTTGAACGTTATGGCACCCATTGTTTACCCGTTGAAATCCATGATGGCTTATAAACACTGCGGAAAATAAATGGAATATGACACACACGTTTCACGACACTGGTATATAAATTTGCCTGAAGTATCACAAATTTACCTTGAGAAATGGCTGCATTTACCGGTAATACACCTAAGAACTGCTATAACACAGCAGAAAGTTTTCCTGAAAGCGATCAGACTGATCAACATTAATAATGACACTTTACGTAATACTCCTTTTTCCCATCCATTGGAGCATGAACGTGAATACACATTTCAATATTTACGAAATATTCTCACATTATTCCAAATCTTATGCAATGTACTGTGATGACAAAGTTGAAATCTATAATCCCGTAACTTCTTACTGTGGTAGTTGTGGTAGAAGCAGCAGGAGTCAGAAACTTGTTACCATGGGAAAGTAAACATGTTGCCATAGGAAATTACACACTTAGTTGGTGTTTCTATGCAAAAAATTCAGCAAATTGGTTGGTAGCTTCATAAAAGAAAACACATCAGTACACGGGTGACATAGCTTAAAAATGGTAAGAATTTAGCTGCTGACATGGAATCCACTGGTTACTGCTGTCACTTCTGTCTATCATCAAATGAGGTCCCAACCGCCAATACTCTTACATTATGTAGCAAAAGCTGTGGCCATGAAAAACACTTGAATATGTTACTGGTGACTAAGCTGTTGCCATGGAAACTAGAAACTGCTACTGTTGCTGTTTGGCTTGAAATGAGGCCACTATGGATTATGCTGAGAGAATTTTATATGAGGTAGCATGTGTTTAAATGTCTATGCTAGGAAAAACTAAGGTTGGGTGCTACGTGGATATAGGTGCTGATGATCCAGGGGTTGTCTCCCCATAGTCACGTTCTGTCTCTGTTGAGCCATTGTGGTTGCCATGGTTTCCTAAGTTTCTCTTAAATGGGCCTGAGACGAATACTGGAAATATATAATATAGGAAAAATCATAAAATCTTAAAAGTGAATTGCGGCTCCAAACTACAACTTAACCGTTACACACTCTCTAGGCTAGTTCAGCAGATAACAAATTGTTGATATTTTTTCTTATTTTTCCCAGAAAACAGGACTTGACATCTCATGCAAATATTTCCATTTAGACAATTTGCATGAGATGTCAAATCCTGTTTTATGGGAAAAATAGAAAAATATTACTAAATGCCATATGCTGCAAAAAAAATACCCAGCATGCAAAGCATTAAAGACTTAAGGGCAACCTGTGTTAGGCAAGCACCTAAGGGATTATCAAATTGATTGTGTTGGGGTTTAAATACATGTCAATCCTTGTGGTGAATTTTGTGTTGCCTCCCAGAAATAGGGAGAAAAGAGACAGAAGAGTTGAAAAGTTAGTAGAGGAAATAAAAGAGAGAAGGGACAGGGGAGAAAGAGGAAAATGAAAACAAGAGGGCCCACAGGGCCCTGGTTCGCTCACCTGTGTGACACTGTCTCGAGTACATTCTATTTTAGCTATGATTGCCATCTTGTTCATCAGCAGAGTGATTTTAGCTTATTTGGTAGGGAGTAACCTAGGCAACATTCCTGTTAAGTTTGAATCGAATTGTCCTTAGGGTTTAGGAGGGGTTCAGGTTTGAATCAGATTTACAATATTTTTCTATTTTTAGCTCCGGTGGCCATTTTTTCTTCAGAGCGGGATTGTTTTAGTCTTTTTGGTAGAGGGTCATCTAAGCAACATTACTTCGAAGTTTGAAAGAAATTGGCCAAAGGGTACAGAAGGAATTATCGTTTGAAGAATTTTTTTATTTTTAACTCTGGAAGCCATCTTGTTCATTGGAGTGGAATGAGTATTAACTATTTTGGTAGGGAGTCACCTAGGCAACATTCCTGTGAAGTTTTAAATCCAATCGGCCCAAAGGTTTAGGAGGAGTTCACATTTGAAGCAAATATACAATGTTTTCTATTTTTAGCTCTTGTGACCATTTGTTAATTGTTATGTCATTTTCCTAGAGGGTCATCTACACAACATTCCAATGAAGTTTAGAAGCCTTCATGGTGAAGTGGTGATGCTACTTGCCTTGTAAACCAGGGTAGCAGGATCGATGCCAGGCTTCTCCAGACTTTAAGATTGGTCTTTAAACAGAGGTCCCATAACTGTATGACCTTAGCTGTTGGTGAGACTTCAAACTCAAACACTCACTCCTATGAAGGAACCTATATGCCAAATATGAAGGCTGTATCTTAAATACTCCAAAAGTTATGACAAAGTAGGTCAAAGGTCAAGGTCATGGCTCAAAAGTTTTGAATGGTTGAGAAAACCTTGTCACAAGGAACATACATGCCAAATATGAAGGCTCTATCTCATATGGTTCAAAAGTTATGATAAAGTAGGTCACAGGTCAACCTCACAGGTCAAATCTTTATATGAGTGGGAAGCCCTTGTCACAAGGAACCTACATGCAAAATATGAAGGCTCTATCTCAAACAGTTCAAAAGTTATGACAAAACTAGAGCTGTCAGAGGATCTGACTATAGCCCCGCTTCAGCGCTGTCAGAGAAGAAAGTTATTTAAGCTGCAGAGAAAACAGTTATGAACAAGAAATAACTGTTGAAAATTTTACATTATCTGGAAAAACTCTAAGAGTTGTGAGCCCTTGTCCCTCATTTCAATGAGCATGATACATTACCAGAATGTCCATGTTTATACTAAATTTCATCTTCCATTTTTCAATGTTCAAAGGGTAATAACTCCTAAAGTAGGCAAATCAGAGTCAGGGTTCCTGCGCTCTGCACATTGTCTCATGGTGCTTTACACTTGTGTGAAGTGTCATGAAAATATCTCAAATGGTTTGTGAGTTATGGAGCCGACACAGTCAAAATTGCCTTTTTAAATGTTCAAAGGGCAATAACTCCTAAAGTAGGCAAACCAGAGTTATGGTTCCTGCACTCTGCACATCATCTCAAGGTGCTTTTCATTTATTTGAAGTTTCATGAAAATATCAGAAACGGTTATGGAGCGGACATAGTTAAAATTGCCATTTTTTAATATTCAAAAGCCTATAACTGAAAAAGTAGACAATCCAGAGTTTGGGTTCCTGCGCTCTGCACACGTAATATGGTGCTTTACATTTGTGTGAAGTTTCATAAAATTATCTCAAACGGTTTTTGAGTTATCGAGCAAAGACGGCTAAAATTGATATTTTTCAATATTCAAAGGGAAATAACTCAAAAATTAGGCAATCCAGAGTTATGGTTCCTGCACTCTGCACACCATCTCATGGTGTTTAATGTTTGTGTGAAGTTTCATGAAAATATGTGAATGGGTTTTAAAGTTATGGAGCGGACACGAAAATTGTTAACAGACAGACAGACACACAGACAGACACACAGAAAATACGAAAACCAGAGTTATGGTTCTTGCGCTCTGCACATTGTCTCATAGTGCTTAACATTTGTGTGAAGTTTCATGAAATTATCTCAAACGGTTTTCGAGTTATGAAGCGGACACTGTTAAAATTGCCATTTTTCAATGTTCAAAGGGCAATAACTCCAAAAATAAGCAATGCAGAGTTATGGTTCCTGCGCTCTGCACATCGTCTCATAGTGCTTAACATTTGTGTGAAGTTTCCTAAAAATATCTCAAACGGTTTTCGATTTATGAAGCGGACACAATTAAAATTGCCATTTTTCAATGTTCAAAGGGCAATAACTCCAAAAGTAGGCAATCCACAGTTATAATTCCTTCGCTCTGCACATTGTCTTATGGTGTTTAACATTTGTGTGAAGTTTCATGAAAATATGTTAAGCAGATACAAAGTTATGGAGCCAACACAAATTAACGGAATCACGGAATTACGGAATTACGGAATTACGGAATTACGGAAAATGTTCAAAGGGCAATAACTCCAAAAGTAGGCAATCCACAGTTATAATTCCTTCGCTCTGCACATTGTCTTATGGTGTTTAACATTTGTGTGAAGTTTCATGAAAATATGTTAAGCAGATACAAAGTTATGGAGCCAACACAAATTAACGGAATCACGGAATGACAGAAGGACATGGCAAATCCAATATAGCCCCACTTTTTCAAAGCGGGGCTATAATAACCTACTGATCTACTTTTTGATTTGACATGACCCATATTCGAACTTAACTGAGATATTGTCCAAATGATCATTCTGAGCAAGTTTTATGATGATTTGACTAAAACTGTGGCCTCTTAAAGTGTTCAAAACGTTTTTTCTATGATTTGACCTGCTGACCTACTTTTTGACCCGACATGACCCATGTTCAAACTTGACCCAGATATTGTCAAGATGATCATTCTGAGCAAGTTTGATGATGATCAGACCAAAACTGGGGTCTCTAGTGTGTCCACAAGGTTTTTCAACAATCTGACCTACTGACCTACTTACTGGCCAGATATGACCTATATTCGAAATTAATTGAGATATTGTCAAATGATCATTTTTAGCAAGTTTGATGATGATCAGACCAAAACTATGGCCTCTAGTGTGTTCAGAGGGTTTATCTATGATTTTATCTACTGACCTACTTTTTGGACCGACATGACCCATATTCAAACTTGACTCAGATATTGTCAAGATGATCTTTCTGGGCATGTTTGATGATGATCGGACCTAATCTGTGGCCTCTAGTGTGTTCACAAGGTTTTTATATGATTTGACCTACTGACCTACTTTTTGACCTGAAATTACCCATATTTGAACTTGACCGAGAAATTGTCAAGACTATCATTCTGGGCAAGTTTGATGATGATTGGACTAAAAATGTGGCCTCTAGTGTGTTCACAAGGTTTTTCTCTGATTTGACCTACTGACCTACTTTCTGACCTGCCATGACCCATATTCGAATGTGACTAAGATATTATTAAGATGATCATTCTGAGCAAGTTTGATGATGATAGGACCAGAAATGTGGTCTCTAGTGTGTACACAAGGTTTATCTCTGATTTGAACTACTGACCTACTTGTTGAACCGACATGACCCATATTCAAACTTGACTCAGATATTGTCAAGATGATCATTCTGGGCAAGTTTGATGATGATTGGACCAAAACTGTGGCCTCTAGTGTGTTCACAAGGTTTTTCTGTGATTTGACCTACTGACCTACTTTTTGAACCGACATGACCCATATTCGAACATGACCAAGATATTATCAAGCTGATCATTCTGAGCAAGTTTGATGATGATTGGACATAAATTGTGGCCTCTAGTGTGTTCAGAAGGGCTTTCTATGATTTGACCTACTGACCTACTTTTTGACCCAACATGACCCATATTCAAACTTGACCGAGATATTTTGTGGTGGTACAAAATGTGTGCAAGTTTAGTTAAAATCAGATGATAAATGAAACAGCTATCATGCAGACAAGACCAAAAAAGGCAATTTTTGCCCTTTCAGGAGCCGTAACTCCGCAACACATGATGGGATATGGCTGGTTCAAGAAAGGAACCCAGATCTGATGGTGGTACAAGTTGTGTGCAAGTCTGGTTAAAATCAAATCATAAATGAAGATGCTATCGTGCGGACAAGATCAAAATAGGCAATTTTTGCCCTTTCAGGGGCCGTAACTCCGTAACACATGATGGGATATGGCCGGTTCAAGAAAGGAACCCAGACCTCATGGTGGTGCAAGTTGTGTGCAAGTCTGGTTAAAATCAAATCATAAATGAAGATGCTATCGTGCGGACAAGACCAAATAGGCAATTTTTGCCATTTCAGGGGCCGTAACTCCGTAACACATGATGGGATATGGCTGGTTCAAGAAAGGAACCTAGACCTCATGGTGGTACAAGTTGTGTGCAAGTCTGTTTAAAATCAAATCATAAATGAAGATGCTATCGTGCGGACAAGAAATTGTTTACGGACGCACGCACGCACGCACGGACGACGGACAAAATGTGATCACAAAAGCTCACCTTGTCACTACGTGACAGGTGAGCTAAAAAAGTGAAGAAACAGCAGAAACAATGGTTTTCCCTTCTTCCTTTATCTACTGCAAGGACAGCAAGCCTTGCCTTTCTAACCAATATCAGCTGGAAGCCCCGGTGATGTAAGATACAGGACACCTTTGCCTCACCCAACCACCCCAGGGATTATCAAAATATGCTTCCTTAAGACAGGTGCTTGCTTATTACAGGTGCAGTTTCATACATGTGATACCTCCCTCAGGAGGGAGACTCCCTCATTTTAACATTAATTTTTGCCTTACTGTACTTACTTATGGGGAATGGATACACCTTCAGGGGAGGCAGCTCCTTCAAAAGTATTTTTGTCTCCCGTGTCAATAGGGGTCACCTCTTAAATGAAAGAATCTGCTCCTGAGTAGCAAATTCTTTCCTTTAAGAGTAGACCCCTTTTCCATTGGGAAAGAGTTTATAGAAAAGCAAACAGGAAGTCCCAAAAGTTGTCTCCCTTTGAAAAATGGCAGAAAAATCTGCCAGGTATATCCATTTTTCTTAAATAATTAAAACCATGCTTTAGTTGTAATAAAATACATACCTAAACCTCTTTCTAACACTTATGGAATAACTGTATTCAAAATAGTCATTTATGGAGGTAAATTGGCGGTGTCAAGGTCGGAAATTTTGTTTTACGGCGACACATCAGGGGAGCCTTAAAACAGACGTTGAGACAGTAAAACCAATGATTTACCACCCTAAATGACAATTTTCAATACATTTATCCCCATTCTAATGCACTTATTCAGTTGTCTTGTTACAAATTGCACTATTTTGCTCAAAGTGGTAAGGGCTGTGAGCTGCATAAAACCAAACACTACCTAGTGAAAAGTGATGTTGGATCATGATGTCGGGTTTCCAACAGTATATCAAAGGATATACTGTCGCAAATTTTTGACGTTATCCAATCAAATGGTGCATTACATACATAAGTGCATTAGAAATTTGTATCTATATATATATGCATGCCCCTTGACCGAATTTCTTCATACAACCTAAGAAGTTGCTATAATAGGTGAGTTGGATATGTTGTATGGTCAATCTTTGCTGTGTGTTACACAGATACACCTTCATCCAAACTTTCTTTATACAACCTGAGAAGGTGCTATCATAGCTGAGTTATATATGTTGTATCCCCAGTCATTGCTGTGTGCTATACAGATACACCTTCATCCAAAATTTCTTTATACAACCTGAAAAGGTGCTATAATAGCTGAGTTGGATATGTTGTATGGTCAGTCTTTGCTGTGTGCTTTACAGATACACCTTCATCCAAAATTTCTATATACAACCTGAGAAGGTGCTATAATAGCTGGGTTGGATATGTTGTATGGTCAGTCTTTGCTGTGTGCTATACAGATACACCTTCATCCAAAATTTCATCATACAACCTGAGAAGGTGCTATAATAGCTGAGTTGGATCTGTTGTATTGTCAGTCTTTGCTGTGTGCTATACAGATACACCTTCATCCACAATTTATTCATTCAACCTGAGAAGGTGCTATAATAGCTGAGTTGGATATGTTGTATGGTCAGTCTTTGCTGTGTGCTATACAGATACACCTTCATCCAAAATTTCTTTATACAACCTGAGAAGGCGCTATAATAGCTGAGTTGGATATGTTGTATGGTCAGTCTTTGCTGTGTGCTATACAGATACACCTTCATTCAAAATTTCTTTATACAACCTGAGAAGGTGCTATAATAGCTGAGTTGGATATGTTGTATGGTCAGTCTTTGCTGTGTGCTATACAGATACACCTTCATCCAAAATTTCTTTATACAACCTGAGAAGGTGCTTTAATAACTGAGTTTGATATGTTGTATGGTCAGTCTTTGCTGTGTGTGCTATACAGATACACCTTCATCCAAAATTTCTTCATTTAACCTGAGAAGGTGCTATAATAGCTGAGTTGGATATGTTGTATGGTCAGTCTTTGCTGTGTGCTATACAGATACACCTTCATCCAAAATTTCATTATACAATCTGAGAAGGTGCTATAATAGCTGAGTTGGATATGTTGTATGGTCAGTCTTTGCTGTGTGCTATACAGATACACCTTCATCCAAAATTTCTTCATACAACCTGTGAAGGTGCTATAATAGCTGAGTTGGATATGTTGTATGGTCAGTCTTTGCTAGGTGCTATACAGATACACCTTCATCCAAAATTTCTTTATACAACCTGAGAAGGTGCTATAATAGCTGAGTTGGATATGTTGTATGGTCAGTCTTTGCTGTTTGCTATACAGATACACCTTTATTCAAAATTTCTTCATACAACCTGAGAAGGTGCTATAATAGCTGAGTTGGAAATGTTGTATGGTCAGTCTTTGCTGTGTGCTATACAGATACACCTTCATCCAAAATTTCTTCATACAACCTGAGAAGGTGCTATAATAGCTGAGTTGGATATGTTGTACGGTCAGTCTTTGCTGTGTGTGATATACAGATACACCTTTATCCAAAATTTCTTCATACAACCTGAGAAGGTGCTATAATAGCTGAGTTGGACATGTTGTATGGTCAGTCTTTGCTGTGTGCTATACAAATGCACCTTCATCCAAAATTTCTTTATACAACCTGCGAATGGCCCCCGCCCGCCGGGGCTTAAAGAAATAGAAGGGCTGCATGATGCTTCCACGCAGAGCTGAAACCCACCCGCACACCAGTACTGGTAATCTGCTTAGAGGATCTAAGCCTGCCAAGGCAAAGCGGTGCGAGTCGGGCCGTCTGTGCATATAAACCCTATTGGTTTCATTGGGCGGCAGGGCTTGAGATGTCATTTCATCTCAGTGTCGGGTAAAAGTCCCACAAAATTGGAAGCAACGTCTCCAAAATGACCTATACAGTGTTGACGGGGACGTTAAACCTCAAATCAAACAAACAAACAACCTGCGAAGGTGCTATAATAGCTGAGTTGGATATGTTGTATGGTCAGTCTTTGCTGTGTGATATACAGATACACCTAGACTCAAAATTTCTTCATACAGACTTAAAAGACTGTATAATAGCTGGGTGGATATGCAGTCTGGTCAGTCTTTGCTGTGTGCTATACAGATTCACCTTGACCCAAAATTTCTTCATACAGACTGAAAAGGCTGTATATTACATAGGAACATATAAGGTAAGTACTTTGTGATAAATGAAGGGTAGTTTTCCTTATTTCTCCATAAAAACCTGTGTTGTGGGTACTCATTAGAACCCCCTCGCAGAGGCAGTTCTAATGAGTACCCGCAACAAAGGACTTCATAGAGAATTGACAAAAACTATCCTTCAATTATCACAAAATACTTACCTTATCTGTTGCTATGTATTAACTGAGTAGGTATACAGGTTGATTTGAGTTTTAGCTGAGCGCACATACTCGAAGACCCATTTTTGCTTGTCACGCTCTGAATACAGTAAAAATCAAAAAAAATTGCGACACCCTGAGAACTTGCTGTAATCTTCTAAAATTTTAACAAATTAGTTACAAGATCCTACAAGGAGTCCAAAACAGAATGGCAAACAGTGCAGATCTGGGTCTGCACTGCAAACTTTGCTTAGGTCTATCTGTCCCAATACTTAGGATCATTATGGTAACAACAATAAACACACAAAAAATGTACACTCACTTGAACCTGAGTGGGTGTGAATGAACCATAATATGCCCATCATTAAAACACCAATAATGAAAGCTGCAAATGCTATTCCTATGACCGTGCCAGAATCCAAGCCTTCTATCACAATTTGTTTTTCTTCTGAGTTGACAGCTTGAGTCTCCATGGTTCCAGTTTCCTTGACATTTGAGGTAATATCAACTGTGTCATAGGTAGCTGCAATGATAGATAATTAAATCATATGGCTGTGTGTCCCTATTTCAAAGGGAGACAAATCCTACATAATCTACCTCTACATACAGGCAAATTCAATGGCTCGAACACACTTGGGGCCTTGAAACTTTGTTTGAGACAGGGAAATTTCAAGCAAATGAGGGTTTATTCAAAGTGCCATGTCAGAATGATTCAGGTATAATTTTTGATGGTTTATTATACAAAGATATGTTATGTGCACTCATTAGAATCGCCTCATAGAGGCGATTCTAATGAGTGCACACAACATACCTTTTCAAAATAAAATAGGAAAAACACCCCAAATTCTCCCTAAAGATTTGTTACCAGGAGCTATGAGGAAAATTTTCCGGGGACTCAAGAATGAATTTGAAACAACCAAGGTAAATGAGCAATCGGTGTTCGAGCCACTGTGTGAGTGAGTGAGTTTTTGTTTTACGTCCCACCAACAGCTAAGGTCATACGGAGACGGGACCTCGGTTTAAAGACTCATCCGAAAGTCTGGAGAAGCCCGGGATCGATCCTGCGATCCCTGGTTTACAAGGCGAGTAGCATAACCACTGCACCACAGGGGCTTCTATCGAGCCACTGAAGTTTCACTGTAATATAACATTATGAGAGTTAAGCTATAACACTACCTCTAACAGATCTAAATATAGTATTTTGTAGTTTTATTTGTTTCGTTTGATTTCAGGTTCAACATCCCCCGAAACACTATATAGGTCATTTTGGAGACGTTGCTTCCATTTTTTTTGTGACTTTTACCGACATTGAGATGACATGACATCTCGAGCCCTGCTGCCCAATGAAACCAAGTGTTTATAACTTCATATGCATGGACGGTCCAACTCACACCATTTTGCCTGGACAGTCTTAGACCCGCTAAGTGGTTTACCAGTACTCGTGTGGAGTCAGTTCAGCTCTGTGTGGAAGCATCTAGCAGCCCTATCTATTTCTCCGAGCCCCAATGGGCGGGGGCCCAGAATTTTGTAGTTGAGATAGTGAAATAACAGCCCAAGGATCTCAATCAGATGTTTCTAGCTGTTTCCCAAATCTAACTCTTGTCCTGCTGAACCAGGATATATACCACCTTCACAAACAGTGTAGATACAGATCAGATGGCTTCTGATTCAGAAGCCATCTGGGCCCAGTTGTTCAAAGCACCGTTAGCTTAAAGAGCTGGTTAGTGGTCATTTTGATAACTGTTCTAGCAAGTACACAATCTAAAATTTTGTTATTTTTGCTGATAAAATGTGAGCAGCTTTTGCATTTGCAAAAGTTGCTCACATTTTTCCAGCAAAAATATTAGTATTTTCATCACATTGAATGATCAAATTTTTAACGATACGTTAGCTAACAACGTCATTAGTTTTGAACAACTGGCCCCTGATCTGGATCTTCACTATTTGTCATTTCATTGGTGAATTTGTAGGAATAAGTTACATCAAGTAATCTCACTGGTTGAAAATCAGAAATAGGTGTAGATATACTAATTTATGCAGCAGGACAAAAGCTAAGCTTTAAACAAAAAAAAAATATTAAAGTTTCACCATGAAAAAAACCGCAAGTTCTCTATACAAAGTGGGGTTCAAATGTGTGCTCACTACATGGACTTGCAAATATGAAGATAAATAAATAATATCACAATTTTCACCAGTTTTGTCACTGACTACAAATTTTAACGAGGCAACATTGTTATCCGATGATTTGTAACAAAGATACCACATAATAACAATATGAGTGGATTGCAGTTGGCAACAGTAAGTAAAACTGTCAGTAAGTCTGAGTAAACATTATACGAACTGTATCAAATGAAACTAAATTTAGCCGGGGCACCGCATTTCCTACAATTAACATGTGCGACCAGCGAAGAATCAGATCAGCCTGCGCATCCATATAGTCTGAACAGAGACTTCTCTTGCCTCATGAAGGAACATTGGGCCCTTAGCTATCCTTAGAGCACACAATGAAGACTCTGATCAGACTGCGCAGATGCGCAGGCTGATCTGAGTCTTCGTTGGGCACACATGTCTTATTGTAGGTTCTGTCGTGCCCTGGCTTAATTATAATGTGCCACTGCCATGACTCAGCATCACCTACCTTCACCTGGGGCTTTAGGTATGTAAATGATGTTGATAGGACCAACAACGACCAGTCGTTTAGGAACATCGTTACTATGGTGATGTCTGTGTCTATTCTCACCACAAATGTCCATGGAACACTGTAAATGAACAAGAATATTTGAATATAAGCCACTCTGTAGCACAGTTACGGCTAGCAGTAAGGGGAATGGATAAATCCTTCAGGGCAGGCAACTCTTTGAAAAACATATTTGTCCCCGGTACAAAGGGGAGTCTACTCTTAAATGAAAGAATTTTGCTCTTCTTCTATATTTTGAGCCCTTACAAACAGGGATCTACCCTTATAGGAAAGCCTTTGCTCCTCAAAACAGGGGTCAACCCTTATAGGAAAGAATCTGCTCCCAAGGGAACTACCCTTATAGGAAAGAATTTGCTCACAAGAAGCAAATTATTTCCTATCGGGGTAGATTACAAACAGCACAGGATTTACCCTCATGGGAAAGAATTTGCATCTCAAAACAGGGGTCTTCTCTTATAGGAAAGAATCTGCTGCGGAGGGATCTACTCTTATTGGAAATAATTTGCTCCCAAGGAGCAAATTCTTTCCTATAAGGGTGGATCCCTGTTTCGTAAGGGCTCAGAATGTAGAACAGAAAATAGGAAGTCACAGAAACTGTCTTCCTGGTAACCTGTGGTGAAAAATATATTGGCTATAATCAGTTCTATCCCTTTCCTTTAACCCATTACCACATTTTTTTTTTTAATTTTGTTAATTTTTCAGCAACTTCAGATAGCCGTGATTTTATAATGAATGGTCCGTTTTACACCAAACTTGTTCGGGATGTTCACTGAGCAGTAGCCATTCAAATACAACCTTTTTAGGCTAATTTACTGTTGTCATGGTAATTGGGGGGCATCTCAAAGTTGGCAAAAAGTGCAATTTCACTAACATTTTTGCTAATATTTTGCTCTTCAGCAACAATAAAGGGGTTGGCACATGCGATTTTCACTGTTTGCAGCATGTTTTGCCGGCTTTCAATTTCCAGGCATTTTTGACCCCATACAGCCTCAGATTTCATTTCAGCAGCTGGCTGAGCCTTACCCCTCTACAAATCCCACAAGGTGGACTATTCCATTGTCATATTTGGCTAAACAAACCATAATTTTCGTCAACATGCTTAGCCCTTCAAAATGGTTTTCTAGTACAGAGCACATTCTTTCACCTGTAATTCTAACACAGCTCGCCTATATAGGCAAGGGGAAAGAACTGTGTTTTATTATGCAACAAATCACAGGGGGGAAGTGGGTGACAATTGACATCATTAAAAGCTCGCAATTTATGACATCACTCGTAGATTCCTTGCATAAGATGGTGTAAGGTCACTTTCTCGCATCAAAAACATTACAAAAGGACATAAATGCATGTATTACAGTCAATATTTTTTGTGGGATTTCTTTTAATAATAGCGAATGGTTGTGGGAATTTGTAAGAAACAACAACATTATTGCCAATTTTTAGCATATTAGAATCAAAATCAGCTCTAGCCAGTGATTTGTTGAGTTGTCAGTCAGTTTAAGTAGACAAATCATGCATGCTATGCGGTCGTGATTCGATCTTCTTTGCAACTGACCTCCATACTGTGATTTATTTCTCAACAAATCACAGTTAGAGCTGACCTAATTCTCAACTAACAACTACCCTTCTTGGACCAGCAGATGGAAGAGAAATGACTGTAGAAAACATTTCATGGTCAAATTCCACAAAAAATGTTCCTAAAACAAGATCAGGTAAAACATTAACAGCCTGACTATCAGTCAGGGTTCAGTTATTCAAAGCATCGTTAGGTTAAAGAGCTCGTTAGTGGTTAAAATGTTAACAGACATAGTATGCTAAGTATGTAATACAGTTGTATTTTTGCTGAAAAAATGTGGGCAGCTTTTGCATTTGCAAAAGCTGCTCACATTTTTTCAGCAAAAATACTAGTATATTTGCCATATTAAATGATAAAAGTTTTAATGATTTGTTAACTAACGACATCATTAGTTTTGAACAACTGGCCTCTGGGAGTGACAGATGTGTATCTGACTGACCCACCAGGCCCTCCTAAGGCATGAGAAAATCAATGATTCTTTTTGTGTTGTTGCTGTTTTGTTTTGTTTTCCTGATATTTTCACCAAATTAAAAAAAAAACAACTAATTTTCTGCATACCCTTGGATATTTGTAGATACCACAGTCCTGGTCTATACAGCAGACAGTCAAATAGCACTTTAAATACACACTCGGACTGATCTTCTGTTTCATGAAATTTTCTAAGGTAAAACTCAGCCTCTGACTCTGAGGTAGCACACCAGTCTGCAGTTCAGTATGGTAGGAGACAGAAGTGTCCACAGGACAGCTGGAAAAAGAAAGAAATACTTGAAGTTTCCATCCCCTAATAGTGCAAAATTGAAATTGGAGGTCTTGCAAATGGAAATAATATACAAGGAATGGTTTGTTTGTTTGTTTGATTTGAGGTTTAACATCCCCGTCAACACTGTATAGGTTATTTTGGAGACGTTGCTTCCAATTTTGTGGGACTTTTACCCGACAATGAGATAAATTGACATCTCAAGCCCTGTCGCCCGATGAAACCAATAGGGTTTATAAGCATGGACGGGCTGACACACACCGCTTTGCCTGGGCAGGCTTCGATCCTCTAAACTGTTTACCAGTACTCGTGTGTGGTTGGTTTCAGCTCTCTGTGGAAGCATCATGCAGCCCATCTATTTCTTCAAGCCCCTATGGGCTGGGGGCCGCCAAAAGGAATGGTAAGTACCTTAATGATCCTAAGTATTGGGACAGCTAGGCCTTAGCAAACAGTGCAGACCAGATCAGACTGCTCCTGAAGGAGCAGTCTGATCAGGGTCTAAACTGTTTGCCATTCTGCCTGCACTTTTTGGTTACCTTGTCAGACCGTGAAACAAATTTGTCAAAATTTTAGGAGAACTAGAAATGCGTCCATAGGACAGGGATGCCCCCGCCTGAAAATATGTCTATGTTCGTATTCATCCATAGAAAGTTATTGACCGTGTTTAAGTTTTGGACCCTTTTTTTACATTTGACCTCTAAGTATGACCTTGACCTTGGAGGTAAGGACCTTGGTTTTGTGTGAGGCGATTGTCTCATGATGGCCAACATTTCTGCCAAGTAATTTCAAAATCCATCCAGAGATAAGAAAGTTATTGACTGCGTTTAAGTTTCGGACCATTTTTTTTACCTTTGACCTCTAAGTATGACCTTGACCTTGGAGGTACGGATCTGGGTTTGCATGTGACATATCGTCTCATGATGGTTAACATTTCTACAAAGTAATTTCAAAATCCATCCAGAAATATGAAAGTTATTGACTGCGTTTAAGTTTCGGACCCTTTTTTGACCTTTGACCTCTAAGTATGACCTTGACCTTGGAGGTAAGGACTGGGTTTTGCATGCGACACGTCGTCTCATGATGGTTAACATTTCTGCCGAGTAATTTTAAAATCCATCATGAAATAAGGAAGTTATTGTCAGACCGCGTTTAAGTTTCGGACGCACGGATGGACAGATGGATGGACAGGGGCAACGCTATATGCCCTTTCCACCATTCTTCGAATGGCGGGGGCATAAAAACAGGTTTTGAGATGCATTGATTGGTAATATTATAATCCAGTGCTAAAATATAGGAATCAACCATGGTTTTTAATGCATTAACATTTGCCAGATCCTGAGGAAGCTGTCTGAAAATGAGACCACCAGACCAAATGTTCAAATAGCTTCTGAGGGATCTGGCAAATGTTAATGCAATGAAATAACCATGGATGATCGCCTTATGGTTCTGACAGTAAATTTTGACAAAAACACCCAAAGGCTCCATATAAACTCCATATAAACTCTTCAACTGCAACCGGTAAACATAGATAGTGGCCAGCTCAGAATGTTGTTTACAATAACGTTGTTACACAGTAACCCTCTGAAGTCTTCATAGAACTCTAAAATGTTCAGAGCGATAACGTTACAGCACCAAATTTGTTTAAGAGCAGACAGTAATTTTATATTTTTTTTTTTTTTCAATTTTTCAGAGACAATAATGTATTACATCCAGCTGACGATTCACATATAAACTTAAAAAAAATAATAAGACAGAAATATTTGAAATTGAGAAGGCAGATGTCCTGATTGGCAGATTAAGGGTTAAATTAATATCATGGCTATAAATATATACCCAATATAAAGGACATACCTATTTTGAATAATAAAATATCTGTTCTCATCACTGTTGTCATGAATGTCAGACAACCAGCAGCTTTCTGCTTTGGTACTCAAAAGGGGCTCATTAGTGATGGTTGCCTGTAGATACAAATTCTCCTCAACATGTCTTACTGAGACAGGGAACCGTGCAACAGGAACCATATACTGTGCCGTCTGGAAAAGCTCCAAGTCAAACACCAGGTTTTTCTGAAAAGAAAAGTAGATTTACATGTATGTAACTCAGCACTTCAATTAACCCTTGTTCTGCTGAGCCCGGATATGCCTTTTCTTTGAAACAATGTAGATCCAGATCAGATGGCTTCTGAAGAAGCCATCTGATCAGGATCTACATTGTTTGTCATTCAGATTGTGAATTGTTGTAATAATTTGCTACAGGTAATCTGATTGGTTGATAATTGGTAGTGGGTGTGGCATATATGAATATTCAGCAAGACAAGGGTTAATGGGGTTAGTTTGTAGTTGTTTTCCTGGAAATAGCAAGCTAACCAGTACTGTGCACATTCTTGTGGCCGAAATTCCAGAAACTGAAAGGATACTCACTGTCTGACAGCTTATGTACAAGCCTGCCCAGGAAAATTGTGGTTTGGTAAACTGGCCAACTAATATGACCTAAATAGTGCTGATTAGGCTGTTAAACTAAAAAACAAACAAACATGTCAGTAGTCAGCAGTTTTTTTTTCTCTTTGAGCTGGGACAATTGTCAGTATTTCTTTAAGCATTTGCATTTAGAGATCATCCTAAATAGCCTTGTAATCTGATCAGGCCTTGAGGTTATAAAACCTTTTTTTCATGCTCAACTCACTAAGTCTTGACCATAAAATTTGTCCTGCTCATAAATTTGAAAATGCCAATTCAAATTAATGAGCAGGACAAACAACAATCTCTGATGATCTGAGCAATAAATTTGTCTATATTTGTCTTGTATTTCAATATTTATGAGCATTATAGACTTCATGCTCACAGAGTTGAGCATGAAAAAAGTTTTACAACCTCAGCGCCAGAGATTTTGTTGTGCACTCTCTGGAAGGTTACAGACCCCAAGCTTCATCAGTCAGACTTTGTCGGCTGTGTTCTGACTTAGTGTATACATGATGTGGTACCCAAACAAACCAAAGATACCAATGGCCAAGATGATCTCCAAACCATGATCAACCAATTGTAACATAGGTACAGTAAAACCTGTCCTAGTGGCCACCTCTATTAAGCAAGCAACCTGTATTAAGCAAGCAGCCATTTGGTTCCCAAAAAAGGCAAATGTGTTAAATTTCATCTGTATTAAGCAAGCACCTGTCTTAAGCAAGCACATTTTTGTTAGCCCTTAGGTGCTTGCTTAATACAGGTTGGACTGTAGTCTGGTCACATCTTTAGTTTCTGTCACATCTCTTGGTTCTCCTCATTACATCACCGTTTATTATTATATAATTTATAACATGGTTTTGAGGCAATTCCAACAAGTGCCTACAACATATGGTTTCAAGCAAAAAGAAGAAGATCTACCCTAAAAGTAAGGGCTGGCTAATCAGAGCTGAAAAGATAATTGATTATCAGTTATGTCATTGCGATCGATAATAGATTTGTAATTGCAAAGGTTTTTGTTATAATTTTACCTGTCTGGCTTTCTATTTACCATATGTTGCACTTTACCATATGTATATTTGAACAGACAGGCCTGAGCAAACAGTGTAGACCCAGATGAGACGCCGCAGAATGCGGCGCCTCATCAGGGTCTGCACTGTTTGCCACTCATCCAGCTATTTTAGGCATAACTTTGGGTAGTAAATTGTACCTATCAACTAATCGATTAAAAGCAAATCAGAAATGATAATCATTTTTGTGGAAGTTATTGATCGATTAATCGATTATACGATTAAATGTGTCAGCCTTACCTAAAAGTATCCTTGTTACTTCTTATCTGGATCTACACTGTGACAAAGATTCTGGTCGTTCAATAAGCCACAAGTACAGTTGAATTCCACTATTAAGACCACCTCAAAATAAGACGACCCCTGCTTCTAAAAACATATCTAAATCTTTCTTTTTGTTTTCTCCACCAAGAGTCCTCTAGAATGACACCACCTTTGGGACTGTTCAAAAGTGGTCTAAAAGACCACTTTTGAACAGTCCCAAAGGTGGTCTTAATATGGGAATTTTACTGTATTTGTTCTTTGCCTTTCACCTACCTGTTTGGGCAGCGTCACCTCACAAATGAAGCCCAGTTGTAAAGGAGGCTCTGTAATACTGAGGTCTTCATCATCCATAAAAACATCTGACATCTGACCATCACCTGATCCTGAGAATATCTCATCGTCACCACTTCCCGCTTCCAAGTTGTCATGGTAACTATTTAAAAATCCTGATGCATGAACAACCAGCTGAAAAGGCAATAAAACATTACTGCCAACTGAGATACAGTCAAATCTGTCATAGTGGCCAACTCTATTAAGGAAGCAAACTGTCTTAAGCAAGAAGCATTTGGTTCCCCAAAAAGGCAAATGCATTAAATTTCACCTGTATTAAGCAAGCACCTGTCTTAAATAAGCACATTTTGGTTATCCCTTAAGTGCTTGCTTAATACAGGTTAGACTGTACTACTGTAGCCTTTATCCCCACATTTTTCGAAGAAAAGTGGGGATATTGTTATCGCCTCCGTCTGACCGTCCGTCTGTCCGGCTATCTCCTCCTATACCGCTCATTGGAATTCAACCAAATTTGGTGTGTGAGTTACTTACATGAATGGGTTCTGCAAGAGCACATTAATTTTTGGACCAGCCCCCAGGGGTCCCTGGAAGAGGTCAAAAGGTGGGGATTTGCGATGGCGTGCCATCGACTGTGGGATCTAGTTTTTATTTGTCAACAAGCAAATCTATGGCTCTCAGGAACAACTTTATTATGGTCCTCAGTAACAGCCTTATTTCAATATACTACTTATTTCAATAAAGTTATTGCAGCCTGACTTAGATTGTTAGTTTGTTTGTTCGAGTTTTATGTCCCTCTAACAACTAAGATCATTTGGAGATGGGACGTTGGTTTAAAGACCCATCCAAATCTGGAGAAACTCGAAATCAAATCAATAACCCAGGCCTCATACTGACCACGATTTTCCATGCCTGAAAGGCCTGTTTTTGCAGCTTCAACCCTTATCCTGCTGAACAAGACGCAACTATTACCTTTGCAAACAGTGTAGATCCAGATCAGATGGCTTCTGAAGAAGCCATCTGATCAGGATCTACACTGTTTGTAATGCAGTTTGTGAAAATACCAAGTAATTTGGTTGACTTATAGTCAGAAATGGGTGTGGGTAAATAAATTTATTCAGCAGGATACGGGTTAAATAGTTTTTTAAACAGACTAAAGGAACAAAAAATCAAAATCTAAAAGCCTGAAATCAAGATAAATATCAAGCTCTAAAAGCCTGAAATCCTGCAAATGCCTGAAAAATACGAGGCCTGATAACCCCTGGTTTATAAGGCAAGCACAAGGAGGGATCATCTGACTAACACTGAAACAGCACATTTTCAGATGTGAAATTCTCTGTTATTATACTTGGAAAACTTAGCATGCTGTAAACAATATTGGCAATATAAAACAAATCTCTGGAACCTAAATAAGTCAAGCCTCTTTACACCAAGATTTGATATAATGACAAAACTACAGTCGAACTTCGATGGCTCGAACACCTTTGGGACCTTGAAAATCTGTTCTACACAGGGGTAGTTCGAGCCACTGAGGTTACTGTCAGGAGGCATAACGAGATACTTTTAGACATCTTTTCGGTGTTCTATAATGAAAATGTATGCTGTGTGTACTCATTAGAATCACCTCATCGAGACGATTCTAATGAGTACACACAGCATACATTTGTAAGATAAAAGTCTATAAAATCTCCTTAATTATCCCCCACTATTTCTTATGTAGAGAATTTCGCTAGGGGCTCAAGAATGGGTTCGACACATCCATGGTAAACAAGCCATCGGTGTTCGAGCCATCGAAGTTCTACTGTAGTTAAATCCTCAATTTCAATGGAAGGAATCCTCAGTGCAAGATGGATTAAACAAGAGGACCAAGCTAGCTTGGTCCTGTATCGCTCACCTGAGCTAACAGATTCAAAGTTTAAGGAAGTGCCAACCTTTACTGAAGGCTATATGGGAGGACATGGTGATGACAGGGTAAGCATTTTCTGAAAATCAAGTAGAATTTAACTCTATGATAAACAGGCTGACCTCACCGGTTTTCAAACTCATTCAAGCTTTTATTCCTGACTTGCTAAGAAGATCCAATCTAAACTGAAGTGGCTATGGTGATGACAAGTTCAAAAACAAGAGTTTTCAAACTCCTCCAAGCTTTCTGCCTGACTTCCTTGTTTGTAAGTTTCATGAAGATCTGTTCAAAACTAAAGGGGCAGCAGTGATAACAATGTCAAAAAAAGGCATTTTCAGCAATCAAAGGCACGTCACTCTATGATAAATGTGCCGACTTGGCCGGTATTCGAACTCACCTGAGGTTTTATTCCCAGCCACCTTACATGTAAGTTTCAGAAAGATCCGATCAGACTTGGCCAGTATTCAGACCAGGGCTCTAGAAGTCCAATTTTTCACCGGTCCAGACCGTTTTTTGAAAATGAAAACCGATTTTGCTGAAAAATTTTGCTGAAAAATCGGTCCGAAAAAAAAACCCCAATAAGCTAAAATCGAAGTGACAAAACAGAGAAATTATACCTGGTTAGGTGTCAAACTGTTTATTGTGCCAGTAATCTAATCCAATTATCTCTCTCGGGGATGAATTTGAGTTTGACAGTAAACACGTTTTCGAGATCTCGCCAGGTATTGCAGACTCTCGCGGGATTAAGGCTAATGACAGTCAGTCAGCCAAAACGTGATTAAGCGGTGCGTGATTATGATATCAAAGAAGCCTTGATCGTGTTTGATCTAATGGCAATCAAACATAATATGTTTGTTTGTTTTCGTAAACTGTTATACTAAACTATCCTTGTAAGAATTAAAAGTGTGTTAATTATATCGGCACTTTAAATGGCTCGATTGATCAATAGCACTGGAGCAGTTAAAAAACATTATCATGTTTGGAAGTAATTAAAGAATTTGGGGTATATAAGTTGCAGATTTTCATTTGGTTTTCGCTGTTCAATTTTATTGCAATGGCTCAACATAGCATCTTATCGATGTTCAAAAAATCAAACGACCGGATTGGCAACCCGGTTCAAGACAAAACCCGGCTTGGGGAACCGGATAAAGGCATAAACTGTCGGCCTGGCAAACCGACTGAAAAACAATCAGAATGTCGGATTTGCAACCGGACACTGATACATGAACAGGAACAAAACCGGCACAGGGGCGAACATTACTCCATTTTAGAAAGCAATACTTGTTGTAATGGCTAACAGCAGCACAACGCATTATGAAGCTGGGTACCAACGATAATTTACTGCATTCAGTAATTCTAAAAATACACCTGGGGAATTTCCAAAATATAATACAGGTACTGGTTCAGGAATAACATGGATAATAGAAAGCAAAATGTAGTAAGACTTTCTCTTTATTTCAACTATTTATTTACATAATGAACAACAGATAAATATACACCAAATGATCAAAACATGCCTAAACCAAACATGCACAAACAATAAAAAAAAACATGCAAAACGAAAAACGAAGCATGCAGCAAAAAAACTTGCAAAAAATAAGTCAGTGATGACGTCATCGGCCACCTGGACCGATTGGGATTTCAAAATTTCTAGAGCCCTGATTCAGACTCATCCAAGATTTTATTCCCAGCCACCTCAAATATAAGTTTCAGAAAGATCTGATCAAAACTGAAGGGGCTCAATGATGACAAGGTCAAAATTTGGCATTTTTAGCAATCAAAGGGATGTTACTCTAAAATAAATGAGCCGACTTGGCCAGTTTTCGAACTCATCCAAGGTTTCATCCCCAGCCACCTTACATATAAGTTTTAGAAAAATCAGATCAAAACTGAAGGGGCTACCGTAATGACAAGGTCAAAAATCAACATTTTCAGCCATCAAAGGGACAGAACTCTACGATAAATGGGCTGACTTGGCCTGTTTTCAAACTCATCCAAGATTTTATCCCCAGTCACCTTACATATAAGTTTCAGAAAGATCCGATCAAAACTGAAGGGGCTATGGTGATGACAAGGTCAAAAATCGGCATTTTCAGCAATCAAAGGGACGTAAATCAATGATAAATGGGCCAACTTGGCCGGTATTCAAACTCATCCTAGGTTTTATCTCCAGTCACCTTACATATAGGTTTCAGAAAGATTCGATCAAAACTGAAGGGGCTACGGTGATGACAAGGTAAAAAATTGACATTTTCAGCCATCAAAGGGACATTACTCTATAGTTAATGGGGCAACTTGGCCTGTTTTCGAACTCATCCGAGGTTTTATCCCCAGCCACCTTACATATAAGTTTCAGAAAGATCCGATCAAAACTGAAGGGGCTACAGTGTTGACAAGGTCAAAAATCAACATTTTCAGCAATCAAAGGGACCTAACTCTATGATTAATAGGCCACCTTTGCCTGTATGCGAACTCATCCGAGGCTTTATCCCCAGCCACCTTGCATATAAGTTTCAGAAAGATCTGATCAAAACTGAAAGGGCTAAGGTGATGACAAGGTCAAAAATCGGCATTTTCAGCAATCAGAGACGTTACTCTGTGATAAATGGACCAACTTGGCTGGTTTTCGAACTCATCCGATATTTTATCCCCAGCCACTTTATATATAAGTTTCAGATAGATTCGATCAAAACTGAAAGGGCTACAGTGATGACAAGGTCAAAAATCAGCATTTTCAGCAATCAAAGGGACGTTACTCTATGATAAAAGGGCCGACTTGGTCGGTTTTCGAACTCATCCGAGATTTTATCCACAGCCACCTTACATATAAGTTTCAGAAAGATCTGATCAAAACTGAAGGGGCTACGGTGATGACAAGGTCAAAAATCGGCATTTTCAGCAATCAAAGGGACGTAACTCTATGATAAATCGGCGGACTTGGCCGGTTTTCGAACTCATCCGAGGTTTTATCCCCAGCCACATTACATATAAGTTTCAGAAAGATCCGATCAAAACTGAAGGGGCTACGGTGATGACAAGGTCGAAAATGGGCATTTTCAGCAATCAAAGGGACGTAACTCTATGATAAATGGGCCGACTTGGCCGGTTTTCGAACTCATCCGAGTTTTTATCCCCAGTCACCTTACATATAAGTTTCAGAAAGATCCGATCAAAACTGAAGGCGCCACGGTGATGACAAGCATTTTCCCATAGTAAGTCTATGGGACCTTGTGGTTGCCATAGGAACCAAAGTTTTAGAGCGATTTCAAAAAAAAGTTTATGTCATCAATGCCCCACCAGAGGCATGCTACAGGTGAGAAATGATTGAGATCAGCCTGCAGGATACAGAGATATAGCTGCTCAAAAGTGTGGACGGACGACGGACGGACGGACAACGGACGACGGAGGACCCACTATACTATAAGCTCCCCTGGAGCCTTCGGCCCAGGTGAGCTAAAAAGATACTGAAGAATATTATCTTCAATACTTCAAGGAACAAATGTTGTGGATATCTGTTATAATCGCCTCGATTAAAACAAATGTCCACAACATTTATTTCTTGGATTTCCACATTTGTTTCTTAGTTAAGGGAAAAAGGTCTTTCATTACATATGGTACTTCTCCTTATTTGGATTATTTATAGTGGAAAATTCTTTATAATGGCAAAACAAATACTTCCGTTCTGAGGAGGGCCTTCGGTGCCATGACAAAAACATACAATTTATTACAGACCCAATAGTGTTCTCACATCAACCAACATTTTTGTAAATAAAAAACTACAGTTGTATACATACAAATAGTCAAACTTCAATGACTTGAACACCTTTCGAAACATGAAAAATTGTTCGAGACAGCGGCAGTTGGAGTCACTGAGGGCTGATCGTCAAACCAAGTCAGAAGGCATAATATGGACATCTTTTCTATTTTCTTCTAAATAAATGTATATTGTGTGTACTCATTAGAATTGCCTCATCGAGGCAATTCTAATGAGTACACACAACATACATTTTCAAGATCAAATCAGACAACTGTCCAAAATATATTTATATCTGTAGTTATGGAAAAAAATAATTCTAGGGACTCAAGAACGATTTCGAAACAGCCGTGGTAAATGAGCCATCGTTGTTTGAGCCATCAAAGTTTCACTGTACCAGTTTTAGCTTACCGTGTTGAAATATGCCATTTTTCCCTGGTGACTATCAATGTAGTTGGTACCGCAGCTATCCTGAGTTGTTTGAATGTAAATGTGGGTTCCGTTGTCCTCTGCTCGGCATTGTGGGTCCAAGAGGGTCACGGTGTCCTTTCTGATACCAAGTTTCTGAAAAAGAGTCACATGTATTAGAGTCCTACCTTTGCAAACAGTATAGATCCTGATCAGATGGCTTCTGAAGAAGCCATCTGATCAAGATCTTCACTGTTTGTTATTCAGTGCGATTCTGAATGGGTACATCATATCAAGTAATTTTACTGGTTGACAGCCAGAAATGGGTGTGGCAAAATAATTCATTCAGCAGGAAAAAGGTGAAGATAAATGAATATGTCTCAAAAATTTTTGTCTTGTTTTCAAAGACTACTCTAACAGAAAAAAAATAATCCCTTATCCTCCCTAGGGCCCAGTTCTTTAAAGCTAACGATGACGATAACATATTTAAAACCTAATAGAGTCTTCCTGAGTATATATGGCAGGTGTCCATTTCAAAATTTAGGGTAACTGGTGAGTTATTTTTAGAAATTTGTTTATAAAATGGCAGGACTCTCTGTGTACTAATGAGTAAACACAACATAATTTTATCAAGATGAAATGCATTTATTGCAAAATTATGTTATCTAGGGCTGCCAGGAAAATTCTTTCGGCACTTGAGGTTCAGTTGTCTGCCGGTTACGTTAGAAGTCATTTTTACAAACAGTGTGAACCCAGATCAGACTGCTCTTTTAGGAGCAATCTGATCAGGGTCAACACTATTTGCCAGTATGCAACATAGTGTTTGAATAGTTTGCAAGAACATGCAGAAGATTACTTAAACAGACAACATTTTCATACGCTTTTTTTTTTTTTTTTTGGTTTGTTTTTGAGATTTGTTTTTGGTTTGTTTGTTTTTTGGTTTTTTTTTGGCATCTTAACCCTTATCTTGCTGTTCACGACAACCCCCATCTTTGCAAACAATGTAGATCCAGATCAGATGGCTTCTGAAGCCATCTGATCAGGATCTACACTGTTTGGCATTCAGTTAATGAATTTGTAGCAATAAAGTACACCAAGAAATTTGATTTGTTGATAGACAGAAATGGGTGTGGCTTAAATGAATATTCAGCAAGATAAGGGTTAAGGGTAAATGCAAAACTTTCAATATTTTGGACGTAAAAAATGCAATAGCCTTTTTGCATTTTTTTTCTAACAGCAAGTAAAAAGCTCCATGAGTATGTCAAATGAACATCAAACTGTATGTCATTCCGCCAATACATTTTTGACACACTGCCATTAGTAAAACAAACTGGTTCAAATTAACCCATTGTATGCGGGGAAACCCCTAAAGGGGTGCCTTGGCAAACAGTGCAGGCCAAGATCAGACGCACATGGCGTCTGATCAGGGCCTGCACTATTTGCTATCAAAATTGTCCGTCAAACAATAAATAGGCCTGAAACCCCTTATATGACAAATGGACTTGTCCAACATATAGCAATGGAAGATTCCACTAGCATACAAAGGGTTAAGGACATTACTATTGGTGTCCTAAAATACAGTTTCTGTCCTTTCCAGACTCCCCTGGGAACAGAGCAAAAATGTAGGACAATATGAGTGCCATTTATTAATTTGATATGAAAAATAATAGTCAGACATGACTGTTTACTAATTAATCCAGCAAAGCTTTAAAGAAAAGTGAACATATCTGATCTGCACTGAACCTGTTCCTACCTACACAGTCTGTGGTTACTTAAGTCAACAGATACAATCCAAGGGAGGTTATTCTGAAATAAATGAGGCTTCCTCCCTTCTCAAAAAGGACTACTCTTAAAAGAGGGAGTGAATTCTTTCCTTTGAGAATAGCCCACATTCAGATATGCCAGAATATCTGCTTTCTGTTTCTAAAAGTTGGAACACTGCAATGACAGGCCTGAGCAAACAGTGCAGACCCAGAGCAAGGAGCAGTCTGATCAGGGTCTTCACTGTTTGCCATTCCATCTGCACCTTTTGGACTCCATGCTGGATCATGGAACAAATTTGTTAAAATTTTAAGAAAATTACAGCAAGTCCTGGAGGTGTCTGAATTTTTAGGATTTTTACTGAAGCAACTTTTTTTGTTTGGGCAGTTTCAACATATATGTTCACCTTATTACTCCTAAATCTCAGAAAACAGACAAAAGGGTTCATTGTTTTTATGACTCAATCAGTAAAAAGTACAAACGCTTAGAATAAGCGATAGAGTCAGGTCTGGCCTAGGAGTACTATTAACATTTACCCATACTGAGGCATTTTTTTCTTCTCATTACCAAAGTGACAGCAAAAAAGTTGTGAAAAAAGTAGTTATTAAAGGAGTTTCTAAAAGACATATAATGGATGTTTAATAGGAGTAATATCGGTCTTTAGCTTCTTACAAGAACTTGGACCACAGTCTAATCTGATCAGAGCATGCATTGTTTGCCAGTGTCATGCTTTGGGATTCTCCCCACATGAATTAGTTAAAGAATTCTTATTTCTCCATGAATGCATATACTCTGGGTTCTCATTAGAATTAAGAAAAAACTAATCAACTCTGGTGGTGAGTTGTTGAGTAATAAATCACAATTTGGAGGTCAGTTGTAAAGAAGATCTAATCATGAGCATCTGACCGAAAAACTGTGATTTATTACTCCAAAATTCACATACTAGAGTTGATCTACTTCAGTTCTAACACACTAAAATTTGGCAATAGTATTGTTGTTACTTCAAATTTTCCCAACCTTTCACAGTCACCAACAATATTCACTGTAATAAATAGTTTGATGTCCTGTTGTAAAGATTTGGATGTGAGAAAATAATGTTACACTGTCGAACATCGAAGAATCTACGAGTAACGACATAAACCAGTGACTTTTTTGCATATTATTCTTCCGCCCAGTGATTTGTTGCACAATAAATCACAGCTCCTACCCACTTCCTATATATGCACGCTATGTAAAAATTGCCTACTAAATGCAATCTGGGGCCAGTTGTTCAAAACTAATGATGTTGTTAGTAAAGCATTGTTACAACTGATCATTTAATATGGCAAATATGCTTATATTTTTGCTGAAAAAATGTGAGCAGCTTTTGCAAATGCAAAAGCTGCTCACATTTTTTCAGCAAAAATGCCACCGTTTTTGATATTGTACTAGCTGGAACAGTTAACAATTTGACCACTAATAATAAACTCGTTACCAACTGTCCCCATCTCTTCAGCATGACCTCTATGACCCCTACCTTCAGAATGACTTTATCAATAGCAACAGTTACAGTCTCGGTATCGCACTCTGTCCTCAACGCCTTCTTCAGAACTACTTTCTTCTGTTTTTCGCTGTCTATTTTAGGTATTTCAGGCTGTTCAGGTTCACTCTTTACCACTGTCTCTTCCTTTGGGTCTGAACTATCTGGCTCTTCTGGGGCTAATATATCTATAAAAGAAAGCAAACCAAACAGTTTAATCCATATATGCTTAGCTTCCCAAAAATGGGACATTGGCAAACAGTGAAGACCCAGATCAGGCATAATTCGGCATCTGATCAGCTTCACTGTTTGCTTGAAAAGCAAGGTTTTTTAGAAGACAAGGTTTTTAGAAGATACATGTATTTTCTGCATATAAACTATTCCCTGCTCATAAACACCTTTTCTGCTCATAACCTTTATTGAGAGAGAGAGAGAGAGAGAGAGAGAGAGAGAGAGAGAGAGATGACTGCTACTTCATGAGAGAAATTCTGCCGTTAACAGTAGTCTCAAATCAAAAGGGAGGCAAATTATTTCTATATCAGAGTTATTTTCCCTTGAGGTGAATGCATTACCTTAACCCTTGTCCTGCTGAATAAATAAATTCACACCCATTTCTGACTATCAACCAATCAGATTACTTCATAGTAAAATATATAATGTATTCATTCAAATTCACCAACTAAATGACAATCAGTGTAGAGCCAGATAAAATGGCTTCTGTCAGTGTAGATCCTGATAAGATGGCTTCTTTAGAAGCCATCTGATTTGGATCTTCATGTTCAGCAGGACACAGATTAAACATTAGTGTAACAGTAAGAAGCGAGAGAAAAGGCCATCTGTACTTTAATCAATATCGCTAAGAAGCAGATTTCAAGGTCAGTGTAAACAAGCGCAAAATAACAAGAGAGCTATAGATAAGAAGAAAATCTGGTGATAATCCAGGAATTAATTTCTCATGCTCTTGGGTTCTTCATTAGAATTTTGTTGTTGTATTTGTTCTATCGGGTATCCACAACCTTTGGTTTTATGGCTTTGGTGAAATGGAAGCCCTTACAGTACTAGTGTGTGGATTATCTCTGAATGTAGGCAGGGTAAAATGATCCTGAACTTGGGACTTAGAGAGTTTCATTTTAATCAATTCAACACAAGATTGGTACTGAAAAACACTTTTTAGTGCTTGCAGGTCCTGTTTTCAATGCGCTTTGTTCAACTGTTGTTCACTGGTGAAGTACCATATTTACTTTATGTATACAGACAAACAGGGCCCAGCAAAGAGTGCAGGCCCATCATTTAACCTGGCAAATATGCATGCTTATATTTTTTTGCGGAAAAATGTGAGTAGCTTTTGCAAATGCAAAAGCTACTCACATTTTTTCAGTAAAAATATGACAGTAGTAGAGATTGTACTTACTACAACAGTTAACAATTTGACCACTAACAAGCTCCTTAAGGTAGCATTGCACTAAATACTGGGAAGTGCCGGGTTTTATCACTTTTGGACAGAGCTTTTAGTTGCGTTCTAAATACCAGACTAGCTCCCATTGGATATATATCCCATGTTTTATTTCAATGTTAGAAAATGATAGATATAAGGGACAAAAATGATGCATGTTTTATAAATATATCTGCAAGCTCAAAAGAAATTTTTGCTGATTTTATATGGTCACCCCTCCTTTAAAAATTTTGGTTTGTATTTACTCCGTTCTAGTAGGTAAACAAACATGGTTGACTGTAACTTGAAAAGGAGCAGTTCAACATGTGGATTTTTTTCTCATTAACTTGTTGGGCTAGGATGGCTCTATAAACAAGTAAGGTTTGAAAAGTTTTGTATGTGTAGTTTTTATGGGAGCAGGTAAAAGGTTACTATTGTCACCTATGGAAAATATTTAGTGGAAAGCTCCCTTAAGGGCAATGGGAACATCTTGTAGATTTTTCTGCCATTTTTCAAAGGGAGACAACTTTCAGTACTTCCTGTTCGCTTTTCAATAAGACCTGTCCCACTGAAAAAGGGGTCAAGATGACCCCTATTGACATGGGAGACAAAAATACTTTTGCAAGAGTTACATCCCCTGAAAGTGTTCCCATTCCCCTTGAGTTAACGATGCTTTGAACAACTGGACCCTCACGTAATACTCACCACTGCTCGGCAGGGTCAACTGTAGCTTGTTGGTGTTGTTAGCTGAAGCATACATTGCTACAGGACCAAGATAATATTCAACCCAGTGCAACAGGTCTATCCCAGAATCCTTCAGCTCCTCGGACCGAACAGCCACTGTATGCATCCGTATGCCTGACATGTCAACATAGCTGTTTGCCTGTAAACAAACAATATACAGCACTTTATAAAGTGAAAAAAAATCTAGTTTTAACTAGATCTGTCAGAGGTCTATAGCCCCGCTGCAGCACTATTAGAGGAGAAAGACCCAGTGTCGAAATATGTTGAATTCATGTTTACCAGTTAACTCCTTGAGTTCCGGCCCATAAGCCCTGATTACAGTATACACAATTCATCCATGTGTGTACCAGGTTTCAACTTTGTAACCCTTACGGTATAAGTTTCATCGAAGTAGGACAACAAACAAACAGCCTTGAAAGCTGAGAGGTTAGCGAGTTCGACTAATGATTGAGAGATTGTGTGTTCAAATCTGGGCACTGGAGGCTAGGTGTGTCCTTGGGCAAGACATGCAATGCCACTGCCCAACTCCATCGATGTGTAAATGGGTAGCAGTGGCGTGTGTGAAAACATCTGGAACTAGACAAAAGTGCCCAGTGGGGCACGTATACCCCCGGCCAGTGCCATCACCTCAGCTGAAAATAGTAATGTCAAAAGCTTCTTTGCATATACAGGCCATATTCCATAGAATGGCCATTTTCAAGATTCAAAGGGCAATAACTCTGAAAGTAGGAAAGCAAGAGTTATGGTTCATGTGTTCTGCACGTCGTCTCATGTGTTCTGCACGTCGTCTCATTCCTCATGAAACTAGACAAAAGTGCCCAGTGGGGCACGTATACCCCCGGCCAGTGCCATCACCTCAGCTGAAAATAGCAATGTCAAAAGCTTCTTTGCATATACAGGCCATATTCCATTAAATGGCCATTTTCAAGATTCAAAGGGCAATAACTCTAAGAGTAGGAAAGCAAGAGTTATGGTTCATGTGTTCTTCACGTCGACTCATGGTGTTCCAACATTCGTGTGGAGTTTCATGAAAATATGTCAAGCCGTTTAAAAGTAATGGAGAAGACACGAAGATGTTAGCGGACACATAATTTACAATCTTCAAAGGGAAATAATTTGTAATGTATGCAAACAAGAGTTATGGTTCTTATGTTCTGCCCATCCTATTATCTTGCTTTACATTTGTTTGAAGTTTAATGAAATTATCTCAAACGGTTTTAAAGTTACAGAGCGGACGTAAGTGTATGGTAAAACTCATAATATTCAAAGGGCAATTACTCTGAAAGTAGGAAAGCAAGAGTTACGGTTCATGTGTTCTGCACGTCGTCTCATGGTGTTTAACATTTATGTGAAGTTTCATGAAAATATATCAAGCGGTTGAAAAGTTATGGAGCGGACACGAAAATGCAAGTTAAAACATACAAAGGGCAATAACTCTGAAAGTAGAAGAGCAAGAGTTGCAGTTCATGTGTTCTGCACGTCGTCTCATGGTGTTTAACATTTATGTGAAGTTTCATGAAAATATGTCAAGCGGTTTAAAAGTTATGGAACGGACACGAAAATGTTAACAGACACACACACAAACACACACACACACACAGAAAATACGAAAACTATATACCCCCATGGCATACTGCGTATGCCGGGGGTATAAATATGTCAAGCTGTTTAAAAGTAAGGGAGAAGACACAAAGATGTTAGCATACACATAATTTACAATCTTCAAAGGGAAATAATTTGTAATGTATGCAAACAAGAGTTATGGTTCTTGTGTTCTGCCCATCCTATTATCTTGCTTTACATTTGTTTGAAGTTTCATGAAATTATCTCAAACGGTTTTATCTCAAACGGTTTTAAAGTTACAGAGCGGACACAAGTGTATGGTAAAACTCGTAATATTCAAAGGGCAATAACTCTTAAAGTAGGAAAGCAAGAGTTACGGTTCATGTGTTCTGCATGTCGTCTCATGGTGTTTAACATTTATGTGAAGTTTCATGAAAATATATCAAGCTGTTGAAAAGTTATGGAGCGGACATGAAAATGCAAGTTAAAACATACAAAGGGCAATAACTCTGAAAGTAGAAAAGCAAGAGTTACGGTTCATGTGTTCTGCACGTCATCTCATGGTGTTTAACATTTATGTGAAGTTTCATGAAAATATATCAAGCGGTTGAAAAATTATGGCGCGGTCACGAAAATGCAAGTTAAAACATACAAAGGGTAATAACTCTGAAAGTAGAAAAGCAAGAGTTACGGTTCATGTGTTCTGCACGTCGTCTCATGGTGTTTAACATTTATGTGAAGTTTCATGAAAATATATCAAGCAGTTGAAAAGTTATAGAGCCGACACGAAAATGCAAGTTAAAACATACAAAGGGCAAAAACTGTGAAAGTAGAAAAGCAAGAGTTACGGTTCATGTGTTCTGTAGGGCTGCAACGATATGCTCACCTCACGATACGATACGTATCGCGATACATGGCTCACGATAGGATACGTATCGCGATACATTTTATTTAGGATCTCTGTGGAAAAGAAAGCTGCATGTGGAACAAAAATAAATTTATTGTAACATTAAACTGTAAAAATTGGTTGTAAAATTAAACTTTAAAAATGGAAACAATTGATTAACTGTAACACTAGTGACTAGATCATATGAGATCAGATTTTCCCCTTTAGGAATGTAAATTCCCTGATAACAAATTGCACCCATTAACAGGTCTGTGCTAAACTTTGACAAAACATGTAGTTTTAATCAAAACTCTCACAGTCTGTCTTTTTCAGCTGTAAACCAAACCAGCTGAAAAAAGACAGACTGTGAGAGTTTTGATTATAACTACTCGTTTCAGGCATTCGCATTATATATTGAAACAATTAACTGACTTGATTCCATTGTCAACAGTCTTTTCAAATCCGAAATATTGCCAAACTTTTGATTTGTATTTTGCCGGCGCATTCTCGATCTCGCGATCCACCATTTTGAACTGCCGAGTGTCGCACCCGTAATGCAAAATCGAGAAATATTTTTACATTTTACAAGTGATATTGCGAATAAATACGCATACAAGTGATAGGCATAGCGTCATAAAAAATAATTTTGGCTATTTTTGAGGTAATTTTTGCTTATTTTCTGAATTTTCCCCCGATTTATTGATATAAGCGCCAACATCATCGACCGGCCATTTCGGCCCATTTGTCGATTTTCGGAACTGATCGTCGAACCGAACCGAACCGAAAATGGAGGAAACAAAACCATGAACCGAATCGTAGCTTATGTACCGCGATGAACCGAGTTTTCGGTGAATCGTTTCACCTCTAGTGTTCTGCACGTCGTCTCATGGTGTTTAACATTTATGTGAAGTTTTATGAAAATATATCAAGCGGTTGAAAAGTTATGGAGCGGACACGAAAATGCAAGTTAAAACATACAAAGGGCAATAACTCTGACAGTAGAAAAGCAAGAGTTACGGTTCATGTGTTCTGCACGTCGTCTCATGGTGTTTAACATTTATGTGAAGTTTCATGAAAATATGTCAAGCGGTTCAAAAGTTATGGAGCGGACACGAAAATATTAACAGAAACACACACACACACACAAACACACACAGAAAATACGAAAACTATATACCCCCATGGCATACTGCGTATGCCGGGGGTAAAATGAGTGTTGAGAGTGATTCCAAATAAGCTTGAAGCTTTCATCCCAATCGAACTAAAATAAGCCAGAATAAACTAAAGCACATAGAAGTTATTAAGCAAATTGCATTTTAATTTTTTGAAAACCTACAAAGGGACATAATGGACATAACTTCAAGTGTTATGGACCCTTAACCCCATTCTGAAGTACACAATAGAGCCAGTCATTGTCTATGTTTATACAAACTTTCAGTTTTCTGGCTTTCATAGTTCCTGAGAAATTTGATATGAAAATTTTCAAGAATGGCAAAATTTGAAAACCTTTCAAGGGACATAACTAAAGGGTTATGGCCCCTTGACCCCCTAGTCTGGTTTACACGATATTTCCAGTCATTGTCCATGTTTATACAAAGTTTCAGCTTCCCAATTTTCATAGTTCCTGAGAAATGTACAACTGTGAGAAATGGTCAAATGTGACAGTGTGTGTGTGTGTGTGTGAATTCGGGTTTAACGTCGCTTTCAACAATTTTTCAGTCATATCACGACGGTGTCTGGTTGCGACAGGGAGCTCAATGCTCACATTTATAGTGCTGCCTCACTGAAGTATCATGTCCCAGACACATTACATGGTACCACACCCAGTCACATTATCCTGACACTGGATCGACCAGTCCTAGCTCTACCCCGTAAATCTGAGTGCCAAACGAGGAGCAGCTAGTACCATTTTTAACGACTTTGGTATGTCGCGGCCCGGGGTCGAACCCCAGACCTCCCGTTCCCCGGAGCGGACACTCTACCAACTGAGCTATCGGGGCCGGTATCAAATGTGACAGATCACAGTAACAGTAGGAAGTAAGGAAAGAAAGGGAGACATGTATCCAATTTGGCCAAGACAGCCACAGCTGCCATATCTTGAGGTCAACTTCAACAACATACCCTTGTCCTGCTTAACACAACAACCACTACCTTTGCAAAAAGTGTATTTGTTTGATTTGAGGTTTAACATCCCCATCAACACTGTATAGGTCATTTTGGAGATGCTGCTTCCGATTCTGTGGGACTTTTATCCCACATTCAGATGAAATGACATCTCAAGCCCTGCCACCCAATGAAACCAGTATGGTTTATACGCATGGATGGTCAGACTCGCACCACTTTTCCTGGGCAGGCTTGGAACCTCTAAGCGGTTTACCAGTACTCATGTGCAGTTGGGTTCAGCTCTGTGTGGAAGCATCATGCAGCCCAATCTATTTCCTTAAGCCCCGATGTGTGTGGGCCAGCAAACAGTGTAGATCCAGATCAGTTGGCTTTTATGAAAGCCATCTGATCAAGATCTACACAGTTTGTCATGCAATTTGTGAACTGAATGAATACATTATTTCCAGTAACTTGATTAGTTGAGTCAGAAGTGGGTGTGGCTAATTTTAATTTATTCAGCAGGACAAACCTAAGTGCAGTGAATCTGTAATGGCTCAAACAATTTTGAGGCCATGAAAATTAGCTCGAGCCACTAACAACATGTCAGAAAATAAAGATATGCTGTGTGTACTCATAATTAGAATCTCCTCATACAGTCGAACTTCAATGGCTCCGCGAACACCTTCGGGACCTCGAAAACCTGTTCGGGACAGGGGTAGTTCGAGCCACTGAGGTTACTGTCAGGAGGCATAACGAGATACTTTTTGACATCTTTTCCTTTTTGACATCTTTTCGGTTTTCTATAATGAGTATGTATGCTGTGTGTACTCATTAGAATCGCCTAATTGAGGCGATTCTAATGAGTACACACAACATACATTTGCAAGATAAAAGACTAAAATCTCCTTAATTATCCCCCACTATTTCTTATGTAGAGGATTTCGCTAGGGGCTCAAGAATATGTTCGACTCATCCGTGGTAAACGAGTCATCAGTGTTCAAGCCATCGAAGTTCTACTGTAGAGGCAATTCTTATGAGTACACTCAACATACCTTTTCTTATGGAAAAAGCTTCCTAAATTAATCTATCTTATCAGGAGCTATGGGAGGTGTTCCCTAGTGACTCAAGAATGAGTTCAAAGGAGCCACCTGTGTTTGAGCCACTGAAGTTCCATGGCTGAGTGGATCAGAGCACTGACTCTTACTCATTAGGTCTCTCACAGCTGTGGTTCACGCCTTCCTTGGGCCACATGTGAGATGCAAGTTCTGCAATGGAAGGTCAGGTAGTTTTTGCCTACCTCTTTATTAACAACTGGCTCGAAGTAAGTGAATTAATCTTGAAAAGGCCATACAACCAAAACCAAAAAAAAAAATAATAATTTATGCCTGCCTTTTCAAAAAGAACCACACATCACAATAACAAGTCCGTGAAAAGAAGACCCCACTAAACCCCACTTTGTATAGAAAAAACTGGGGTTTACGGGGGTATACATTAGTTTTCTTATTTCTACTCCAAGACATAGGCTGTGGGTACTCGTTAGAACCCCCTCAATGAGGCGGTTCTAACGAACACCCACAACCTATGTTTGCAGTATAAATAAGTAAAATATCACAGAATTTCATTAGAAAAGTAGCCATTTTGGAGTAATTTCTGACTTATTTTTTACTAAGTTTGCCAATAAAATATGTCAGAAGGAAACGTTGACATACCTATTGGCCCCAATTTTTTACAGACAATCCCGGAAACAAGAAATTTACTTTTTCAGCCCTTGGCACATCTATTATGCATTAACTTCACCATGAGATTTTTTTAATCATTTTTTATTTTTTGCCATTTGCGAACTACAAAAGTGCTGATCAGCCTGTGCATGAGTGCATTTTTGATCAGCACCTTTGTGTTGGCTGCTTGAATGCTTCTAGTTTCTACATCTAAAATATCAAGTTTTTGTTTGATTTGAGGTTTAACGTTCCTGTCAACACTGTAAAGGTCATTTTGGAGACGTTGCTTCCAATTTTGTGAGACTTTTACCCGACACTGAGACGAAATGACATCTCTGGCCCTGCCGCCCAATGAAACCAAAAGTGTTTATAAGCATGGACGGGCCGACTCACACCGCTTTGCCTGGGCAGGCTTGATCCTCTTAGCGGTTAACCAGTGCTCATATGCAGGTAGGTTTCAGCTCTGCGTGGAAGCATCATGCAGCCCATATATTTCTTAAAGGCCCGATGGGCGGGGGCCTTCTAAAATATCAAGACTTGCTAGCATAGCCCCAGGTAAGAGGTTTCCAAATATTACTTTTCTTTTTTCTACATGAAAACATATATTGTGGGTACTCATTAGAAGCGCCTCGCTGAGGCGCTTTTAATGAGTACCCACAACATATGTTTTCATTCAGAAATAAGAAAAATATCAATACTTTTCCGTTAAAAAAAACCCCGCCTTATCTGAAGCTATGCTTGCTAGTCTTTGTAGCTGAGCATGTTGGTTTGTGTCTTACCCAGTCACAAACCCTATAGACAGGTATTTTTGTGACAGGGCCCATACATCAACTTGTACACATGAAAAAGTTTAGTTAGAGTCAGCATGTGAGACCAGTAAACACTCAGATCAGCCTACGCATACAGACAATATGACTGCAGTCTTCACCAGTCACTTGAATAATCTGTGGATCTTTGTGTATCCACAGCAGCGTGAAAAAATAATGTTGATTTGGCCGCATGGGTTGTGAGGCTGACTGCAATCTTCACCAGTTGTATACACCAAATTTTACCTTTTCATGGTAAACTGTAAAATTCCTTTATTAAGACCACCTTTGGGACGGTTCAAAAGTGGTCTATAAGACCACTTTTGAACATTCTCAAAGGTGGTCTATTAGATGACCCTGGGCATAGAAACGAGTCAAAAACCAAATGACTGAAACCTTCTATGCTTTTAAAAATTGAATTACCGTATTCGACCTATTTACCGCACCGTGCGCTTATTTTTTTCAAAATTGTATTAAAATATTGTGGTGGAAAATCTACCTAATAAGTGCACACTCAATACGAAAAAAAAATATGAAAAAAGGCTTCCGATATGATTATTTTATAGAGTTGAATTTCAGTATAGGGATTCACCACATATACATATGATTGTCTGGGTCAAAGATGCAGCAAAACTCAATATGAATTTGTTGGGAGGTTACTGTAAAGTGTGCGCTTGTGAATTTTTTCCAGAAAAAGCTTGGGTGTGCGCTTATAGGAGCATGTGCGGTAAATAGGTCGAATGCGGTAATCTTAATTTTAGATTGTCTTAACCCTTGTCCTGCTGATCCCGGATATGTCTTATCTTTCAAACAATGAAGATCGGGATCTACGTTGTTTGTCAATCAGTTTATGAATTTGTTGCAATAATTTGCATCAAGTAATCTGATTGGTTGATATTCCGTAGTGGGTGTGGCATATATGAATATTCAGCAGGACAAGGGTTAATAGTGGAGTTTCACTGTATACCAAATTTTACCTTTTCATGGTGCACAGTCTCACTTTCAGTTAATCCTTCACCTAGTTGACCGCATTTTCAAAATGTTTCTTTTTCTTATTTTTCAGCAAAAATACACGTGTTTATCATCTGTTAGTATATAGGACCACCCTTTCAAGCACTAAGTAGGTTTAGCAGATAGTATTTTCAAATCATTTATTTTTTCCAACCACTTGTTTTACTTCAACTCTTTATCAATTTTCGAGGGTCTCTACATTTTACATGGCTTTCCAATATTGGAAAACCATGTAAAATGTAGACTGCAGTGCCCATATAACCCTGATGAAGAGGGGAGACCCCTAAAAATTTGGTAAAGAGTTAAAGTAAAACAAGTGGTTGGTTATTATTATTCCCTTATGACAAAAATCTACAATTGGGCATTTATTTTTTATTTTTCAATAAAAACTATGCTTGCCATTAAATCTAAGGCATATGATTCACATGTAATGTCAAGCCTTATTTTCGCTAAAATAAGATGATCTGCTCCAGAATTTTCTGTAGTACTTAAACTGTTAACTGGTTAAATTTACATACCACTATATTAATATAGCCCTGAACTTTTCTTGTATGAACATGCCAGGTGACATGACTTGGTGACTTCAAGACCAGCCAGAACTCTTTGTTTGCCATCTGCCGTGACTGACGCCGGATCTCGAGGTCAACTTCAAACGTCTTTCCTCTTGGAACCTTTTTCAACTCAATGATGTAGGCATGCCTGAATATAAAAGCATAATATTAACAAGAGATGTCACTATAGGTGACCAATGCCCCCTTGGGAGCCAATTTCTGAGTTGTTGCAAAATTTCAAGGTGAGATAATTCAGCCAAAAATGACAACAGAGTTATGGCCCTTGGTCAGAATGTAGCCATTGTGATGGAGAATAAGTGTGTGAAGTTTCATTGGGCTAGGGCAAATACTTTTGAAGTTATGATCAATGTTAAAAGTTTTTGTGATGGACAGACAGACAAACAAACAGACAGCAGACAGACAGACAAACACACAAACAGACAGGGGTTGTCGTGAACAGCAAGATAAGGGCTAAACATTGCTTTAGTTCATTTCAAATTTGCTTGTTATATTTGAAAATAGAACTTTTGACAGGTTTCCCTGTTTCCATGTTCCATTCATTTCACCTTTACTCCCCAAAATTGATTATGACAGACTGTAAACTTGGGCACAGCTGTTCAAAGTCACGATTTGTCTTAATGAAACTACTAAATCAAATATCAATTAGATTTCAAACAGGGATTAAGAATATATTGATATACAAGTCACAATTTTCCATTTAAAACAAATAAAACATGTTACCCTACTGAATTATATTCAAGTGAAACCCATTTTGTACCAAATGGAATCTTCCACCTTATGAATAGCACAAGTCCATTTTGAAAATTTAGAGGTGTCAGGTTGTGTTTCCTTCAAAATTTGTTTGGAAAATGGCTGAACTTTTTGCAAACAGTGTAGGCCCTGATCAAATGACGCATTCTGCAGCATCTGACCTGGGCCTACACTGTGTGCCAATTACCTGTTTTGGGGTTTCCTGTACAAACATGTATTTAGTGAAAAGTCGAAAAGATTTCTAGATTATTACAAAAGTGCTTCTTGTTTGTTTGTGTGTTTTGGAGTTTAACGGCCCAGTCAACACTGTTTTAGGTCATTTTTGAGCCGGTCAGTTTACCTATCCACACTTTTCCTGGGCAGGCTTATAAGTAAGCGGTTAACCAGTACAGTGCACATTCTTTTGCCAGAAACTGACAACTGCCCTTCTTGAATCAGCAGAAGGGAGAGAATGACCGTAGAAAAGATTGTTGCCGACCCCGGCAGGTATCGAACCCGTGTCCTCTTGATCACCAGTCAGAAAAAAGTGCTTCTTGTCTTTTTTTCTCTTGAGTTCTTAATACAGCCATTTCAGAACATTTCAGCTCTGTCACTGAAAAACCTGTCTTCATGGGTTTTAACCCTTGTCCTGCTGAATATTTATATATGCCACACCCACTACCGAATATCAACCAATCAGATTACTTGATGCAAATTATTGCAACAAATTCACAATCTGAATGGCAAACAATGTAGATCCTGATCAGATGGCTTCGTCAGAAGCCATCTGATCTGGATCTTCATTGTTTGGAAAATAAGGCATATCCGGGCTCAGCAGGACAAGGGTTAATCAGGTTAGACACAGGTACACAGATTATCTTTAACCCAGGAACCCCCACCCCCACCCCACCCCACCCCACCCTGAAATGGGTCATAAGCAGACAGCACAGCGCCAGATCCGACACCACAAAAATGTGGTGTCTGATCAAGGCCTGCACTGTTTGCAGACAATTCAACCATTTTCTAGATAAATTGCCAAACAATACACAACCTGACACCCCTAAATTTCCAAATGGACTCCTGTTATATACAAAGGGGAAGATTCCATTCAGTACAAAACGGGTTAAGACCCCAAGGTTATAATACTTTTTTCATGCTCAAAAAATTGTCCTGCTTATAAATTTTAAAATGCCAACAATTTGAGCAGGAGAAGTAACATTCCGAGCTGATCTGAGCAGGAAAATTGCCTCCTTGATTTTCATTTTAATATTTATCAGCATTATTAATTTCATGCTCAGCTAAGTTGAGCATGAAAAGTTTTATAACCTCGGGGCCAGATCTCTGGGTATTGCAATGAACATTAAGGTACTGATCAGAGGCCAGTTGTTCAAAGCCCCGCTAGCTTAAAGACACATTTTTTGATTGCATAACACCCTAATGACCAGTTATTGAAGAAATCAGTTTTGAGATAAGATACATTTGGGGTATTCTGACTGTCATACAGGTAGGGGACCAAGAGAGGGTAATCAGTTACCTAGAGACAATTAACACCTATTTATTTACTTGTTTGATAACTATGCCCTGGTTTTGATATTAATGGAATGTATTCTGTTTTTTATATATATATATATATATATTATTTCTAGTCACCATTATTGATAATCATTACTAAAACATGCCTATTGAAATATCTTGGTTCAATTTTACAACCAAAAATGGTAAAAGTCTTGATATCTTTAATATTTCGCCTCAAACATATATTGTGGGTACTTCTGAGGAATGTAGGACGATTTGGCCAGCGGACGATTTGGCCCGGACGATTTGGCCTAGGACAATTCGGCCTAGGACAATTTGGCCAGCCAAAAATATTGGGTTGGACAATTTGGCCAGATTAATATAATGACTAGTTTAAACTGAAAATTTAATGTTTTAGGTTTGTTTTTATTATACAGTAATATTTGAATATGTGGAAGGAACATTTTAAAGAAGATTTTAAACAATTAGATTTTTTGTGTGTTTTTTAAACTATAACTTTTGGCCTGAGATATTTTTATTCTTTATGTGCAAATTAATAAAAATGGTTAACTATTACCCCCCCCCCCCCCCCGCCCCCCCACCCCCCACCCCCATCCCCCACCCCCCAACAAACACAAAAAATACAATAAAATAATAATACAAAAAAAATAAATGAATTTAATGGTTTTGTTTAAATTGGCTGGAAAACAAGATTAATTACATTTTCTTGTATTCTATTTTAAAGTGGGGTTAAGGGGGTCAAAATGTGTGTTTTTATGATATTTTTATGACCTAAAAATGCTTGTTAACAAAGTTCCTTATTTCTTGTCAGAAGTATACGTTGTTTGTGAATTCAATTGTGAAGTTATCTGAGTATTGTCTATTTTGTTTTATTTTTGTCTCCCCTCTGACCCATCAATATGGTATTGATGGGTCCGAGGTCTCCCCTATCTCTAGGCCGGCCTCGTTAGCGCATCATAGTTCATTTCTTCACAATGTCATGTCCAAAATGACTACTTTCTGGTGAAAATCTTTGATATTTTTTTCATATTTATACTACAAACATAGATTCTAGCCAGCACCCACAACCTATGTCTTGGAGCAGAAATAAGAAAAATAATGTATACCCCCATAAACCCTAATTTTCGCACTATAAAGTTCATTTCACAGACTTGTTCACGAGATGCCTGCCTGGTTCAAGAATGTGCAATGTACTGGTTAACCTGCTGTTACACCTAGGGGAACTAATCTGCTCAATATGACCTAAATAGTGTTGACTGGACTCAGATACTATAAATGAGCAGAAAATATGTAATGATGTGTGATAAAAACATGTTGTTAAATGAAGAAACTGCTCAAACTATGCAATTTCCTCTTATGTCAACATTTGATTTTCACTCATCAAAGCCAAGAATATCACTGAAATCACTGAAAAAACATGAAAAATTGATGAAAATATGTAGCCAAATGAAGAAAAATGATAATGAAATGATTGATAGAATAAGAACTGGTAAAACTGCTATGAGAAATCAATTTGGCCAAATTGTCCTACCCGGTATTTTTGGCTGGCCAAATTGTCCTAGGCCGAATTGTCCTAGGCCAAATCGTCCGGGCCAAATCGTCCGCTGGCCAAATTGTCCGCCTACCACTTCTGAGAACCGCCTCGGGGAGGCGCTTCTAATGAGAACCCACCATTTGTGTTCAAAACATACATTGTGGGTACCTGTAAGAACCGCATCGGTAAGGTGCTTCTAACGAGAACCCACAATTATGTTTTTGAGTAGAAATTTAAAACAAGAGAACCAAGCTGGTCCTGTATCGCTCACCTGAGCTAACAGATTCAAAGTTTCAAACTCATTCAAGCTTTTATTCCTGACTTGCTAAGAAGATCCGATCTAAACTGAAGTGGCTATGGTGATGACAAGTTCAAAAATAAGCAATTAACTGGTGATATCAAAGGGATGTTACTCTGTGATAAATAGGCAAACCTCACGAGTTTTCAAACTCCTCTGAGCTTTTTCTGTCTGACTTATTTGTTTGTAAGTTTCGTGAAGATCCAATCAAAACAGAAGGGGCAGCAGTGATGACGAGGTCGAAAATAGGCATTTTCAGCAATCAAAGGCATGTAACTCTATGATAAATGTGCCGACTTGGCCGGTATTCCACCTCATCCGAGGTTTTATACCCAGCCACCTAACATAGAAGTTTCAGGAAGATCTGATCAAAACTGAAGGGGCTACGGTGATGAAAAGGTCAAAATTTGGCATTTTCAGCAATCAAAGGGATGTTGCTCTAAGATAAATGGGCCCACTTGGCCAGTTTTCGAACTCATCCGAGGTTTCATCCCCAGCCATCTTACATATAAGTTTAAGAAAAATCCAATCAAAAATGAAGGGGCTAAGATGATGACAAGGACAAAAATCGGCATTTTCAGCCATCAAAGGGACGTTACTCTATGTAAAATGGTCTGACCTGGCCGGTTTTGGAACTCATCCGAGATTTCATCCACAGCAACCTTACATATAAGTTTCAGAAAGATCCGATCAAAACTAAAGGGGCTACCATGATAATAAGGTCAAAAATCAGCATTTTCAGCAATCAAAGGGAAGTAACACTCTGATAAATAGGCGGACTTGGCCGGTTTTCGAACTCATCCAGGGTTTTATCCCTAGCCACCTTACATATAAAATTCAGAAAGATATGATCAAAACTGAAGGGGCTACCGTGATGACAAGGTCAAAAATCGGCATTTTCAGCAATCAAAGGGACGTAACTCTATGATAAATGGGCCGACTTAGCCGGTATTCGAACTCATCTGAGTTTTTATCCCAAGCCACCTTACATATAAGTTTCAGATAGATCCGATCAAAACTGAAGGGGCTACGGTGATGACAAGGTCAAAAATCGCCATTTTCAGCAATCAAAGGGATGTTACTCTATGATAAATGGACCGACTAGGGCGGTTTTCAAACTCAACCAAGGTTTTATCCCCAGCCACCTTACATATAAGTTTCAGAAAGATCCGATCAAAACTGAAGGGGCTACGGTGATGACAAGGTCGAAAATGGGCATTTTCATCAATCAAAGGGATGTTACTCTATGATAAATGGGCAGACTTGGCCGGTATTCGAACTCATCCGAGTTTTTATCCCCAGCCACCTTACATATAAGTTTCAGATAGATCCGATCAAAACTGAAGGGGCTATGGTGATGACAAGGTCGAAAATGGGCATTTTCAGCAATCAAAGGGACTTAACTCTATGATAAATGGGCGGACTTGGCCGGTTTTCGAACTCATCCAAGGTTTTATCCCCAGCCACCTTACATATAAGTTTCAGAAAGATCCGATCAAAACTGAAGGGGCTACGGTGATGACAAGGTCGAAAATGGGCATTTTCATCAATCAAAGGGATGTTACTCTACGATAAATGGGCAGACTTGGCCGGTATTTGAACTCATCCGAGTTTTTATCCCCAGCCACCTTACATATAAGTTTCAGATAGATCCGATCAAAACTGAAGGGGCTATGGTGATGACAAGGTCGAAAATGGGCATTTTCAGCAATCAAAGGGACGTAACTCTATGATAAATGGGCAGACTTGGCCGGTTTTCGAACTCATCCGAGGTTTTATCCCCAGCCACCTTACATATAAGTTTCAGAAAGATCCGATCAAAACTGAAGGGGCTACGGTGATGACAAGGTCGAAAATGGGCATTTTCAGCAATCAAAGGGATGTAACTCTATGATAAATGGGCCAACTTGGCCGGTTTTCGAACTCATCCAAGTTTTTATCCCCAGTCACCTTACATATAAGTTTCAGAAACATCTGATCAAAACTGAAGGCGCTACTGTGATGACAAGCATTTTCCCATAGTAAGTCTATGGGACCTTGTGGTTGCCATAGGAACCAAACTTTTAAAGCGATTTCGAAAAAAAGTTAATGTCATCAATGCCCCACCAGTGGCATGCTACAGGTGAGAAATGATTGAGATCAGCCTGCAGGATACAGAGATATAGCTGCTCAAAAGTGTGGACGGACGACGGACGGACGGACGACGGAGGACCCACTATACTATAAGCTCCCCTGGAGCCTTCGGCCCAGGTGAGCTAAAAATTAATGTATCCCCTCTAAACCCCAGTTTTACTAAACAATATTTTTACATTGTGAGTACTCGAAAAAAACGCCTCTGCGAGGGGATTCTACCGAGGACAATATATGGTTTTGAGTAGAAATAAGAAAAATAATGTATACCCCTCCAAACCCCAAATAAATAAATGTTCACTGAATGATTTAATCAGGGTGCAAGTCCATGCTTATAAACCCTATTGGTTTTATTGGGCAACAGGGCTTGAGATGTCATTTCATCTCAGTGTCGGGTAAAAGTCCCCCAAAAATTGAAAGCAACATCTCCAAAATGACCTATACAGTGTTGTCCGGGATGTTAAATCTCAAATCAAACGAACAAACACAATCTTGAATTAATCAATTCATTAAGTTTACTTCTTTTCAGATTTGAGTCAATGAAACAATGACTGTCAGAGTTTTCCTTTATTTTTTTTAAAAAATAAAAATAAAAAAAGAAGTTATTTAAAACAGCATTTTGTTGGAAACAATCTCAGTAAAATATATACCATCACACAAGTTCCCCTTATAGAGCCCCCTTTTAAACATATCCCTCGGAGAGGCTCTGCTCATAATCACCTCATAATTACTTAGATAAGATAAGCCTTTCATGTGCACTATGGTCCGAAGGACTTGATTATTGGAGATTATGTAACAGGCCACCTCTTTTATATAGAGAAAAAATGTGTCTTTAATGAGCTTGTTTGTGGTCCTATTGTTATCTGTTCTAGCAAGTAAAACATCTAAAAAAATTGTATTTTTGATGAAAAAGTGTGAGCAGCTTTTGCATTTGCAAAAGCTGCTCACATTTTTTAAGCAAAAAATATTAGCATGTTTGCCATATCGAATGATAAAAGTTTCAACGATTTGTTAACTAACAAGCTTAACGAGCTTGTTAGTGGTCCTATTGTTATCTGTTCTAGCAAGTAAAACATCTAAAATAATTGTATTTTTGATGAAAAAGTGTGAGCAGCTTTTGCATTTGCAAAAGCTGCTCACATTTTTTAAGCAAAAAATATTAGCATGTTTGTCCTAGTTTGGCATTGCACAGATGTGCAGGCCAATCTGCACCATCACTGTTCCGAAAAATGACATTAACAAGTTCTGTCCTGATGTGGCTCATTTTATCATAGGTACCGTAAAAGTCCTAAAAATTCAGACACCTTCAGGACTTGCTAATCTGTTTGAAAGGCGATCCAGCAAGGAGTCCAGAAAGTGTAGATAGAATGGCAAATGGTGTAGACCCTGATCAGACTGCTCCTTCAGGGGATTTTGTTTGATTTGAAGTTTAACGTCCCCATCAACACTGTATAGGTCATTTTGGAGACATTGCTTTCAATTTTGTGGGACTTTTACCCGAAATTGAGATGAAATGACATCTCAAGTCCTGTCGTCCAAGGAAACCAATAGGGTTTTTAAGCATGGATGGACTGACTCGCACTGCTTTACCTGGGCGGGCTTAATTCCTCTCAGTTTTTTACCAGTACTCGTGTGCGGTCGGTTTCAGCTGTGCGTGGAGGCATCATGCAGCCCATCTATTTCTTCAAGCCCCGATGCCTTCAGGGGAATAATGAAAATTATCCATAAAATATCCTCGTTACCCCCTCGTTGCCAGCATACTAGCTGTCTCAGTTAACTTGGTGTCCCGTATTTGACCCTAACGAGGCATGAGGTCTCGAACCCACAGCAGTGAGAGAGCTATTGATAAAGAGTCAGTGCTCTTAGCACTAGGACACGGAAGCCTGTCAATCTGACTATGTGAATGTGCAGGATCATCTCAGTCTTTGCTGATCTGATGAGCCTGCATAGTTACCATTGCGATAACACATCCGTGCCACAAAGTGCATTTTTTTCACTTCTCCTAAATGGCTACTTTTCTGACAAAAATCCATATTTTTCTCATTTATACTGCAAAATAGGCGGTTCTAACGAGTACCCACAACCTATGTCTTGGAACAGAAATTTTGTTTGTTTGTTTGATTTGAGGTTTAACGTCCCCGTCAACACTATAAAGAACATTTTGGAGACGTTGCTTCCAATTTTGTGGGACTTTTACCCGACATTGGGATGAAATGACATCTCAAGCCCTGTCGCCCAATGAAACCAATAGGGTTTATTAGCATGGATGGTCTGCCTCACACAGCCGAGCCTGGACAGGCTTAGATCCCTTAAGCGGTTTACAAGTACTAGTGTGCAGGCCAGATTCAGCTCTGCGTGGAAGCATCATGCAACCCATATATTTCTTCAAACCCCTATGGGCGGGGGCCGTTTGGAACATAAATGAGAAAAATAATGTATACCCCCGTAAACCCCAGTTTTCTCTATATAGTGGGGGTTTAGTGGGGGTTTTCAATTTACGGACTTGTTCATGTGATGACTGTCTGTTTGCATCTTTTCATGTGCACAGTATAAAAATTAGGTATGAATAGGTACATACTTTGAGAGCATATTTTTCTTGTCGTTCACCAAACACCCCTCCAGGGAATGAGTGTGGCTCTCAACAGCTGATGCACTAAGCTCATTGTTTTCATTGAGGTCACAAGTTCCAGGCGCAGATGAATCTGTAATAAAATCATAGGGAATCAAAGCATTGTCAGCACTGGTGGGTGGATGGCTGGAAAAACTGCCCTGTAATTTAACCCGTCAATTCCTGTTCTTTAAACAAACGGTGTAGCTACTGATCAGACATTGCTTTCTGATCTTGATTTAATATGTTTGCTTAACCCTCAAGATGCTGAGAAAAACTGCATCTTAATATGTCGTCTGCTTATGTTATCTGCTGAAACTTCTTGCGAACTTTTTAAAAATATTTTTGCATACAGGCAAACAGTGTGGAACCTGATCAGACTGCTCCTAGAGGAGCAGTCTGATCTGGGTCCACACTGTTTGCAAAAACTAACTAGAATTTGTTTTTCTACAAAAACACAGATGTCTCCCCCGTTTTTGACTGCTAAGTATAACCTTGACATTGGAGGTATTGAGCTGGGTCTTGTGTGCAACACATCATCTAATGAAGATGAACATTTCTGCATAGTAACTTTAAAAATGTTCATAGAAAAATAAAGAAGTTATTGGCCGTAAACAAAAAAAAAGCACTTTTTTACCTTTGACCTCTAAGTATGGCCTTGACCTTTGCGGTACAACACATCGTCTCATGATGGTTAACATTTCTGCCAAGTAATTTCATAATCCATCAAAGAATAAAGAAGTTATTGACTGTCCTTTTTTTTACCTTTGACCTCTAGGTATGACCTTGACATTGGAGGTATGGACCTTGGTCTTGCACATGACTCATGGTCCAACTTTCAAGCCTCTAGCTCCAATAGTTTTTGAGATATCTTGCTGACAAGATTTTATTAAAAAAAATTCAAAGGGCAATAACTCTTGAAAGGGGCATAGTCCGGATGAGAAAAAAATACGTGTCAGCTTATTTTCCATTAGGAATGCATATATGAAATTTCAAAACCATAGCATACACAGTTCTAAAGTTATGCTATGCATCACTTTTAGGATTCATTACAATGGGCACAAATTACCAAAATGACAAAGGGCCATAACTCGCAAAGTATTTTTCGGAATTTTGTCAAAAGTTAATCAGTTCATATACTCATCACCACCAATATACTCAACAACTTTCAAGGCTCTAGCTCCAATAGTGTTTGCGATATTTGGCTGACAAGATTTTATTAAAAAAATTTCAAAGGGCAATAACTCTTGAAAGGGGCATAATCCGGACGAGAAAAAAAATACGCGTCAGCTTATTTTTGATGAGGAACCCATATATGAAATTTCAAAACCCTAGCATACACGGTTCTAAAGTTATGCTATGCATCACTTTTAGCATACATAACAATGGGCACAAATTTCCAAAATGACAAAGGGCCATAACTCACAAAGTATTTTTTGGAATTTTGTCAAAAGTTAATCAGTTCATCTACTCATCACCACCAATATATTCAACAATTTTCAAGCCTCTAGCTCCAATATTTTTGAGATATCTTGCTGACAAGCTTTTATTAAAAAAAATTCAAAGGGCAATAACTCTTGAAAGGGGCATAATCCTGACGAGAAAAAAAATACGCGTCAGCTTATTTTCCATCAGAAATGCATATATGAAATTTCAAAATTATAGCATACGCCATTCTAAAGTTATGCTATGCATCACTTTTAGCATACATTACAATGGGCACAAATTACCAAAATGACAAAGGGCCATAACTCACAAAGTATTTTTCGGAATTTTGTCATAAGTTAATCAGTTCATCTACTCATCACCAACAATCTATTCACCAACTTTCAAGGCTCTAGCTCCAATAGTTTTTGAGATATCTTGCTGACAAGATTTTATTAAAAAAATTTCAAAGGGCAATAACTCTTGAAAGGGGCATATTCCGGACAAGAAAAAAAATACGAGTCAGCTAATTTTCCATGAGGAATCCATATATGAAATTTCAAAACCCTAGCATACATGGTTCTAAAGTTATGCTATGCATCACTTTTAGCATACATTACAATGGGCACAAATTACCAAAATGACAAAGGGCCATAACTCACAAAGTATTTTTCGGAATTTTGTCAAAAGTTAATCAGTTCATCTACTCATCACCATCAATATAATCACCAACTTTCAAGGCTCTAGCTCCAATAGTTTTTGAGATACCTTGCTGACAAGATTTTATTAAAAAAAAAAAAAATCAAAGGGCAATAACTCTTGAAGGGGGCATAATCCGGACGAGAAAAAAAATACGCGTCAGCTAATTTTCCATGAGGAATCCATATATGAAATTTCAAAACCCTAGCATACATGGTTCTTTAGTTATGCTATGCATCAAAAGAGTAATGGACGGACGAACGAACCAGAACCAATATGCTCCTCAAACTTTTTCAAAGTTGGGGGCATAATAAGAAAGTTATTGACAGAACACAAAAAAGGCCCTTTTTTTACCTTTAACCTCTATTCATGACCTTGACCTTTCAGGTATTAAACTGGGTCATGCGGGCAACACATCATCTCATGGTGGTTAACATTTCTGCCTAGCAATTTCAAAATCCATCTAAAAATAAGAAAGTTATTGACCAAACACGAAAAAAGGCCCCTTTTTTACCTTTGACCTCTATGTATGACCTTGACATTTTAGGTACCAAACTGAATCATGCATGCAACACATCGTCCCATGATAGTTAACATGTTTGCACAAGTAACTTCAAATTCTATTTAAAAATAGGCAAGTTATTGACAAAACGCGAAAAAAGGCCCCTTTTTTTACCTTTGACCTCTAAGTATGACCTTGACCTTTGAGGTACCAACCTGGGTCATGCGCGCAACACATCGCCTTATATTGGTTCACATTTCTGCCAAGTGATTTCAAAATCCATCTCAAAATAAGAAAGTTATTGACCAAATACGAAAAAAAGGCCCACTTTTTGACCTTTGACCTCTAAGTATGACCTTGACCTTTGAGGTACCGACCTGCCTCATGTGCACCACACATCGTCTCATGATTGTTAATAATAATGCCAAGTAATTTTAAAATCCATCTCAAAATTAGAAAGTTATTGACCAAATACGAAAAAGAGGCCCCTTTTTTGACCTTTGACCTCTAAGTATGACCTTGACCTTTGAGGAACCGACCTGCCTCATGCGCACCACACATCGTCTTATGGTTGTTAATAATTATGCCAAGTAATTTTAAAATCCATCTCAAAATAAGAAAGTTATTGACCAAATACGAAAAAAGGCCCCTTTTTTGACCTTTGACCTCTAAGTATGACCTTGACCTTTGAGGTACCGACCTGCCTCATGCGCACCACACATCGTCTTATGGTTGTTAATAATTATGCCAAGTAATTTTAAAATCCATCTCAAAATAAGAAAGTTATTGACCAAATACGAAAAAAGGCCCCTTTTTTGACCTTTGACCTCTAAGTATGACCTTGACCTTTGAGGTACCGACCTGCCTCATGCGCACCACACATCGTCTTATGGTTGTTAATAATTATGCCAAGTAATTTTAAAATCCATCTCAAAATAAGAAAGTTATTGACCAAATACGAAAAAAAGGCCCCTTTTTTGACCTTTGACCTCTAAGTATGACCTTGACCTTTGCGGTACCGACCTGCCTCATGCGCACCACACATCGTCTTATGGTTGTTAATATTTCTGCCGAGTAATTTTAAAATCCATCAAAAAATAAAAAAGTTATTGACCGGACACGATTTGCCCATACATATATACATACCACCAAACTTCTAAGGGAGATAATTCAAAAAGTATAAATGCGAGAGTTATGGTTCTTGCGCACTGCACGTCGTCTAATGCTGATTAATATTTATACGAAGTTTCGTGACGATAGCTCTAACGGTTTTCAAGTTACAGAGCGGACACGAAAGTGTGACAGACGGACAGACGGACAGACAGACAGACGGACAGACAGACGCCCGGGGGAAAAACAATATGTCTCTCCGAAAAAAAATTTTTCGGGGGAGACATAACTATAAAGTACTTGCAGACGACAAAGCAGATGACAATTGTTGTGATTAGCATTTTATAGGTTAATCGGCACATTAGTGCAGCTAACCCTCTCTGCATCAAAGAGACAAGAATAGCTATGAAAAATGTAATTTGGATTTTGTACATATGCTACTGTATTTACCCTAAGTATTCGGACACCTCAACTCCTTAACATACTTGTTCTGAAATTGAACAAATATGATTTTCTTCCATATCTTTTGTCTAAGAAAGGGGGATGAATGGCAAACTGTGTAGACCCTGATGAAACTCTGCATTCTGTGGCATCTCATCTAGTTCTACACTGTCTGCTTAGGTCTGTCTGTCTGAATACATACGATAAATACATTATTTATGTTGATTAACTTTTTTGGTCAGTGATAGTCACATGGACAATAGCAATACAGCTCTAATTTGTTAGTACCTTTGGGCCGACTGACAAACCCAATAAAAGTAGGTCATAATCATCATTATAACATCCATAAATATAACAATGAGGCTTATCTGCATCAGCAGAGTAGACTAAAATAAGAACTAGAGTTGACAGACATTTACTTTAGTCCATTTTGAACTGAATGGAATCTAGCTCAGGAGTCCATTATGAAATTTATGAGTGTTTGTCATTTAAACTAGAAATATTTTCAGACGAAAACAATGTCCCCCACACCATAAATATATCTTAAACATCCATTTGACTTTAATAACTAGGTTGATGTCACCAAAATGTAAGCTGCAAACAAGCCATTTTTGGCAAAAAACTGACAGTTTTCGGGACTCTGTGACCTTAACCCTTCTCCTGCTGAATATTCATATATGCCACACCCACTACTGATTATCAGCCAATCAGATTACTTGATGCAAATCATTGCAACAAATTCATAAAATGAATGGCAAATAATGTAGATCCTGATCAGATGGCTTCTTCAGAAGCCATCTGATCTGGATCTACATTGTTTCAAAGATAAGGCACATCCGGGCTCAGCAGGACAAGGGTTAAAATAAAAACAGTCATTAAAAAGGTCAGATCACCAGAATCTAATCAAATTTGGTACACTGAAATTAAATATTTTACCGAGTTTGACCAACATTCATCAATTCTTAAATGATATGAGGTACAGATGAGCCATTTTTGGCCCCAAAAGAACAGGTTTCAGGAGCCCTTGAATTTAGAGTGCAGACAAGCTATTTTTGGCCCAATATCAACTGTTTTGGGAGGCCTGTGACCTTGAAAAAAGGTCAAGGACACCAAAATCTAATCAAATCTGTGGTATGTTGTAATGATATATTGTACAAAGTTCGAATAAAATGAATAATTCATTAATGAGATATAGGGCAGACAAGCCATTTTTGTCCCAAAATTAACTGTTTTGGGGGGCCTGTGACCTTGAAAAAAAGGCAAGGTCACCAAAGTCTAATCAAATCTGCATTATGTTGTAATGAAACATTGTACCCAGTTTGACTAAAATTAATCAACCCATTAATGAGATAAAGTGCAGACAAGCCATTTTTGGCCCAAATTTGAATGTTTTTTGGGGGGCCTGTGACCTTGAAAAAAAGGTCAAGGTAACCAAAATCTAATCAAATCTGTGATATGTTGTAATAATATATTGTACCAAGTTTGACTAAAATCAATCAATTTGTTAATGAGAAAGAGTGCAGACAAGCCATTTTGGCCCAAAATTGACTGTTTTTTGGGGGCCTGGGACCTTGAAAATGAGGTCAAGGTCATCATAGCCTAACAACTGTTTTCCCCCATCCTAATGATGTAACTATGCAAGTTCGGTCAGAATCCATCCATAGGTTCAGGAGATATAGTGCTTCAAACAGGCTACGCTGATGCCGACGCCAACGGGATACGCACCAAAAACAATGTCCCCTCCCCTCCAGTGGGGGAACATAGAAGGCTGTGTCGCACCTGTGGAGGGCACAAAGTCATGGTACCATTAAATGTAGGTCAAGGTCAAACAATGGATAATGGCTTGCATAAAAGCTGCCATTTGTAGATGCAAGCATTAATGAAAGAGAAATGAACTTAAACATTAGAGTAATTGCTAAGGTTGACCCAACAGATCAAAAGTCTGTGAACCATGAAATGTAGTCAAGGTCAAATATGGATGGCATCCTCGTTGTCATTCCTAGATGCAAGTTTGTATCAATTATCATTTATGAAGCTCTTAAGGTTCTTAAGAAATGAACTTGACCATTTGGGTGAAAGCTAGGTTTGACACAATTGTGTCAATAAATAACAAAGCCAGTGAACCACAGAATGTAGGTGAAGGTCAAACATGGATGCTTGTATTCAACTTTCCATCCATCCTTTGATTCAAGTTTATACCAAGCACTATTACTAAAGCTCTTGTAGTTCTTGAAAAATCAACTTGACCATTTGGGTGAATGCTAGGGTGGTCGCAAATATTTACCAAGTCAGTGAACCATGAAATATAGGTCAAGGTCAAATATGAATGCTTGTATTTAACTTACCATCCCTAGATACAAGTTTGTACCAAGCACTTACAGTTCTTGATATATAAACTTGACCATTTGGGTGAACCCTAGGGTGGTTGCAAATTTTCACAAAGTCAGTGAACCATGAAATGTAGGTCAAGGTCAAATATGGATGCTTGCATTAAAGTTGGCATCCAAATGGACAGAAAACTGGACTTCTATATTGTGCCATGCTAAAAGTAGGCGCAACAAAACTGGCTGAACTTTTTAACCCATTTAGTATCAGAAACCCCAAAACGGATACCCTGGCAAACAGTGCAGGCCCAGATCAGATGCTGCTGAATGTGGCGTCTTATCAGGGCCTACACTGTTGCAAAAAGTTCAGCCATTTTCCAAATAAACTTTGAAGAAAACACAACCTGACGCCCCTAAATTCCGAAATGGACTCCTGTCATACATAAGGATGAAGATTCCATTTGGTTTGTTTGATTTGAGGTTTAACGTCCCCGTCAACACTGTAAAGGTCATTTTGGAGACGCTGCTTCCAATTTTGTGGGAATTTTACCCGACATTGAGATGAAATGACATCTCAAGCCCTGTCGCCCAATGAAACCAATAGGGTTTATTAGCATGGACGGTCCGCCTCGCACCGCGGTTCCTGGACAGGCTAAGATCCCCTAAGCTGTTTACCAGTACTAGTGTGCGGGCCGGATTCAGCTCTGCGTGGAAGCATCGTGCAGCCCATATATTTCTTCAAGCCCCTATGGGCGGGGGCGCAGATTCCATTTGGTACATGTATAAAAAGGGTTAAAGGGTTAACCTGTTTAACTGGAGCTATGCATGCTATTTATAAATTTCTGTTCATGTCATGCAATGTCAATCATTTTCTACCTCTCTGCCAAATTTCACCCAATCCATTTACAATAGTTGTCATGTGATGTTGATGATAACTACTGATGAAGGTTAGCAAGCAAAAAGATGTGATTAGTGATTTCCTCATTAACCCTTTTTATACCAAATGGAATCTTCCTCCTTATATATAGCAAGAGTCCATTCCAAAATTTAGGGGAGCCAGGTTGTGTTTTCATCAAAATTTATTTGGAAAATGACTGAACTTTTAGGAAACAGTGGAGCGTTCTGCGGCATCAGATCTGGGCCTGCACTGTTTGATCTGATCTCTTGCTGAATATTCATTTTAGCCACACCCATTTCTGACTTTGAACCAATCAGATTACTTTATGTAATTTATTCCTACAAATTCATGAACTGAATTTCAAACTGTAGATCCAGATCAGATGGCTTCTGAAGAGGCCATCTGATCAGGCTCTACACTGTTTGCAGAAGTAATTGGGCCCCGTCAAGCGATTTTGGTACTTATCGCCTATGCGAGCAGCGAAGGTTCAAGCGAGTTAAATTATTAAGAGAAATCTTCAGACAGAAAGCCATATCCCTGGCCCCTCTGAATGGCTGGGCATGCGCAGTTAAAATCTGTCATGATGGAATGCTTGAAGACACAAATTCGCTTGACGGGGCCCAATTGTTGTTGTATTCAGCAGGATAAGGCTTAACACCACAACCCCTACTTTTCCAAGCAGTACAGTTCCCGATCAGATGCTCATTATCTACACGGTTTGTCACACAGATTGCGAAATTTGCAAATCTGATATATTAAGTAATTTGATTGGTTGATAGGCAGAAATGGGTGTGGCTAAAATAATTTATTCAGCAGGACAACTCCAGATAAGGAGAAGTGTAACCGAGGACTGATAGTTTTTTAACCACTGCTTTAAAACATGTAGGTTGGGCCTCTGCCCATCGGGGAGCTGAAACCGACCCGCCAACGCATACTGGTATACCGCTAAGAGGATCTAAGCCTGCCCAGATGAAGCGGTGCTAGTCAGACCGTCCATGCTTATAAACCCTTATACGGGCTTGAGATGTCATTTCAACTCAATGTCGGGTAAAAGTCCCACAAAATTGGAAGCAACGTCTCCAAAATGACCTATGCAGGAAAATTATCCCTTAATCCCGGGCAGATATCCCTTGTCATGCTGAATATTTCAATCTGCCACACCCACTACTGATTATCAACCAATCAGATTACTTGATGCAAATTATTGCAACAAATTCACAATCTGAATGGCAAACAATGTAGATCCTGATCAGATGGCTTCTTCAGAAGCCATCTGATCTGGATCTACATTGTTTCAAAGATAAGGCATATCCGGGCTCAGCAGGACAAGGGTTAACATCCCTGCTGGAACACAACAATGACTTGGCGTTTTGCAATGTTTTCAGCGTTGCTTCAACGTTGAGTGCCAGTCGGGCATAGTTGGAATTGAGAGGTTGCAGACACAGGATTTTTGTAACATTATTCTTCCTTGATCTGCCATATTGGAGACACCAGGCAGGTTTTTGTGTACAAATTTATTCATTTTTGACCACTTATCCCATAGTGACAAAAACACTGAAGGGGTTAATATATGACTGTGATTGTTCTTAAAGGTCATAAGAATAACATAATCAATATTGAGTCATAATTTTCCAAAGGAAAGTACATTAAAATTCAGTTAAATTAGCCTGAGTGTCTCCAGCAAGAAAGATAACTGTCAGTGTGTGACATCATCTGCAACCTCTCAATTGTCCAATTAGCCTCCGGCACCTTAAGTTTCAGTCATGATCTGGAGCTGTATGGATGGGAAAGAACTACCATGACCCATTTTGTACCAAATGGAATCTTCCACCTTAAATACCGGCCCCTGCCCATAGGTACGGGCTGCATGATGCTTCCACGCAGAGCCGAATCTGACCCACACACGAGTACTGGTAAACCGCTTAGAGTATCTAAGCCTGCCCAGACAAAGCGGTGTGAGTGTCGGACCATCCATGCTTATCAACCCTATTGGTTTCATTGGGTGACAGGGCTTGAGATGTCATTTCATCTCAATGTCGGGTAAAAGTCCCACAAAATTGGAAGCAACGTCTCCAAAATGACCTTTACAGTGTTGATGGGGACGTTAAACCCAAAATCAAACAAACAAAATCCACCTTTAAAAATACAGCATAAGTCCATTTCAAAATTTAGGGGTGTCAGGTTGTGTTTTCTTCAAAATGTATCTGGAAAATGGCTGCACTGTTTGTCAGGGTACCCATTTGGAGTTTCTGGTACAAAATGAGATTATAAACATGCAATCAGTACAGACAATTTTATATATTTTTACCAAATCGTCGGAAATTTCTTCCTTTACCCGTATCCTACCCTTTACAAACAGAGCAGATCAAGATCAGAAGATGGCTTCTGAAGAAACCATCTGATCAGGATCTACACTGTTTGTCACTCAGTTTACAAATTTAAATGAAAATGATATATCAAGTAATTTGATTGGTTGATAGTCAGAAACGGGTGTGGCAAAATTTATTGTTCAGCTGACAGCAGGAGACGGGTCAATACATACCCTTTCCAACAGTTAAAGTAATACTGGTTCCACTTCTGAACGATGATAATGAAGTCACTGCCCCGAACTTGTTCAATATCCAAGATAACAACTCCGAGTCAACATTTGGAATACCTCCCTGGCGTTCCACTGCTGGTTTCTTCTCAATCTTTTTATTTACAAATCGTATCCCTGATCCTTTTGATACCTGCAAAGAGAAAAAAAGTTCTAATATAAGGAAATTAATGGGCATTGAAGAAATTTGTGAATTTTTGTGATTGTTTTGTTTTGTTGAAATCCTGAATATCCTCAATATTCATTAACCCATTAACCCAATGTATGCCAGTGGACTCTTCCATTGCTATATGTTGGAAAAGTCCAACTGTCATACAAGGGGTGTCAGGTCTATTTTCCAGTTTTATTCTATTTTTGACGGAAAATTCTGTTAGCAAATAGTGCAGGCCCTGTTCTGTGGCGTCTGATCTGGGCCTGCACTGTTTGCCAAGGTACATGTACCCCTTTAGGGGTTTCCCGCATACAATTGATTAACATTAGATCTTATGAGAAAATTCAAGACTTTTGGGTTGATATTTTCAGTCAACCCAAAGTTACTAAGCACAGAAGCTCTTCACATGACTAAACTGATTTGAAGAAAATCCAGGTAACGATTATTTATAGAAAATAGCCGCCCCTTTCTTATCGCTGTGAGGTCAAAGTGTTGCGTAAGAGAGTAATCGAAAGAATCTCGACTGGAATCAAAGCATTTTATATGGGAAACTGCAAAACTGTATATTAGCAAACTGTTTAGTCCCATTATTTGAGCCCCGCCAAGCGAATTTGTGTCTTCGAGCATTCCGTCATGACAAATTTTAACTGCGCATGGCCAGCCATTCAGAGGGGCCAGGGATATGGCTTTCTGTCTAAAGGTTCCTCTTGATTCACTGCTTGTATGAGCGAGCAGCGAAAGTTCTGGCGAGACTGCGCGGATGCGCAGGCTCGCCTGAACCTTCGCTGCTCGCATAGACGATAAGTACCAAAATCGCTTGACGGGGCCCATTTAATCAGAGCCTTCAATTTTTGCAAAAGGTTTGCCATTTTCTAAATAAAATGTTTGGAAATAACTGAACCTGACAGCCCAAGATTTCAGAATGGACCATGATGTATGTAGTAAAGAAGCTTCTGTTCAAGATGTGATTTTTTTTACACCCACAACAACAATCAAAGCACTGATAACACTGACTGGTTTATAGTCTCTGAGTGTAGGCTGCCGTTTTTACCGCATGTATTCAGACAGGCAAGCCTGAGCAATGTAAACCCTGATGAGATGCCACAGACCTGTTTGACACCCACCAAGCTTAATTTGTTTTAATGCTCTACATGCTGGTTATTTTTTCGCAGCAGACGACACTTTGAAATAATTTTCTAATATTCCCAGAAAACAGGATTTGACATATCATGCAAACTGTCTCCATAGCATGCAAATTGTCTCCTATGGAGACAATTTGCATGTCAAGTCCTGTTTTCTGGAGAAAAAAATAAGAACAAGAGGCCCATGGGCCACTACGCTCACCAGAGGTCATGTGGTTTATACCATATACAGGCAAGGTGCCCATCTTGGTCCTGTGACAACAATACCACGAATAATGTTTAATTACCTCACCCCCTTAGAGACTTTTCATGTAATTTGGTTTCAACCAGGACAGCTCTTTTACTGGAGAACTTCAGGAGAAGTAGGTAAAAATACCGAACCTGAGCCATCCAAGACAAAGGTCAGTAATGACCTTGACCTTTGGAACTGATTAACTTCCATTCATCTTATTGTAAATAATATTTCTGATGCGACCGGCCAGCATGCAATCAGTAAAATCCACTGCCTTGCCCTTTTTCGATACAAATGGCTAAGTGACCAAATTTGACCTTGACGCAAAACAGGTCAAGGTCAACTAAAGGTCATCATTTGAACAAATTTGGTAGGGCCTGAGTCCCCAATGCTACATACCAAATTTCAAGGTCATTGGCTATTTGGTTCCTGAGCAGAAAATTCTTAAAGTTTTTTACCATATATGAGCATGGCAGCCATATTGGTCATGTGACCCAGTCCTTACGAACAAATTTCATTCCCCCTACCCATAGAGGCTCTACATGTAATTTGTTTTCAATCAACCCACCAGTTTAAGTGGAGAAGAAGATAAAAAAATATCTGAATCTGAGGCATCCAGGATAAAGGTCAGTAAATGATGTTGACCTTTGGAATTGATTAACTTCCATTCAGCTAACTGCAAATATCATTTTTGATGTCACAGCCTACCAGGCAATCAGAAAAATCCACTATTTTGCCTTTTTTCCATACAAATGTCTAAGTGACCAATTTGACCTTGACATAAAATAGGTCAAGGCTAAACAAAAGTCATCATTTAAAAAAACTTGCTAGGGCCAGAGTCCACAATGCTGCATACCAAGTTTCAAGATCATGGGTCATTGGGTTCTTGAGAAGAAGATATTCAAAGGATTTTACCATATATGGGCATGACGGCCATATTGGTCATGTGAACCAGTCCTAACAAAACAAACTTTCGTTCCCCCATTCCATAGAGGCTCAACATGTAATTTGGTTTCAATTGGCCAAGTAGTTCAAGTGAAAAAGAAAATAAAAATACTGAACCTGAGCCATCCTGGACAAAGGTCGGTAAATCGCCTTGACCTTTGGAACTGATTAACTTCCATTCAACTGATTGCAAATACCATTTCTGATGCCACTAGCTACCATGCAATCAGAAAATCCACTGTTTTGCCTTTTTTCCATACAAATGTCTAAGTGACCAAGTTTGACCTTGAAGTAAAACTGGTCAGGTCAACCAAAGGTCATCATTTGAACAAACTTGGTAGGACCAGAGTCCCCGATGCTGCGTACCAAGTTTCAAGATCATCGGCTATTCGGTTCTTGAGAAGAAGATTTTTAAAGGTTTCTACCATATATGGGCATGGTGGCCATATTGGTCAAGTGACCCAGTCCTCACAAACAAACTTTCATTCCCCCTTCCCATAGAGGCTCCATATGTAATTTGGTTTCAATTGGCCAAGTAATTTCAGAGGAGATGTTGTTTGAAAATGTTGACAACGCAGACAACGACGACGGACGACGGACCACTGCCTATACTATAAGCTCCCCCGGAGCCTTCGGCTCTGGTGAGTTAAAAATATATGCTATTTTGACTTTTTCCCCATATAAAAGTCTCTGTGACCAAATTTTACCTTGCCGTAAATTGGGTCAAGGTCGTCCGAGGGTCATCATTTTAGCAAACTATGATGGGCCCCGAGTCCCCAATGCCATATACCAAGTTTCATCACAATCGGCCCACTGGTTCAGGAGGAGAAGATTTTTTAAGGGTTTTTACCTTATATGGGCACAGCGGCCATCTTGGTCACATGTCCAAACTCAAATTAATTGTTCTAAAAAGTTTTCAGACAAACTTTTGTTGCAAATGGCCTAGTGGTTTCAGTGAAAAACAAATTTTTAATTTTCATATCTGAATGACCTTGGGCCAAGGTCAGGGAGGGAATAACCTTGATCTTGAAAACTAGTGTAGTTTCACTAGAACATTTTGCCCACTGCATTTACTAATTTTCAGGTCACAGGCTGCAATAGTTTAAAAAAATTATGCTGTTTTGATTATTTCCCATACAAAAGTCTATGTAACCAAATTTGACCTTGGCGTAAAATGGGTCAAGGTCATCAGGGTCATCATTTTAGCAAACTATGATGGGCCCAAGTCCCCTATGCTACATACCAAGTTTCATCACAATCTGCACACTGGTTCAGGAGAAGAAGATTTATTAAGGGTTTTTACCTTATATGGGCATGGAGTCCAGCTTGGTCACGTGACCTGGACACTGCGAGCAAACTTTTGTTCCCCCATCCCATGGATGCTCCACATGAAATTTGACTTCAATCGACCCAGCAGTTTTGGAGGAGAAGTCATTTGAAAATGTTGATGCAGAGGCGGACGCGGACGCAGACGCGGACGGCAGATGACGGATCACTGCCTATACTATAAGCTCCCCCGGAGCCTTCGGCTCTGGTGAGTTAAAAATATGGACAATTTTGTCGTCTGCTGAATTAGCCTAGGGAGTGGTAAAGGTTAAACATTGGGAAGTAGTCATTGCACTTGTTCCAATTTTAGAACAAGTATGGTAAGGAGTTGAGGTGTCCGAATATTTAACCCTTGTCCTGCTGAGCCTGGATATGCCTTTTCTTTGAAACAATGCAGATCCAGATCAGATGGCTTCTGAAGAAGCCATCTGATCAGGATCTTCATTGTTTGCCATCCAGTTTATGACTTTGTTGCAATAATTTGCATCAAGTAATCTGATTGGCTGATAATCAGAAGTGGGTGTGACATATTTAAATATTCAGCATGACAAGGATTAAGGTAAATACAGTAACAACTGTAATAATTTTCTCCGTTAGCAGTGTTTATGCATAAAGCTGATTCTTAACTAGATGTTACAAGTATTAGCTTTTACAAAAAGCTTGAGTCTACGCTAAGCACACACATTAATTTGTGTAGTCATAGGATTGGAATGTCAAATGACAAAGCTGCATAAGTGTGCCGGTAAATACTGAAACTTGTATAATAGCCAAAGATTCCAAAAGTTGACTCCAGTTTCATATATAAATAAAACTACCAATCTTTTACTATGACACCCACTCCTCGTATTAAGGAAACAAAAAATATGTAGAACAGATGCATCTGCCTTCTTTTAGTGAAAACAAACAAAAAAAGATGTACAGTATCATCAGAGGGAAGTCAACATCATGTAAACCCAGAAAACAGAGGGTGTGATAAATTTACGGAAGTGTTCCGGTCAATCTTGGTTTTTAATCATTATTACAAATAACACTGCTGACCAGTCAATAGAATATAGCAATCAGTCATAATAATGGCATTTTCTTTAATGCTTCTGGAGCAAAAGTAAACCTTAGGTAGTCTACACACACAGGCTTAGACAATAAAACGGATGATATGCTAATTGAAAATAACATTCAACTAGTCATGACCCTTTCTTAAATGCTTCCGCGGCAAAAGTCATCCTTAAGAGTGTCTACGCCCGTGGGCAGAGACAACAAGATAGATTATTTTTATGTTTCTAAAAAATTTAATTTGACAGTTTGATGTATGTGAACACCTGGACTGAAATTGAAATATTGTCAAATCACAAACATCGCTCATGCCATATATCCACATAAGCAGTCTCTCTCTCTCTCTCTCTCTCTCTCTCTCTCTCTCTCTCTCTCTCTCTCTCTCTCTCTCTCTCTCTCTCTCTCTCTCTCTCTCTCTCATGCCATATATCCACATAAGCAGTCTCTCTCTCTCTCTCTCTCTCTCTCTCTCTCTCTCTCTCTCTCTCTCTCTCTCTCTCTCTCTCTCTCTCTCTCTCTCTCTCACACAAACGCACACACTTTTAATCCTTGGTGTACCCAGATCTCTCTCTCACACACACATGCACACGCAGTGTTCGGCACACACACATAGCTAATCCTTGGCCTACCCAGAGAAATAAAACCTGACCTTACGTTCTAATATCACAGTGCCCTGGGTGACCTAATGTTGAATATCTGTAAGTTTAGCCTACAGGTACATCCAATGCATATGTACTTATTTGTATAATTATGTTGTCAAAAAATTTAATAAATCATAAATAATTATAGTTCTGCACTTAAATGTGTATATGCATGATGATTAGTGGACTTTTATTTTTGTAGTTTCGAACTATTGATAATTCCTTGGACTAATCAGCACTGTGTTGCCTATCATTAGCAGTATTAAATTTCTATTACGTAAAAATCCTAAAAAATTGGACAACTTGCGGACATGCTATAATTGTCATAAAATTTTAACAAATTTGTTTCACGATCCAGCAAGGAGTCCAAAAAGTTCAGATAGAATGGCAAAAAGTGTAGACCCTGATCAGACTGCTCCTTCAGGAGCAGTCTGATCTGGGTCTGCGCTGTTTGCTAAGGCCTATCTGTCCCAATACTTAGGATCATTTTAGTAGTACCCACATGTAACCCTTGTGGGTTATTTTGCATTGTCTACCAAATGAAGGGAGAAAAAGTATTAGAGATTAACTCTTATCTTGCTGTTCATGACAACCCCTATCTTTGCAAACAGTGTGGATCAAGTTCAGATGGCTTCTGAAGAAGCCATCTGATCAGGATCTATACTGTTTGGCATTCAGTTTATGAATTTGTAGCAATGAATTACATCAAATAATTTGATTGGTTGATAGACAGAAATGGGTGTGGCTTAAATGAATATTCAGCAAGATAAGGGTTAAAGTGAAGGACATGGGAGAAAGAAGAAAATGAATGGAGTGTAAAAACTGAGCACATTCTACTATAGCCTGCTTAACCCTTGTCCTGCTGAATATTCATATATGCCACACCCACTACCGATTATCAACCAATCAGATTACTTGATGCAAATTACTACAACAAATTCACAACCTGAATGACAAACAATGTAGATCCTGATCAGATGGCTTCTTCAGGTTGTGAATTTGTTGTAGTAATTTGCATCAAGTAATCTGATTGGTTGATAATCGGTAGTGGGTATGGCATATATGAAGCCATCTGAAGCCATCTGATCTGGATCTACATTGTTTCAAAGAAAAGGCATATCCGGGTTCAGCAGGACAAGGGTTAAATGAAGTAGAACATTATTACTAGTCCATCACAAGAACATTTCTATTTTTTTTTTTTTTTTTTGGTTTAATGGCCCTTTCAAGATTATTTCACTCATATCAAGCCGATCGTTAATCAGAGGTGGGCGAAAAATCTGAGTACCCGGAGAAAAAACACCTGACCTTCCGTTGCAGTACTTGCCGTCTCGCATGTGACCCGAGCCAGGCATGAGCCCGCAGGGGTGAGAGACCTAATGATTAAGAGACAGCGCTCTTTATCCACTAGGCCACGGAGGCCCGTCAAGAACATTTCTATGAAATTATTTGAAGTCAAGCCATTGGCTTGAGAAGAGATGTTGTTTTTAGATTTTGTATACTCTTTTTTTAAACTGAAATTCCCTTTAACCCATTTAGTACCAGAAACCCCAAAATGGGTACCCTGGCAAACAGTGCAGGCCCAGATCAGACATCGCAGAACGTGGCGTCTGTTCAGGGCCTACACTGTTAGCAAAAAATTCAGCCTTTTTCCAAATAATTTTTAAGAAAACACAACCTGATACTCCTAAATTTTGAAATGGACTCCTGCTATATATAAGGAGGAAGATTCCATTTGGTACAATAAGGGTTAATTGAAAGATATAAGCATAGCAGCCAGTAGCCAACTGGCCTATTTATCAACACCATGTCACATTTTATCTCCAGTGGGGAAAAAGTATGTCAATCAATAGTCAAAGAACTAATTTTTTTTCACCGATAAAAAGTTTGATACTGGAAAACCCAATACCAGGATGCTGCTGCCTGAAAACAATTAGCGATTTTCTATAACCATGATATCGGACTGCATTTCCTTTATCATCCCAATACCATTTCCTTTATCGCTAATTTTCTCTGCCTATGTGGTTTTGTTACTTTGTTTGTAAGCATCTCATTTAGAAATATTCAATAGGAGTCTTCTCCACTAGGAAGGAATTTGGTCCTTAGGAGCAAATTCTTTCCTCTTTGAGAAGAACACTTTTTTTCTCCGGAAGTAAGCTTACAGTAAAGCTGACAGGAAGTCACAAAATTATCTCCCTTGGAAAAATTGGCAGACAACTCTCCAAGATGAATCTATTCAACTTAACCCTTTTTTGTACCAAATGGAATCTTCCTCCTTATGTATACCAGGAGTCCATTTCAAAATTAAGGGGTGTCGGCTCAACTTTTCGCAAACAGTGTAGGCCCTGATCAGACGCCGCGTTCTGCGGCGTCTGATCTGGTCCTGCACTGTTTGCCCTGGTACCCGTTTTGGGATTTCCGGTACTAAATGGGTTAATGTTACAGCCCTTCCAATTACTCCTTAGGAGCAAATTCTTTCCTCGTTCAGATTTGTTTTGTTTGATTTGAGGTTTAACGTCCCCGTCAACACTGTATAGGTCATTTTGGAGATGTTGCTTCCAATTTTGTGGGACTTTTACCCGACTATGAGATGAAATGACATCTCAAGCCCTGTCACCCAAGGAAATAAGGCTTTATAAGCATTGAAGGTCCGACTCTCAGTTTCAGCTCTGCGTGGAAGCACCATGCAGCCCATCTATTTCTCAACCCCAATGGGCGGGGGCCTTTCTCGTTCTGAAGATCACTTTTTTTGAAGGAGGTAATTAAGCTTTAAGTAAAGCAGACAGGCAGTCACAAATCTTACCTACCTTGGGAACAAGAGGACCATAAGGTCCTGATTGAACCCCTGAGTCCTGAGCACTGAAAATTTTAAACTTTTTGATCAATTTTTCTAAGGTGAACTACTATATGGATTAAAAGGGAACTCACCATTCACATGTGACCTGGACCACTTGAACGAAATTAATTTTCATTGAAATTGGCCCTGTGATTTCCTGAGGAGAAAATTCTTTCCTTTACAAGTAGACCCCTTTTTCAGTGGGACAGGGTTTATAGAAAAGTGAACAGGAAGTCTTGAAAGTTTGACAGTTGAGGTGTGGGTCAGAGACAAGGTCCCTGGCCTCTTCAGTTCTGGGCTGATGGCACTGGAACAGCCTTGGCCCAAGTGTTTCATTCTAGAGGGCAATTACATTGAAAAAGAAGAGATGGATCTTACCCAGAAATAAGTTAGGCTGGTTTTTATTGACTCGCCCTCCCACATCTCAAGCCCTTCTGCCCAAGTAAACCAATAGAGTTTATATGCAGGGACGGTCTGACTTGCAACACTTTGCCTGGGCAAGCTTAGACCTAAATGGGTTTACCAGTGCTCTGTGTGGAAGCACCATGCAGCCAAATCTTCATTTATCATATGACGTCGCGTCTAAGGGTGTAATAACATCATGTACCTAATATTTTCGATAATCCACTAGTGGATTAAATATGCAAATTAGCTGGATACGTCCCGTAATGTTACAGTTATGATGCCCTTAACGACATCGCGTTTACTAATGGCGGAAAATTGACATTTTTGTAAACGATCGTGAATAAAATGCTTTTTAAACATAAATAGAATCTTGCATTCGTGCTCATGTATTATTGAATTCATTAAACTCGTTGAGGAAAAGGGATAAAATGCATTTTATCCCTTTACCTCAATTTGTTTAATAAATTCAATAATACATGACCACTCATGTAAGATCCTCTATGTATTTCTCCAATGCAACCATTGACATTTCAAAGGACATTTTCTCCAAAGCAGCTGGTCCAATTTCAATTAAATTTCATATGTAACTGCCTGACAATGGGGCAACGAAACCTTGAATGAATGGTTCTGGTCACATGACCAAGATGGCTGCCATGTCCAGATATGGTAAAAACTTGAAGAATTGCCTTGAAACTTGGTATACATAATCTGGTGACTGAGTACTACCATTTTGTTTTTTTTCAAATGATGACGTAAATTTTGTATGCAGCCTCCTGACAAAGGGGAATGAAACCTTGATCGAATGGCCCAGGTCACATGACCAAGATGGCCGACATGCCCAAATATGGTAACAACCTTAAAAATCTGCTTCTTCAGAACCACTGGGCCGATTGCCTTGAAACTTGATATGTAGCATCAGGTGACCGAGCTCTTCCAAGTTTGTTCAAGTAATGACCCTAGGTGACCTTGACTTATTTTATGGCAAGGTCAGATTCCGTTCCTTAGGGTTTTGAAAGGGGAGAGTGTAAAGTAAGGCATTTTTCAAAAAAATATTGTATTCTATATGATTCCGAGTCAGTACAAAATGACATCTACAGATATCCTTTTTCAAGTTTAGGAATAGAAAATAGTCACTAGGAGCTAAGTCCAGAGAATAGGCCAGTGCGGTATTGGCTTGTACCATTCCGCTCAACAGCATCCATTGCAATTTTGCAAGTGTGGACCCTTGCATTGTCCTGTTGTAGTAGAATCCCTTTGGCCAGAAAGTGCAACAAAATAACGCCTTGTGTATCCCAAAAGACAGTTGTGACATCACCTTGCCAGCAGAAGGTTGCGTTTTGAACTTCTTCGGCCTCTGAGACCCCGGCCCTACCCACAAGCTCATAATAATGAACCCAGGTCTCATCTACAGTCACTAGACGTGAAAAAATCATCTTCCTTTGACCTAGACTGCTTCGAAAATGAGCGGCATACTGATGCTCTGGTTGCCATTTGCTCGTCGCTAAGGGATTTTAGGACACAACAGGCTGTTAGCTTGCTCATACCCAAGTGATCAGCTAAGATTGTTGAAACAGCACCATGTGAAATGTGTAATGCATTCGCTATTTCTTCCATCTATAATTCGCCTATCATAGTACACCAGATCCTGTACTTTGTTGCACATTAAATTTTCTTCATCGGTGGCATCTGATGGGCATCCAGACCTGGTTTCGTCTTCTAAAGACGAATTATTCTACCGCATTTGAATTCCCCAACCCAGAATTTAACTTGTGCATACGATGGTGCAGAAGACCCATAAACATTAGTCAACTCGTAATGTGTTTCCTGACCTGTGTTCCCTTTCAAATACAGTCGAACTTCCATGGCTCGAACCCCTTTGGGACCATGAAAATTTGTTTGAGACAATCGTTGTTCGAGCCACGGAGGATTACTATCAGAGCCATACCAGGAGGCATAACGGAGGTAATTGTGGGATATCTGTTCGGTGTTCTATATTATAAATGTATGTTGTGTGTACTCATTAGAATCGCCTCATCGAGGCGATTCTAATGAGTACACACAGCATACATTTGAAAGATAAAAGAAGAAAATCACCCTGCATTGTCTCTATATCGTATTTGGAGGAATTCTCTGAGGACTTAAGAACGGGTTCGACTCATCTATGGTAAACGAGCCATGGTGGTTCGAGCCATTGACCTTCTACTGTACAAGTACCAAATTATAGCATGGTACTCATTTTTTGATGAAAAGCTTGCTATTGCATAGCTGGCTATGTTTGACGTTCAATATCTTATGAGTGAATGATATGATATATACTACTCAAAGTTTGATAGGGATCACTTTTTATGTACCAAATTTTGCACAGAAAATTTATAAGTTCTTGACAGAATTTGTACTTGGTATATTGATAAATATCTTAAGCAGAAACTCGTGTGCAGTTCAGTACTCATAAAAGTGTACACTTCTCACAATTCGCAAATGAATTCATGCACCCCCAAAATCTTGCGTAGCACTGCTTTCCAACAGACCAATCAAACTTGTCAGTGTTCCTTTACCAAGCGTAAAAAGGACTTCGTTTGATTTGTGAAACACTAAAATGCCTAGGGGGACAATTAAGAAACCGTCTGAGCCCCGAAGAAATGAATCGTTGCGTCGCAATGTTGGAATCTTGCGTCTCTCAACGTCGTGTTGCTGGGATTCTGAATGTGTCTCAGAGCGTGGTTTCACGAATGTGGAGTCGGCATCTTACCCACGGAAATCCTTCACACAGCCGCGGCGGGGTCGAGAAAGGGCTACAACTCAACGTCAGGGCCGTTTCTTGTTGATTCAGTCTCGACGTCAACGGTTCCTGAACGCTACGCGTTTGCATAACAAGCTTATGAACGGAACTGGAGTACGAATTTCTACACAAACTGTCAGAAACGGACTCCACGAGTTCGGACTTAATGCCATGAGGCCTGCTGTACGTGTCCCGTTGACGAGACAGCACATGCTAGACCGGTTAGACTTTGTCAGAACTCACTTCAGGTGGACGGTTCATGACTTGACGCCAGTACTGTTTACTGAGGGGTCCAGATTCTGTCTAAACTTCACTTATAAACGTCAATTAGTGTGGCGAATGTCTAAACAGCGATTTGATGACTTGAATGTGGCAGAGCATGATCGCTATGGAAAGGGGTCAGTCATGGTTTGGGCTGGGATAAGCGTGAACGGTAAACCTGACTTGTACGTCGTTGAAAACGGAACGTTAATGGCAGTGAGGTACTGTAATGAGATTCTTGATGAGTTTGTGAGACCATATACAGATGCTATCGGCCCGGACTTAATTCTGATGGATGATAATGCCCGTCCCAACCCTGCCAACGTCACTGATTCCTACCTGGAACGTGAGACAATCGTTCGTATGGACTGGCCTGCTCGGTCACCGCACTTAAATCCGATTGAGCATGCGCGGGACATGCTACAGAATGCTGTTTCAGCCTAACCTGTGCATTCGAGGACTTTACAGGAGCTCAAAGATGCATTGGTTGCTGAATGAAAACTGATTTCACAAAACCGGATATAGACTCAGATTACGAGCATGCGCAAGCGATGTCGTACTGTAATTGATGCCCTTGTACGCCATACACGTTATTAAGCAGGTTTGTCTAAACAAATTTGGAAATTTGTAAAAAATCAGTTGTCCAAATCCCTTCGTGTAACGGCAAATTTTGGGGGTGCCAAGACGTTTGCTGTTGTCACGCTTGAATGCAGTACCAGTTGACAAAATTAATCACTAGGTTTTGTGAAGGATACGTTTTCTATCATTATGTATCAAATTTGGATTCAGCTGATTAATTCATCCAAAAATTATTTTGCATTAAAAAAGTGATCCCTATCAAACTTTGAGTAGTATAGTAAGGGTGCAATTTTGCCCCCATACCTTTATTGCAACAAGGCATGAAAATCTTGGTTGTCTCAGTCAAGTGGAAATGGGATAGATAGACTAGTTACTTATTGACTTGCCTTCGTATTTGGACCCAATGGGCATGACTGGCAGGATTTATGCAGGAGATCACTAAACATTGCTACATGCAAAATATTTATGCTAAAGACCCAAACTGGTCAGAAACCATCAAACAATTCAGGAGATATGGCTTAAAAGTGCCAGTGCAAACAAGAACCACACCAAAAACAATATGCCCACCCCCCTCCCTCCCCTTTGGTGGGGGACATAAACAATATGAAAAGTCCTGATTAGCACTCAAAGAATCAAATGCAAATGGGCTGAAATGAGTAACAGGAATCTTCCATTATGCCATCTTTCACTGTTCCTCTCTGAAAAATAAGAGTATACTTAAAGGAATGAATCTGCTCTTTAACCCATTGTATACTAGTGAACTCTTCCGTTGCTATACGTTGGGCAAGTCCAGTTGTCATATAAGGGGTGGTAGGCCTATTTTTCATTCTTATTCTATTTTTGTAGATGGAAAATTCTGTTAGCAAATATTGCAGGCCCTTATCAGACGCCGTAGAATGCGGCATCTGATCTGGGCCTGCACTGTATGCCAAGGTACCCGTTTTGGGGTTTCCCGCCTACAATGAGTTAAGAGCAAATTCTTTCCTTTGAATTTAAGTACACCCCTTCCTTATGCAGGCGTCACACTGTCCCGAAAATGACACCAGGTGGCCACACGAATATGGAATTTTGAATTTCGCGCGAAGATCGCTCCGAACATGGTCAACAGCCAATCTCTAGCCGAAGCAAGAACGATGCATGCAGAAGGTCACACGATGGCATCTGAACCACACACGAAGGCAACACGAAGATGTGGATTTTTATCACGAAGTTTACCCGCAGGCCAAACGAAGGCCACACGAAGGCTTCAAGGCGTCGTATTGAGAGTATGATGCGTTCGAACTAGGTCCCGAAGGCGACACGTGACCTCCCGATGTTATAAAACCTTCGGCCGACCGTTTGAAATTCATTTGATGATCGGAGAGTACACAGTACATTTCAACTCTCTTAAATTTGATTCAACTTAAATCCAATTTAAAATGCCACCCAAAGAGAAGACCACTTTTTCAGAGAGACTTGGTTTATAGGACAGTAAGATCTGCTCATCTTGTTCTCTGCGGTGCATCAAAAGAAGCAATGCTGCCGCCCTTCTTTTTCCTGGTTGTCTCATCATCAAAGTATGCCATTCTGCAGGGATGGAATTGTGAATAATTATGACTGAAGCTTTGGGACTTACACAAGCCTACGCTCTGCAGAGTTGCTCATCAGGACTGACTGAGGAAGATGCTCTGAGGTTTGCCTTTTATATGTCTACGTTACCATGACACATGGATATCGCTTGAGCTACTCAAATTCAGCTGTCTTCGTCGACACCGTGGTCCAATCTCAATGTCATCGTACTATAATACGATGGTTACACGACGTCAATGCGAGGGTTTCACGTAGTCGTATTGCCTTCCTAAGACAATCGGATGACTTCTTGTTTCCCTCGTATTGTCTTCGTGAGACGTAAAATGCCCGAGAGCACCGATGATCACATGAAGAAAAGACGAAGATGACACGATTTGACAAGATGCCCTCACGATGGCCTTACGCAGGGCAAGATGGACAAATGAATTCAACACGAAAATGAACCTTCGCAAGGTCTTCGGGCAATTTTTTGGCATGCCAAAGATTTTGCCGCCGCTCACGAAGTTGCTGCCGGAGCCTCAGAAAATCCACCGGCGATCATACGATGGCTTAAGATGTCCTCACGAATGGCCCGATGTTTTCACGATCAGAGCCGAATTAGAACATTTCCTGTATCGTGTTTCCCTCTTGTGTCAATTTCGGGACAGTGTGACGCCTGCATTAGGGAAGTACACCTCTTCCTTTGGACAAGTACACCCTGTTGTAAGAAGTTGAGCCTCTTGTGAAAATGGCAGAAATATCTCTTAAGTAAATCTGTTCACCTTAAGGCCAGGCGGCCCCCGCCCATCGGGGCTTGAAGAAATAGATGGGCTGCATGAAGCTTCCACGCAGAGCTGAAACCGACCAGCACCCAAGTACTGGTAAACCGCTTAGAGGACCAGTAATAAGCCTGCCCAGGCAAAGCGGTGCAAGTCTACCCGTCCATGCTTATAAACCCTATTGGTTTGGGTGGCAGGGATTGAGATGTCATTTCATCTCAAGGTCAGGTAAAAGTCCCACAAAATTGGAAGCAACGTCTCCAAAATGACCTTTACAGTGTTAACGGAAAAGTTAAACCTCAAATCAAACAAACAAACTTAAGGCCAGTGATGGGACAGATCTTTTGAAATGTTCAAAATTCTCACGGCAATAAAACGTATCTTCGGTAAGTATCTTGGTACAGGTTGAAATTTTTAATTTTCTGATCAATGTATAAATTTTAAAGCTCTGACAATAAAATTTATATGAACAAACTCATGTCTTACATTAAATCGGACACAAAAGCCATTTCAATCTCACTATATTGAAAAGTTATATGCCTTTGATGTTTAACTTATACTGCAACTACTTTATGAGTTCCTGTCAATCAAATATCTAGCCATCCAATAAATGTTTGATGTTTTTATGTTTATAATCAATTTTACTTTTTTTACAATGTTATAACAAGAGTTTCACTGATATAAAAGCCAACTTTATATTCTGTTTAAAAAGATAACATTTAGATGCACAAGAAATTATGGTCCCAGGCATACTGGGGGCCATTTTGTCAGTCATCTTGAAAACATGAAGTCAGAAAAAAACATCGTCAAACTCATCATCAAATTTTGAAAGAGTCCACTGAAAATGCCAGAGTAATGCTAACCGCAAGATCAAATTGGGATTGGGGTGGCTATTTTGTCAGCCATCTTGGATATCGGTGTGAACAATCTTAGCAATTCTGAATAATGCCTCCCAGCTCAGAAGCCTATGTTGTGTAGTGGTTATCAGGGCCTGACAAATCCACTGCCAGGGACAAGTCTAAATTTTGGCTGGTTTTGTTTGTTTGATTCGAGGTTTAACGTCCCCATCAACACTGTAAAGGTCATTTTGGAGACGTTGCTTCCAATTTTGTGGGACTTTTACCCGACACTGAGATGGAATGACATCTCAAGCCCTGCCGCCCAATGAAACCAATAGGGTTTATAAGCATGGACAGGCCGACTCGCACCGCTTTGCCTGGGCAGGCTTAGATCCTCTAAGCAGTTTACCAGTACTCGTGTGCGGGTCAGTTTCAGCTCTGCGTGGAAGCATCATGCAGCCCATATATTTCTTCAAGCCCCAATGGGCGGGGGCCGAAATTTTGGCTGGGCAAGTGATTTTTTATTTCACTTGCCCAGAAAAATGTATAGAACATATAAGGAATATGGTAATTCTAAGCTCTTTTCAAGATGCTGTGGAATGCCGGGCAAGTGGTTGAAAGTTTGATCAGTTTGTGTCAGGCACTGGGTTATGCTACTCGCCTTGTAAACCAGGGGTTGCGGGATTGATCCCGGGCTTCTCCAGACCTTCGGATGAGTCTTTAAACCAAGGCCCCATCTCTGAATGACTTTTGCTGTTGGAGACGTAAAACTCAAACACTCACTCACTCACTCACTGCCCCAATGCCAGCTCAATAGGACTTACCAATATTTTGGGGGCAGATGTCGATCAAAGATGGATGGCTACATTGGATATTGAAACAAGATGATTTCTTAGCAATTCTGAACCTCCATTTGTCACCCCAATCATAGCAACAGGTTAGCTAAAGTATTTGGTGATAACTGAAGGATAGTTTTCCTTATCGCTCCATAAAAACCTATGTTGTGGGAACTCATTAGAATCGCCTCATCTTCACATACACTATTTTTTGTAATTAGCTTAGAACATTAATTCTCCCGTACCCATTTGCTGTAATTAAAGCAGAGTGAGCTTAGAACTTTCATCTTCATAAACCCTATTTTTTTTGTAATTAGAGCACAGTGAGCTTAGAACTTTCATCTTCACAAACCCTATTTTTTGTAATTAGAGCACAGTGAGCTGAGAACTTTCATCTTCACATACCCTATCTGTTGTAATTAGAGCACAGTGCACTTAGAACTTTCATCCTCACATTCCCTATTTGTTGTAATTAGTGCACAGTGAGCTTAGAATTTTCATCTTAACAAACCCTTTTTTTGTAATTAGAGAGAAGTGAGCTTAGAACTTTTATCTTCACATACCCTATTTGTTGTAATTAGAGCACAGTGCACTTAGAACTTTCATCTTCACATGCCCTATTTGTTGTAATAAGAGCACAGTGAGCTTAGAACTTTCATCTTCACAAACCCTATTTGTTGTAATGTGTGCATAGAACTCTCATCTTCACATACCCTATTTGTTGTAATTAGAGCACAGTGAACTTAGAACTTTCATCTTCACACACCCTATTTGTTGTAATGTGTGCATAGAACTCTCATCTTCACATACCCTATTTGTTGTAATTAGAGCACAGTGAGCTTAGAACTTTCATCTTCACAAACCCTTTTTGTTGTAATGTGTGCATAGAACTCTCATCTTCACATACCCTATTTGTTGTAATTAGAGCACAGTGAGCTTAGAACTTTCATCTTCACACACCCTATTTGTTGTAATGTGTGCTTAGAACTCTCATCTTCACATACCCTATTTGTTGTAATTAGAGCACAGTGTGCTTAGAACTTTCATCTTCACATACCCTCTTTGTTGTAATTAGAGCACAGTGAGCTTAGAACTTTCATCTTCACATACCCTATTTGTTGTAATTAGAGTAGTGTGCTTAGAACTTTCATCTTCACATACCCTCTTTGTTGTAATTAGAGCACAGTGAGCGTAGAACTTTCATCTTCACATACCCTATTTGTTGTAATTAGAGCACAGTGAGCTTAGAACTTTCATCTTCACATACCCTCTTTGTTGTAATTAGAGCACAGTGAGCTTAGAACTTTCATCTTCACATACCCTATTTGTTGTAATTAGAGCACAGTGAGCTTAGAACTTTCATCTTCATAAACCCTATTTGTTGTAATGTGTGCTTAGAACTTTCATCTTCACATACCCTATTTGTTGTAATTAGAGCACAGTGTGCTTAGAAATTTCATCTTCACACACTCTATTTGTTGTAATGTGTGCTTAGGACTTTCATCTTCACATACCCTATTTGTTGTAATTAGAGCACAGTGTGCTTAGAAATTTCATCTTCACAAACCCTATTTGTTGTAATTAGAGCACAGTGTGCTTAGAACTTTCAGCTTTGCATACCCTATTTTTGTTAGCTTAGAACTTTCAGCTTTGCATACCCTATTTTTGTAATTAGAGCACAATTCACTTAGAACTTTCATCTTCACATACCTTTTTTGTAATTACAGCACAGTGTGCTTAGAACTTTCAGCTTTGCATACCCTATTTTTGTTAGCTAAGGACTTTCAGCTGCAGACTCTACAAACAGTGTAGATCCTGATCAGATGGCTTAATCAGAAGCCATCTGATCTGGATCTACATTGTTTGCAAAGATAGGGGTTGCTGTGAACAGCAAGATAAGGATTAAACAGACTGCAGAACTACCATAAAAAATCCAAAAAATTCGGACACCTTGAGGACTTGCTGTAAATTCTCCAAAAATTTAATGAATTTGTTCCACAATCCAGCAAGGAGTCCAAAAAGTGCAAACAGAATGGCAAACTGTTAAGACGCTGATCAGATTGCTCCTTCAGGAGCAGTCTGACCTGATTCTGCACTATTTGCTTAGGCCTATCTAATCATTACAGTACTGTCATAAAGCATTGGGGTAGGCTTGTTAGAGCATGTGCAAGAATTACAATGAATATGGTATGCCATTAGTTGTACCTTTTTATGAGCACAGGCTGATTGATGTTTTCATATGACGTCGGGTCTGCGAATGTAGTAAGGCCATGTGTTAAATTTGGTAATCCACTAGCGGATTAAATATGCTAATTAGTTAGCTACACCCATAACGTTACATGCACGACGTCCTTAACGACAACACGTTTATGAATAGTAGAATATTGACTTTTTTTTTTAAATGTGAATAAAATGCATTTTAAATGTCATATGATAAATATTGCCCCCGCCCATCGTGCTTCCACACAGAGCTGAAACTGACCACACATGAGTACTGTTAAACAGCTTAGGACTAAGCTTGCCCAGGCAAAGTTTTTTGAGTCAGACCATCCAATGCATTATCTATAGGCCTTTTGCTTTCATTGGGCTTGAGTTGTAATTTCATCTCTCAATGTCGGGTAAAAGCCCCACAAAATTGGAAGCATCTCCAAAATGACCTAAATACTGTTGATGGGGATGTTAAACATCAATTCAAGTAAGCAAGCATATGATAAATAGAATCTTCCATTCAAGCTCATGTATTATTAAGATTAAACTCGTTGAGGACAAGGCATTCAATGCTCGGCAAAGCCTTGCATTTTATCCCTTTTCCTCAACTCACTTGTTTAATAAATTCAATAATACATTGCAAACTCAAGTAAGATCCTCCATATACATATATATATATGAGTGAGTGAGTGTTTTAGTTTTACTTCCCACCAGCAGCTAAGGTCATACGGAGTTTAAAGACTCATCCAAAAGTCTGGAGAAGCCCGGGATTGATCCTGCGGCCCCTGGTTTACAGACGAGTAGCATAACCACTACACCATGGAGGCTTCTCCATATATATATGAGCAGTGTACTTGTGTTTGCACAAACTTTATGCACCAAAAGAATATCAGTGATAATTTATTGAATAAATTAATTTCAATTTGAACCTGCAAGCCCATTTTGTACTGAACACAATCTGCCTTAGTCAATTTTAAAACTTAGGCAAGTTAGGTGGAGTTGTTTTTAGAAATTTACTTAGAAGATGTCTGAATTTTTTTGCAAACAGTGAAGACATGATCAGCCCAGGACAATCAGATGCCCCATTCTGCCAAATTCTGCAGCATCTGATCTAGGTCTGCATGAGCTGTTTGCCAAGGCTTTTTGGGATTTCTCCGTCTAAAATGGGTTCAAGGACACACCCCAACAAAAATATTATTCAGCAGTACCCATCTAGTTACGGAAACCCCAAAACCATTACCAGGGCAAACAGTGCAGGCCCAGATCAGATATGTCAGAAGGCGGTGTCTTATCAGGGCCCACACTGTTTGCTAAAAGTTCAGGCATTTTAAAAAAAAAAACACAACCTGACATCCCCAAATTTTGAAGTTGAGTCCTGCTATATATAAAGAGGAAGATTCCATTTGGTTTGTTTGTTTGTATTGGAGTTTTACGGCCCAGTCAACACTATTTAGGTCATTTTTGAGCCGGTCAGTTTACCTATCAACACTTTCCTGGGCAGGCTTATACGTAAGCGGTTAACCAGTACAGTGCACATTCTTTCGCCAGAAACTGACAACTGCCCTTCTTGAATCAGCGGAAGGGAGAGAATGACCGTAGAAAAGATTTCATGATCAATCTCCACGAAAGAATGTTGCCGACCCCGGCGGGAGTCGAACCCGCGTCCTCCTGATCACCAGTCAGACGCGCATCCGACTGAGCCACTGAGGCCGGCCGATTCCATTTGGTACAAAAAGGGTTAAATTTTAAATTCGTAAGTTTGAAGACCACCCACAAGTGGGAGTATTAACAAGTACAGATCATGAAGTTATCAATTAACCTCCATATGAAAAGTTTAACCCTTTTTGTACCAAATGGAATCTTCCTCCTTATATATAGCAGGAGTCCATTCCAAAATAAAGGGGAGTCAGGTGGTGTTTTCTTCAAAATTTGTCTGGAAAATGGCTGAACTTTTTGCGAACAGTGGAGGCCCTGATCAGACCCCGCATTCTGCGGTGTCTGATCTGGGACTCAACTGTTTGCCAAGGTACCCGTTTAGGGGTTTCCGGTACGAAATGGGTTACATGATTAGATGAACATTTCATCTTTTTTTACATTTACTGAAGCTGAGAAAAACATTATCACACTGGGAGTAACTCCCAACCAATCGGGTCCATCAGATTTTTTGAAAATTTTTTACCTGTTCAACAAGATGGCCAATATTCACCCATTTTGTACCGGAAACCCCAAAACGGGTAGTTGGCAAACAGTGCAGGCCCAGATCAGACGCCGCAGAATGTGGCGTCTGATCAGGGCCTACACCGTTCTGCGGCATCTGATCAGGGCCTACACTGTTTGCAACACGTTCAGCCAATTTCCAAATAGATTTTAAAGAAAACACAACCTGACACCCCTTAATTTCGAAATGGACTCCTGCTATATATACAGAGGAAGATTCCATTTGGTACAAAAAGGGTTAATGGTCATGTTGTTCAGATACAGTTAACCTTATCCTGCTGAATAAATTAATTTAGCCACACCCATTTAATCAGATTACTTGAATGATATAATGTATTCATTCAAATTTGGAAACTGAATGCCAAACAACTAGATCCTGATCAGATGGCTTCTGAGTGAGTGTTTGAGTTTTACGCCTCACCAACAGCTAAGGTCATACGGAGACAGGACCTCGGTTTAAAGACTCATCTGAATGTCTGGAGAAGCCCGGGATCGATCCTGCGAACCCTGGTTTACAAGACGAGTAGCATAACCACTACACCACGGAGGCTTCTGAAGAAGTGCTTTGAGTCAGATACCGTGGTAAAGTAATGGGACAGATAGGCTTTAGCAAACAGTGCAAAACAGGATCAGACTGCTGGTGAATGAGAAATCCAGTCTGATCAGGGTCTATACTGTTTGCCATTCAGTTTGCACCTTTTGGACTCCCTGCTGGATCATGAAAAATTGTAAAAAATTTTGGAGAATTACAGCAAGTTCTCAAGGCATCCAAACTTTTAGGACTTTTACGGTAGGCATGTTTTGCACATCCCATGCACATGCCAAGAGTAACGTTTTTTTATCATATATTTATTACTTATCAGGTTTGTTATGCTAACAATGTTAACGAGTGGGCCCTTTAACCCATTGTTTACTAGTGGACTCTTCCATTGCTATATGTTGGACAAGTCCATTTGTCATATATGGGGAAATTCTGTTAGCAAATAGTGAAGGCCCTGGTCAGACGCCGCGTTCTGCGGCGTCTGATCTGGGCCTGCACTGTTTGCAAAGGTACCCCTTTAGGAATATCCTCTAGGCTATATAATATGTAATGTATCCAAGGCCCTTGAAGCAGGAGTGGGTATAACCAGATACCACACTATACCACTACTTGCAAGCATATTCTGTACCGCCCCCGCCCATAGGGGCTTGAAGAAATATATGGGCTGCACGATGCTTCCACGCAGAGCTGAATCCGGCCCGCACACTAGTACTGGTAAACCGCTTAGAGGATCTAAGCCTGTCCAGGAACTGCGGTGCGAGGCGGACCGTCCATGCTAATAAACCCTATTGGTTTCATTGGGCGACAGGGCTTGAGAAGTCATTTCATCTCAGTGTCGGGTAAAAGTCTCACAAAATTGGAAGCAACGTCTCCAAAATGACCTTTACAGTGTTGACGGGGACGTTAAACCTTAAATCAAACAAACAAACAAAGCAAGCATATTCTGTACTATCAACCCTTAAACTGGCAGTCACAACATTTGCAGACATCATTTCAGAATATTTTTCATATAAAATTATAATTTACATCACATCTGAACCATCTGCTAAACAGGGGATTCACATCTAATGTCAAGCCTTTTTTTTCTCTGAAAAATAATTTAAAAACAAGAGCTGTCACTACAGGTGACCAATGCTCCCCGTGGGAACCAATTTCTGAGTTTTTGCAAAATTTCAAGGGGAGATAATTCAGCCAAAAATGACAACAGAGTTATGGCCCTTGGTCAAAATGTAGCCCTTGTGATGGTGAATAAGTGTGTGAAGTTTCATGGGGCTAGGTTAAATACTTTTGAAGTTATGATCAAGATTAAAGTTTTTGTGATGGACAGACACACAAACAAACAGACAGACAGACAGGGCAAATACTATATGCCCCCCCTCCCCCCGAATCAAAGGTGTGTGTGTGTGTGGGGGGGGGGGTTTGGGGGCAGGGCATAAAAAGCTGTCTGCTCTAAAAACTATTGCAGGGCTTTATTGGTTAACACAGTTTGTCCATAACAGAACCTTCCACCAGACGTCAAATTCAAAATGTAAGAATGTAACGATGCTTTAAACAAGTGGGCCCAGATCTTATAAAGGTACACCGCAACCTCATTATAACATGGTTCATTATCACACAGTATTGGATATAACTCGGTTTCAAGATGGATCCCAAAAATGTATAGATAATATAGAAAAATCATTAAATGACCATTTATGGTCATTTTTCTATATAATCTATACATTTTTGTTTGGATATAACACGTTTTTTTAAGTAACACGGTTTCTGTTTTGGTTGGTTTTTTGGTTTTACGGCCCTTTCAAGATTATTTCACTCATATCGACCTGATCTTTAATCAGAGGTGGGAAAAAACCAGAGCATCCGGAGAAAAACCACCCGACCTTCCGTTGCAGAACTTGGCGTCTCACATGTTTCTGTTTTGAACCCCATTAACAGTGTTATAAAGCAAGAACACCAAATGATTTATTAACTCTTTTAGTGTAAACTTTCTTTTTTTGATCAGTATATTTTGTAAGAGAAAAGGTTAATTAACCCCATATATAAGTTTGTATATAGCAAGCAAGTGTAACAATGACATTAACTGTCAAAACAAACAATGCATGATATTCTTGGCACATGCCAAATAATGCAAACTGACAAGCTACACACTTTGTAATTCCTGGATTCTATTTTTATTTCTTTCCAGGAATCATCTTCAGGTTGGAAGCCACATTTTCCAGATATTTATATCAGATTTAGCCACTACGAGGCAGCATATAAAGTCCTGTTCGCCCAATCTAGGAATATGGTAGTTGTACCTGGGACCCCAGCGGAGAGGTCCTTAATGAATAAATTGAAAAAGTTCAGAAAAGAGCTGCTAGATTTGTAACAAGCAAATACTGATTTGAAACTGGGAGCATGACTGGAATACTAGGAAAATTAAGATGGAAGTCTCTCAAGAAAAGGAGAAAAGACAGTAGGCTCATACTTTTATACAAAGGTCTAAAGGGTGCTGCCAGCATTCCAACAGATGACCTTGTAAGCGGGGGAAAAAAGCCTTGTTTCCCCAACTAGGCATTGTAGAAACCATCATTCATTGGCATTTCAGACCCTTACTGCAAGAACTGACATTTATAAAGAACCATTCTTCCCCCGAACCATTAAGAGATTGGAATGCCGATTCGCTTATTTCAACAGCTGAAGGCGCTTGGATTGTGTAGCTAAGTTTGCCTCTTTGGTAAAAGCTGAGGGACTAACTTCCCATCACAGGCCTGGAGTATGAATGTCATTTGACCATCACCAGTAATAACTCTGATCCTGATTCTGAATCTGTGTGGAACCCTCACTTATAACTAGGAATATTCTACTGTATTTACTGGGGACAACAGTTCCTACACCAAACCATGTAGCCCCAGATCAAACTGCTGGTCATAGTGTCAAATAAGGAGGAGTAATCTAATATATTAAGGATCTTACACGAGTGCTCATGTATTATTGAATTTATTAAACGAGTTGAGATAAAGGGATAAAATGCGAGGCTGTGCCGAGCATTTTATCCCTTTTCCTCAACGAGTTTAATAAATTCAATAATACATGAACACGAATGTAAGATTCTATTTATCATATGACTCTTAAAACGCATTTTATTCACGATTTTTTAACAAGAATGTCAATATTCCGCCATTAGTAAACTCGACGTCGTTAAGGACGTCATACATGTAACGTTACAGGGAGTATCCAACTAATTTGCATATTTAATCCACTAGTGGATTATTGAATTTATTACATGGCGTTATGACACTCTCAGACCCGAGTGATAAATGAATAAAATATTTGAAACTGTTTATTTAACCCTTATCCCACTGTTCATGAAATCCCCTAACTTTGCAAACAGTGTAGATCCTGATCAGATGGCTTCTGAAAAATCCATCTGATCAGGATCTACACTGTTTGACATTCTGATTTTGAATTTGCAGTAAAAATTCTAATCATGAAATCTGATTGGTTGAAAATCAGAAATAGGTGTGGCTTAATTAATTATTCAGCAGGATAAGAGTCAAACATCGTAATTGGCAGTTTGACTAGTTTGCTTGTGATCCTTTAAGAGTGGGCTTAACAATTATCTTAGTTATTAAAATGGGTAAAAATAGGTCATATGCATACATTCAACTTCAGAATTGCTAGCACATTTTCTTTAGTAAATATTTCTGATCTTTTTATCCTAATCTATATTTGATCTTAATAACATCACATTGTCAATGAGCCGTAACATTCACAGCCTGTAATCATAGCCATCCTGTAAGCACCAGTTCACCAGCAAATCTTAGAATACATCTCTTTGATCTTAACCTTTTAAGCACCAAAGAATTTTTATAACAGATGGCAATTTTCTTTTTATAAATTATTTTTCTCAAAAGCTAGTCAGAGGCATTCACACAGGCCCTCCACCCATCAGGTCTAGGAGAAATATGCACATGAGTACTGGTAAAACGCCGAGACCTGCGAGTCATACCGTCCATGCTTATAAACCCTTTTGGTTTCATTGGGTTGCAGGGCTTAAATCTAAATGTTGGGTAAAAGTCCCACAAACTTGGAAGCAACGTCTCTATAATGACCTCAACTGTGTTATCGGGGACGTTTAACCTCAATTTGAACAAATCTCTAGCCAAGAATAATTACCAATGGATAATTTTGGAATAAGTTTTCTCATTCCTCACTCATTTGAATTGCCACAAACACACCTCCGGAGTCTTGGGGAAAAGAAGCCACCCATGGCCATATGACATAGGTATGCATACATAAGATAAGACTTTATTCAAAGAGGGTGACAAAATTTAGCACATACACAGTAGTCACCTGTGAGAAGGACCCTCATTTCAGTAGTGTTCCCAACCATTTTGCCTTTATAAAGAATTTGTCACCATAAAGAATACTACCATAATCTTACTTACTTACAGTAGGGAGTAATGGGCAATGAAGCATCTTACCCTCCCCCCTCTCCCTTTACCCATTAAGTATCAGAAACCCCTAAATGGGTAGCCTGGCAAACAGTGCAGGCCCAGATCAGACGCCGCAGAATGTGGCGTCTGATCAGGGCCTTCACTGTTTGCTAAAAGTTCAGTCATTTTCCAAATAAATTTTGATGAAATCACGACCTGACATCCCTAAATTTTGAAATGGACTCCTGCTATATATAAAGAGGAAGATTCCATTTGGTACAAAAAGGGTTAACTTCTCCAAATATGTTGTGAATATTTGTCAGAATCTCCTCACCAAGGCAATTCATTCAAACAAACATTCACATCGTGTTTGTATATAAAATACAATTATTGTGTTCTTGAATATCTCATTTAACCCTTAACCTGAATATTCATTTAAGCCATGCCTATTTCTGTCTATCAACAAATCAAATTACTTGATGTAATTTATTGCAACAAACACAAACTAAATGCCAAACAGTGTAGATCCTGATCAGATGGCTTCTTCAGAAGCCATCTGATCTGGATCTACACTGTTTGCAAAGATAGGGGTTGTCCTTAACAGCAAGATAAGGGTTAATTCATATTATCTTGAGCTAAAGATTTGGCTAATGAAAGTGTCTTTACAGGACAAATTTTAACTGCGCATGTCCAGCCATTCAGAGGGGCCAGGGATATGGCTTTCTGTCTGAAGGTTCCTCTTGATTCACTGCTTGTATGAGCAAGCAGCGAAGGTTCTGGCGAGACTGCGCAGATGCGCAGGCTTGCCTGAACCTTCGCTGCTCGCACAGGCGATAAGTACCAAAATCGCTTGACGGGGCCCACATGTGTTTAGTCTTGTTTTTTTTTGTTTTTTTGTGAGTGTCTTTTTTTTTTGTTGTTGTTGTTGCTATTGTTTTTATTTTGACAATCTTTGCAATTTTAGTCAAAGTCACCTAAATGTAACCAACAATTAAGATCTCAGCACAATAACATTATAAATGCATGCAAAGTTTGGCCAGAATACATGTATATATATTGCATCTCAAGAAAGAGTATTGAAAAGCAACATTCTTACAGTCTATGTCAAAAGTTTATGAATCCAATAACTGTTTCAGGAGAATTTGTGGGTTTTTTTTTTTTTTTTTTTTTACATATCTGACCCTCTTTACACTCAGTGACCTTGAACTTCAGGACAATTTCAACAACATGCAACCAGCTATTTTCCAGTATCCATGCATAGTTGAACCAAGCTGACCTGGGTCTACACTGTATAATCTGGTTTTAATATCCTAATACATGTACTTAGAGCAATCTTTCCTTGATTTTTTTTCACATGCAACTGCCCCTCCCCCAGCCCCTTCCCAAAGACACTTCAAATCAGGTAATCTAAGGGAGAGTAATTTTGAGATGATACTGTATTCCCCAGGTATATCTCAAAATTACATTTCCATACCAACACCTCAAACCTACATCAGAGTTTCTTGGAAAGCAGCATTACCACAGAATTATGCCAATTACTGAATTATTGAGACCAGTTTTAGGAGGCTACATCATAAGGCTGGTAATTAAAGCCTACCTTAGTTACTAGCTTAGTTATTTTATGTGTGTGTGGGGGGGGGGGGGGGGGGGGGGGGGGGGGGGGCATATAATACATATATATTCAAGCCGCTGTTCAGTTTTGTAAGGTATGCTTAAATAATAAGTACACCACGATTTCTTTTTAACAGTATTGTTTGAGTCCAAAGTACAAACCATGTTAGTTAAACAGCCATGTTATATCCAAACAAAAATGTATAGATTATATAGAAAAATGACCATTTATGGTCATTTTTCTATATAATCTATGCATTTTTTCTATATAATCTATGCATCTTTGGATCCATCTTCAAAACATGTTATATCCAAAATTGTGTTATAATGAACCATGTTATAATGAGATTGTACTGTACAAATGTGTATTTCTCAATTGGTTCCAATAAAAATGGGTAACCAGTGAGATACCCAGCCTCAATGACAGATGAATTTATTGGGTATTACCCAATTCAATACTAAAGCTTATGTTCTTTTGCTAAAAATAACTTAACAAAACACCCTTAATTTTGAAATGTACTGGTGGGCAAAGCCATTAGTATAAAATACCATAATGATCCTAAGTGTTGGGACAGATTGGCCTAAGTAAAACAGTGCAGACCCAGATCAGACTGATCCTGAAGACTACTCCGATCAGGGCTACAATGACTGCCATTCCATTTGCACCTTTTGGACTCCTTGCAGGATCATGAAAAAAAATTGTTAAAATTTTAGGAGAACTTCAGCAAGTCCTCAAGGTGTCAGAATTTTAGGATTTTTAAGGTTGGTTTTATAAGTCAAAAAGGATTCCCACTTATGTTATATCTTCTCAACAATAAAATGAGCCAGTGCATGACAAAATCCACATTAAGACCTGTTGTGACCAGGTAAGACTCAGATCAGCCTGCACATCTGTGCAGTCTGATCAGAGTCTTTGCTGTTGCAGAGCCTCTGGGCTATTTATAGGGCAACAAGAGAATGTTCCAACTAGGCTGATCTGAGTGTTTCACCATAGCATGTGTCCTTTTGTAGGTTTTGTCATGCGCCGGCTCAAATGCTATCATAACTCAGTATAACTTGTCTTGTTTACCCCCTTGTGCATGGAAACAGGAGGATTTTGTTTTTCTTTTTTCAGTCACAGTATGGTGCTAGAAACTGTAACTAACCTCAATACACAGTATGGTGTTAGAAACTCATCATCATCATCAGATATTTGATTAACGTGCAGGTACAGGGGCAACATCCACATAAGTGGGCCCACTTCCAGGAAGCTGGCTTGCTGCACGCATGGCAGATCTTACACTAAATCTCCAGGCTTGTCTATCATGAGTATCGATAGCAGAGACCTTCCATTCTCTGCAATCTCTTTCTGTCAGCTGCTTCCAGATCATCTTGGGCTTTCCAGGCCCACCTACCTGTATGTCACAGGCAGTCTTGACTGCATCGTTAGAGCATTCCACATGTCCATACCAGCGGAGCCTTCTCTCTTTCAGGATGAAGTCCAGGCCCTAAATGCCAAGACGCTCAAGTAACTCACTGGACCTGATGGTGACAGTGTCCTGTAGCTTAACATTGCAGATCTGTCTGATCATTGCCCTGTCATTCCGCTGAAGACGTTGGAGGTTTGGCAATTGTCAGTGACCATGTCTCACTGGCATGAAACATTGAGCTCCGCACACAAGAGCTTTTCACACAGCCATGTGTCTTGAACGAGAGGTGGTGGGAAGAGACAACTGGTAGCAACTCCTTGAACTGCTTCAAGGCTGTTTTCACAAAACTGACTATTCAAATTTTTTGACAATTTCAAAAACATTGAATACACCACAAAACTGAAAACTTAAGAGTGTACAAGCTCTTGTGGGTCAGTCTAGCTAGTTTCAGCAAATTAGGCCTCATCAATGGCCCTCTAACTATTTACAAAATTCCACGATGATCCATTTAATATACACCAAGATGAAAAGAAGGTATACTTTTCACAGCCACCACACATCAATTCCATGCTCCAGATAAGGCGCTTTTTTCATGTGAAAAGAACTGATATTTTTCTTATTTTCTGCACAAAAACATCTAGAAAAATAATTCTGGGGCAATGCAAATCTGAATAAAACCTTGGACAAGTATACAGCTTTCTCATGGCCAGTCCATTATCTAAGAACCACAACTTCTGTTTTACCAGCAAAAAGCTGTCAACCTAACAACTGCAGACAGTGACAATAATTATATTCATGAGGGTATCCATAGCAACAGGTAAGGTGGGTATTTTGTGATAATTGAAGGATAGTTTTCCTTATTTCTCCATTAAAACCTATGTTGTGGGTATTCATTAGAACCGCCTCGGCGAGGCGGTTCTAATGAATACTCACAACATATGTTTTCGTGGAGAAATGACAAAAACTATCCTTCAGTTATCACAAAATACCCACCTTATATGTTGCTATCATCCCTCGGGGTTCACGGGAATCAAGAAAAACCCATGTGAATGGCTTGACTGGTAAACATAACCCTCACCACACTTCTCCCCAATTTTAAGTCAATTGTGTTGCATGGTTTCAATTCTAACTACAGCTTCATAAGCAGAATGGAAAACAGTATAGATCCTGATAAGATGGCTTCCAAGAAGCCAGCTGATCTGAATCTAGACTGTATTCAAACAAGAGGGCCATGATGTCTCTGATTCAGAAGATGTTAGAAATTGTGGTTGAAGGTCATCCAAGGACCATTTCTGTGAAATTATTTTGAAATCGGACCATCAGGATAGGAGATGTCGTTTTTCTATTTTTTAGCTTTGGTGGCCATTTTGTTTAGTGGAGCAGACCCAATTTAGCAATTTTGGTACAGGGTCACCCAAGAAGTTCAAAATCCATGTACCACTTTATGTGGTCCAGGAGATGTCTGAAATTATTTCAGACTCCATTTACCAGTACAGTCAAACCTGTCATAGTGGCCACCTCTATTACGCAAGCAACCTGTCTTAAGCAAGCAGGCATTCACTTCCCAATAAAGGCAAATGTATTAAATTTCACCTGTATTAAGCAAGTACCTGTCTTAAGCAAGCACATTTTGATTATCCCTTAGGTGCTTGCTTAACACAGGTTGGACTGTATATGTGGAGATGTCTTCAAAGTAAAATGTTGACAGACGCATGGTGGACAAAATCACGACGAACCACGGACATCGAGCAGTCATAAATAAACTCAGGGATGAAAGGGTTAAGCAAGATGTAACTGACTGGGTTTCAATTTACAGTGAAATTCCGCTATTAAGACCACCTAAAATTAAGACTAATTCTGCTTTAAAAAGCTTATTTAGAAGGTTGCAGTTATTCTTTCTTCATGTTTTCTGCAAACAATGTCCAGTGGTCAAGGACCACCTTTGGAACTGTTCAAAAGTGGTCTTAAAGACCACTTTTGAACAGTCCCAAAGGTGGTCTTAAAGACCACTTTTGAACAGTCCCAAAGGTGGTCTTAATAAAGGAATTTTACTGTATTTGTCAAATCAGTGTCTACTTACTATAAATAAATGCTGTTTGAGGTCTTTTGGATTATGTTTTATCCTGATTAGCCAATGGACTTTGACTTTAGATGACAGAATGATGATGACTGGGTGCTGGAAATCTGAAATTAAAACACATAATAAATCAACAAGACTTAGTGTTCTTTTTGCAATGGTTAAACTTTCATTTCAGTCATAGGAATAACGCCAGATGTAAACAAAAAGGTTGACCTCAGAATTAAGTGCAAATTGTTCACAATATAAGAGGTTTTACAACATCCCACATTTTACTCTCATCTAGCTGATAATATCTGACAGGTCTGCAGCCAATGTTTAGATAACACATTTATTTACACCATCACTGAAAATTTTGACTTAATTTAAAAAAAAAAAAAACCTGTATCACAAAATACCAGTTGTCCGGGAATTTTGCATTATTTCTAACAGGCTTACAAAGTTGAAATGACTTCATGAACATCGCTACTAAGTCAAGACGTTACATCGACGTTGACACCATGTTATTTCGAAGGTGTGCTCCTGTAAAGTCTTGGTGGAGCTTGAGATGCCATTTCATCTCAATGTCGATATATGTCCCATAAAATTGGAATTAAAGTCTCCAAAATGACCTAAATAGTGTTGACGATGACGTAAAACCAATATTAATTTGAAATCACCCTGAAATGTTCTTCATTCTTTTACACTTGAATCAATCTCACATAGTAGGCAGGGACCAGTTGTTCAAACTTGTTAGTTAACAATTCATTTAGACTTTAATCATTAAATATGGCAAATATACTAATATTTTTTTTTGCTGAAAAAATGTGAGTAGCTTTCAATTTTTTTCAGCAAAAATAACAAAATTTTAGATACTGCACTTGCTAGAACAGTTAGCAATTTGACCTCTAACGAGCTCGTTAAGCTAACGATACTTTGAACAACTGGCCCCTTGTTAGCATAGTGGAAATGCATATGACATATACAAAAGTGTCCTAGAATGTAACCCATCGCCAGCACTGACCATAAACACATTTTTTTTTCAATCTCAGAAAACCCTACCGGGGTGCCCAAGTTCTAAATATGAATGATCTTTGGTAAGTGACTGTCCAGATACAAGCATTTGAAAATAATAATATTAATAAATAATAATAATAATAATAATAAGACTACTACTAATAATAATAAGCAGTAATGCATATAACCAGAGCTCTACAATCTTCATACATGTACAAGGAGCTAAAACCTTTCCCGAACGAGGACTTAGACTGTTCCCTTCAACTCCTTATATTTTTTTTAGCTGTAAACAAACAGTGTAAAACCTGATTGTATGCCACATTCTGATCTGGGGCTACACTGTTTGCCAACTACACTGTTTGCTAAACCCAACACATGATTCTAGCCCAGATGCTACAGATAGACTTTGACCTCAGCGATAAGAAAAGCCCGGCTAATTTTACTGGATTTAGTACAACTCAGTAATAGGCATAATTGAAAGCTACTGCGCTTTTTTAATGTTTTGGTCTATGGAAAACAATCAACTTATTTATGTATTTTCCACAGCGAATATAAACGTAAAAACTTTCTCTTGGCTCCGTGGCCTAATAGGTAAGAACTCCTACTCTTAATCATTAGATCTCTCACCACTGTGGTTTGATCCTCGCTCGGGTCAAATGTGGGCCGCCAAGTTCTGCAACAGAAGGACAGGTGGATTTTCTCTGAGTACTCCGATTTTCCCCGCCTCTGAATCTATGGGCATAGGTAAATAGAACAAACCCAGGTCAGACGCCGCATAATGTGGGAACTGATATAAGTCTATACTGCTTTTCTAGCAGGATTTTCCATCAAATTCAAAAATAGCATTAGATCAACGAAAGAAAAAAAAAAAACAGAAGAAAAGAGGGAGATCTCGCCCCCCCCCCCCCCCCCCCCCCCCACACACACACACACACTCACACCCAGGTGACACCCCTTAAATGATAAATGGGCCTGACAACTCAAATACGCACTGTATACGGTATGTAAACGATGGTTTTGTTTTTAACATCCCCGTCAACACTATTTAGGTCATTTTGGGGACGTTGCTTTCTATTTTGTAGGACTTCTTTCCTGAAATTGAAATAAAATGACTTCTCAAGCCTTTCCGCCCAATAAAACCAGTATGATTTACATGCATGGATGGTCGGACTTGTACCACTTTGTCTAGGCAGTTTCTAAGCGGTTTACCAGTACTCATGTGTGGTCTGTTTCAGCTCTGTATGGAATTACCGTGCAGCCTAATCTATTTCTCCAAGCCCAGAATGGGCGGGTATCAGTAAACGAGGATTAACAGAGGTAAACATATTTTTTATAATTCTGCTGTCAACACAGGTTGTGGGTACTTGTTAAAACCACCACGAGCAGTTTCAAAGTTTTAACCAATACTAATAAGTAAAAAAATAAATAAAACAAAATCCCACTGACTCTGCATACATTGCACACCTATACATTGCCAAAAAATTGCACCAAATAAAGTCTAGTCTGGGTTGTCAATAGCAATACATGTGGTCTAATCTACTTGGCTTAGGTACCAGATAAACCATGTAATATATACAATGACTACATACTTTATTTCTATCAACACCAGTAAATCAAGTGCCTCACAGCTGCTCTGCTGTAAAGCCTTTACTAGAGCACCATTTTGAACATTTGTTTACTTCTCAAATTTGAGCTGATTTCTGGGGTTATTCCTATGACTGATTTAGCATACAGTTTTTCAATATATTTAGTAAACCACACCAGAGGCACCCTCTAAACAGTCAGTATTTGTTTTGTTTCAATTGAGGTTTAACATCCCTACACTATTTAGGTCATTTTGGAGATGCTGCTTCCAATTTTGTGGGACTTTTACCGGATATCGAGTTCAAATGACATGATTATGAGTCAGCGCTCTTACCAATTATGGACACAGAGGCCCGCTGGAGAAACAATGCTAACTTTTCATACAATATTTCTTATTTTTTGCATTAAAACGTATATAGTGGGTACTTACCGTAAAGATCCTAAGTACTGGGACAGACATGCCTCAGCAAACAGTGCTGACCCAGATCAGACTGCTCCTGAAGGCCTAAGCAAACGGTGCAGACCCAGATCTGACTGCTCCTGAAGGAGCAGTCTGATCTGGGTCTGCACCGTTTGCTTAGGCATGTCTATCCCAATACATGTACTTAGGATCAATACTGTAAACTAGATGGCATGGCTTCTTACATGAAATTTCGTCAAGGTCTCAACTACATGTGTGCCAGCAGCAGTCTCTGGTATGACTGTGCCTGTGCCCTGCTGATTGCCTCTGGGATAAAAACCCCGAGCCTAAGTAAGATCAGACGATCTGGGTCAGCACTGTTTGCTTAGGCATGTCTATCCCAATACATGTACATAGATTACTGTAAACTAGATGGCATGGTTTCTTGCATGAACTTTCCTCAAGGTCCCAACTACATGTCTTCGAGTAGCAAAGGAACTGGTATGACTGTGCCTGTGCCAAGGCTCACCTGAGCCTATGTTCATTGCCTACGGAATAAAACCCCGAGCCCAAGAAGCAAACAAGATAGATCTCTTCTAATATAAGCTCTTGCATGAGCCTTTTTTTTGAAAATCTTCACAACAGGCTTCTGAATTCTTTCGGGCATGGTTTTCATAGCAACAGATAAGGTATTTTTGTGATAATTAAAGGGTAGTTTTCCTTATTTCTCCATACCAACATACAGTCGAACTTCAATGGCTCGAACACATTTGGGATCTCGAAAATCTGTTCGAGACAGGGGTAGTTCGAGCCACTGAGGTTACTGTCAGGAGGCATAACGAGATACTTTTAGACATCTTTTCGGTGTTCTATAATAAATATGTATGCTGTGTGTACTCATTAGAATCACCTCATCGAGGCGATTCTATTGAGTACACACAGCATACATTTGCAAGATAAAAGACTAAAATTTCCTTAATTATCCCCAACTTTTCTTATGTAGAGGATTTCGCTAGGGGCTCAAGAATGTGTTCGACTCATCCATGGTGAACGAGCCATCGGTGATCGAGCCATCAAAGTTCTACTGTATGATGTGGGTACTCATTAGAACTTCCTCAGTGAGGTGGTTCTAATTAATACCTAAAACAGAGGTTTTTATGGAGAATTGACAAAAACTGTCCTTCAATTATCACAAAATACATACCTTATCTCTTGCTATGGTTTTGTAAAGAATGCCGAATTTTAACCCATCCAGCCGCACAGAGAATTCACTCTATTTCCCATGTTTGAGATATCTGGCTGCCTACTCCCCAGGGTAGGCACCCTCCCACTCCCGCTCAGAGAAAACACTAGGAGTGCAGCGGTTCTGAATTACCTTATTTACCGTAAGTATTCGGACAGACAGGCCTGAGCAAACAGAGTAGACCAAAATGAGATGCTGCAGAATGCAGCATCTCATCAGGGTCTACACTGTTTGCCATTTTTTCAGCTTTTTCAAGCTACAACATCTGGTAATTAATTGTGCTTGTTTAAATTTTAGAACAAGAATGGTAAGGAATTGAGGGGTCTTACTCTTAGTGTACTTAGGGGAATTTACCATGTTTATCACTATTGTCCTTTAAGTACAACTCTATTTTTCCACCTTTGTTGCCATGGTAATTTACAGCATGAACTTCAGCCCCAGTCTTCTGGTGGGTTCCGTTTGACACACATCCTGTCCCTGATACAGGTTCTTCAAATGAGGCAGTAACAAGGTCTGAGCCAAAAGGGGAGGTAATCTTGCAAGGAGTGTAAGAATTATCTGAAAACAACAACAACCAAATTAATTAAAACGAAATAAGTGATTAACCCTTTTTGTACCAAATGGAATCTTCCTCATATATAGCCGGAGTCCATTTCTAAATTTAGGGTTGTCAGGTTGTGATATCTTCAAAATTGATTTGGAAAATGGCTGAACTTCCTGCAAATAGTGTAAGCCCTGATGAGATGCCGCGTTCTGCGGCGTCTCATTTGGGCCTGCATTGTTTGCCAAGGTACCCCTTTTACGGGTTTCCGGTACTAAATGGGTAAAAGACTTAAAACTTTATAGGTTTAACAAGTTACAATGGCCAAATAAATAGAGGAATATTACGAGCGATCATTTCATATGAAATTTATGTACTAGGCCTCAGGAGAGTTTCATAAATTTCATATGAAATGACCACGAATGTACGACTTTTTAATCACATAACAATTTCAATCTGATTTATCACCAATTCAAAATTGAAAATCTTTAGAATGGTCAATGAAATGGGATTGAAATGGGATTGCAATGGGGATAGGGGAGAATATTTCACCCTAGAACCCGATATTTTGAGCCAGTTGGCCTTGCCTCCCCATTTATTTATAGCAGAGTCAAGAGTGAGTGTTTTAGTTTTATGTCCCACCAACAGCTATTAGTTAGGTAATACAGAGACGGGACCTCGGTTTAAAGACTCATCCGAAAGTCTGGAGAAGCCCGGGATCGATTCTGCGACCCCTAGTTTAAAAGGCAATAGCGTAACCATACACCACGGAGGCTTCATATAGCAGAGTCAATGTCCTATCTGGTATGGTAAAAACAATCTTTCTGATGACGACATAGGTCATGGGGCAGGGCTCACACTATGCTCAAATATGCGCATGGACTTCTTTTTTTTTTTTTTTTTTTTTTTCTACCTAATTTTTCCCCCTTACACTATCTTTTCTCTTCTATACTTTCTTTTTTCTTTATTCTATTTTGGAGGGTCTTAACCCTTATCTTGCTGTTCACGACAACCCCTATCTTTGCAAACATTGTAGATCCAGATCAGATGGCTTCTGAAGAAGCAATCTGATCAGGATCTACACTGTTTGGCATTCAATTTATGAATTTGTAGCAATAAATTACATCAAGTAATTTGATTGGCTGATAAACAGAAATGGGTGTGGCTTAAATGAATATTCAGCAGGACAAGGGTTAATTATGGCCACACTTGTTTGGTAAAGATTGCACGCTATCTCAAACTAGAGCTGTCAGAGGATCTGACTATAGCCCCGCTATAGCGCTATCAGAGGAGTAAGACACATTGACTCTAAAAGCTTTTAACCTATCAGGGGAGCTTTCTTAGTTCCAGAGAAAACTTTAATATTTTTTTTTTTCTTTGCTGGGGAGATAACCCCAAGAGTAATGTTGTTGGCCATTATTTACTTACATCCACCTAATGTTCATGTTTATACAAAGTTTCAGCTTTCTAGCTTTCTTAGTACCTGAGAAAACTGTATCGAAAATATTTTTCATGGTTTGATGGTTAGAAAAGTGAAATGATTTTTTTACTTGCAGAAAATATCCTATCAGGGGAGATAACTCCAAGAGTTATGGGCCTTTGGCCATTATTTTGGTAAGGGCCATACATCCACCCACTTTTCATGTTCATACAAAGTTTCAGTATTCTAGCTTTCTTAGTTCCTGAGAAAACTGTCACCAAACCTTTTCATTTATTAAAAAAAACTATACTATCAGGGGAGATAACTCCAAAAGTAATGGGCCCTCGGCCATTATTTTGGTTAGCTCCCTATATCCACCCATTGTCCACATTTATGCAAAGTTTGAGGTTTCTAGCTTCTTTAGTTCCTGAGAAAACTGTGACCAAACATTTTCATTTAAAAAAAACCTATATTTTCATTTATTTAAAAAACCTATCAGGAGAGATAACTCCAACAGTTATGGGCCCTTGGCCATTATTTTGGTAAGCTCCCTATATCCACCCATTGTCCACATTTATGCAAAGTTTGAGCTTTCTAGCTTCTTTCGTTCCTGAGAAAACTGTGACCAAACATTTTCATTTAAAAAAACCTATCAGGGGAGATAACTCCAAGAGTTATGGGCCCTTGGTCATAATTTCGGTAAGGTCCGTGGAGGCACCCATTGTCCACGTGTATACAAAGTTTTAGTTTTCTAGCTCTCTTAGTTTCGGGGAAAACTGTGACGAAAAAATAACGGAATAACGGAATTACGGAATTACAGAATTACAGAATTACGGAATTACAGAATTACGGAATGACAGGGCAAATCCAATATAGCCCCACTTTTCAAGCGGGGCTATAAAAAGATGTAGGTCAAAATGAAATTTTCAGAGGTCATTTTTTTGTCTTTTTGGACAGTTTTGGAAGGTTCTGGTCATCTAGTGTCTCTTACAGGACCGATATGGTAAAAATGGGTATGTGCAATGTTCAAAGGGCCGCAACTCGAAAACAAGGCAAACCTGAGTTATAGTTTATATTATGTTCTGCACATCACCTTGTGGTGCTTTACATTTGTATGGTGTTTCCTGAAAATATCTTTGATGGAGAGGACTCGAGTACATGGCAGAAATGGCTGTGTTCAATGTTCAAAGGGCAATAACTCCATGCATACACTCAAAATTTTGGAGGGTATAAAATAAAATCCAACCATTTTTGGTGGTTGGGCATAAAAAATCTCAATTTTCTCTGTGGCTAAGCAGGCCAGTCTGTATCTTACCTAATCACAAACAGGTTTTCACATGACAGGGCTCAGGAGTATATATACAGGAGTTATCATTCTTGGAAGCCTCTGTTAGTCACCTTTACAAACAGGAGTTAAATGACCTTACAAACACCGTTTAACATTCAAGCTACTTTGACTTCTAACAGAAGACCTCAAAAGATCAGATTACGTGAGAACACAGTTCTTCTTTGACCTTAATCTTTTCAGCCCTGCAAATCTGTATAAATACCCGTACCAAATGTGTACCGTAGATCCTAATGAGATACACATAGCTAATAATGAACCATCTCAATGAACTGTTCACCATTTCCTTCGCTACTATTAAATTCTGATGGCAAGCCCTGTCTGGAACAATGATTCTACCAAAATTAACAGATGGACAAGTCCATTTGAGAAACACAGGGGTGAAAGAGTTTAAGGCCATGCTCATTATCATGTTACAATTTCTTTCAAAGCTTTATGTTATCAGATTCAGTGTGCAGATCAGGTATGCTAATGAACCAAAAGAACCCATATACACTAGCTGTTGCCCCAAAGGATAAAACTACCCTAAAAACTGGTCCTATATATAGAGCCGCCCATTTTTGCCGGTGAAATTCCACTATTAACCCTTAACCCTTCTCTTGCTGAATATTCATTTTAGCCACACCCATCTCTGGCTTTAAACCAATCAGATAACTTGATGTAATTTATTCCTACAAATTCATAAACTGATATGGGTTGTCGTGAATAGCATGATAAGAGTTAAGAGTTAAGATGCCGAGAAAACCACATCTGAAAATGTTGTCTGCTTATGTCGTCTGCAGAATCTTTTTGCAAACTTCTTAAAAATATTTTTGAATACAGGCAGAGTGGACACACTATTTGCAAAAATGACTTTTAAAGTAACAGCAGATGCCGAAACAGGCGACAATTGCTGTGATTGGTAAGACCAACTAAATGACAATTGTAAGCTTTCAACAGAATTTTAGAATGTTTCAAATTCATATTTTCTATCTTTGTGTTTTTTTTAAAGTGAGAGACAACCTTTGGGACTGTTCAACAGTGGTCTTTAATTAAAGACCACTGTTGAACAGTCCTATAGGTGGTCTTAAAATAAGAATTGTACTTTTGTTTCTGATGAAATAGCTTTTGCTACTCAATTGTATAGCAAAAATCACAATTAGCTCCCAAAGTATTTTATGTACATGTATAAAATTGTTAATGAAAACTGAAAACTAAAGCACTTTAATAGCAGATACTGGTAAATTTTCAAAGATATTTTGTTTGTTTTCTCCCAGCCTCAAAAAAGACTGGTCCATCCAGGACTTGAACCAAGGCCTATGCACACTAAGCGTGAGCTATCAAGCCACATGGTTGTTTGTTTGTGTTGAAGTTTGGTTTAAACATTATTTAGTTGGATTTGTCAAACATTTACAAGTCCATACATACATGTAGACAGAATACAATAGTACATGCATACAGGATTTGAAAATAAGCATTCATGCTTTTTTTAATCATCTTCTGTGTTGAATCAACACTATTTAGGCCTTTAAGAGATGTTGCTTCCAATTTTGTTTGTTTGATTTGAGGTTCAATGTCACCATCAACACTGTATAGGTCATTTTGGAGACGTTGCTTCCAATTTTGTGGGACTTTTACCCGACATTGAGATGAAATGACATCTCAAGCCCTGTCGTCCAACGAAACCAATAGGGTTTATAAGCATGGACGGTCCAACTCGCACCACGTTGCCTGGCCAGGCTCAGATCCTATAAACGGTTTACCAGTACTCGTGTGCGGTCGGTTTCGGCTCTGTGTGGAAGCATCATGCAGCCCATCTATTTCTTCAAGCCCTGATGGGCGAGGGCTGTGCTTCCAATTTTGTGGGACTTTTACCCAACACTGAGATAAAAAGACATCTCAAGCCCTACTGCCCAAAGAAATCGCTGGGGCTTAAGGGCTCCAACTTGCATTTACCAGTACTCAAGTTTGATTGGTTTCAGCTCTGCGTGGCAGCACCATGCAGCCCAATCTATTTCTACAAGCCACACAATGTTTCCCCTGCTACATTATAGACTTGTAGATTTGTCCCAAAATCTGTTGAAAACCATGCTTAACCCTTTTTGTACTAAAAGGAATCTCCCTCCTTATAAATAGTAGAAGTCCATTTCAAAATTTAAGGGTGACAAGTTGTGCTATCTTTACAATTTATTTGGACTAGAAATGCGTCCACAGGACACGGATGCCCTCGCCTGAAAATATGTCTATGTTCGTATTCATCCATAGAAAGTTATTGACCATGTTTAAGTTTTGGACACTTTTTCACATTTGACCTCTAAGTGGAGGTAAGGACCTTGGTTTTGTTTCAGGCAGATTGTCTCATGATGGCCAACATTTCTGCCAAGTAATTTCAAAAACCATTCAGAGATAAGAAAGTTATTGACTGCGTTTAAGTTTCGGACCATTTTTTTACCTTTGACCTATAAGTATGACCTTGACCTTGGAGGTACGGATCTGGGTTTGCACGTGACACATCCTCTCATGATGGTTAACATTTCTTCAAAGTAATTTCAAAATCCATCCGGAAATAAGTAAGTTATTGACTCTGTTTAAGTTTCGTACCCTTTTTTTGACCTTTGACCTCTAAGTATAACCTTGACCTTGGAGGTACGGACCTGGGTTTTGCATGTGACACATCGTCTCATTATGGTTAACATTTCTACAAAGTAATTTCAAAATCCATCCAGAAATAAGTAAGTTATTGACTGCGTTTAAGTTTCGGACCCTTTCTTTTGACCTTTAACCTCTAAGTATGACCTTGACCTTGGAGGTACAGACCAGGGTTTTGCACAAGACATGTTGTCTCATGATGGTTAACATTTCTGCCGAGTAATTTTAAAATCCATCAAGAAATAAGGAAGTTATTGACCGTGTTTTAAGTTTCGGACGCTAGGACGCACGAACGGACAGCTGGACGAACAGGGGCAACGCTATATGCCCTTTCCACCATTCTTCAAATGGCGGGGGCATAAAAATAGCCAAACTTCTGGCAAATGGTGTAGGTCCTGATCAGATACCGCGTTCTGCGGCATCTGACCTGGGCCTGCACAGTTTGCCAATTACCCATTTTGGGGTTTCCGGTACAAAATGGGTTTAACAACATGGTTTGTTTGTTTGATTTGAGGTTTAACGTCCCCGTCAACACTGTAAAGGTCATTTTGGAGACGTTGCTTCCAATTTTGTGGGGCTTTTACCCGACATTGAGATGAAATGACATCTCAAGCTCTGTCGCCCAATGAAACCAATAGGGTTTATTAGCATGGGCGGTCCCGCCTCGCTTAACAACATGGCTAGCATTTGTTATGCTCATGGTCTGCATCTGATCCATATCTACAGTTTGCAAGGTAGCGCATATCCTGGGGTTAAGCATGTGTATAATAGCAAATTAAGTGCCGTTATAGGACAAATATGGTAGGACTGGTTTATATCAGATTTAAATGTTTTGTTAACCCAACACAATAGATTAAGTCACATGATTGAAAACTCTGAATAAATAATAAATTACATCATTTCTGATGTCTTTAACCTAAAGGCTATATGTTAATAGAATATTTTAGTTTGTAAAGGTAACACCATTGTGCTGTATTGGTACTGTGCCAGACCGTTTTACTGTAACATTCAAGTGCATATCATAAATGAAACACGTTTTTCATTGGTTAGAAACGCAAGTCGCTAATCTGCAGTAGATGCACAGCGGGCACTTTAACATTTGAATCGGACCGGTCCAAGTCCAGTTTTATAGTGGCCACTAAGGAGATAATCGGAAAATTTTTACGGACGGTCAAAATTAAATTACTGGTTTTCATTTCTGGTTGTCACTCCGTTGAATTGCAGGAAACCAGCCTAAGAACAACACAACCTTCACCTTTTAATTGTCAAATGTTTGTGGTGTATCATATGCAGTAGTTGTTCAGCTGCAAGCTTATTAGTGCCAGAAGCTTAGGTTTCTGTTTCTTTTAGAAACAGAAACCTAAGCTTCCGGCACTATCAAGCTTGCAGCTCGGGCCATATCAACCCGGCGTTCTCAGCCCCCACCCGTCAGGGCTTGAAGAAATAGATGGGCTGCATCAGAGCTGAAACCAACCGCACACGAGTACTGGTAAACTGCTTAGAGGATCTAAGCCTGCCCAGGCAAAGTGGTGCGAGTCGGTGCGAGTCAGACCATCCATGCTTATAAACCCTATTGGTTTCATAGGGTGATAGGGCTAATGAGAGGTCATTTCATCTCAATGTCGGGTAAAAGTCCCACAAAAATGGAAGCAATGTCTCCCAAAATGACCTATACAGTGTTGACGGGAAAGTTGAGCCCCAAATCAAACAAAACAAGAGCCTGGCTCGGGTCACATGTGAGACGCTAAGTTCTGCAACAGATGGTCAGGTGGTTTTTCTCAGGGTACTTCGGTTTTCGCCCACCACTGCTTAACGGTCGGCTCGATATGAGTGAAATAATCTTGAAAGGGCTGTAAAACCAAAACCCCCCAAAAAACCTTTGGGCAGTCCATACATCTTGATAGTGACTATTGCTTGGCCATAACACAGGGGTTTTAGTTGTTTTTTTAGCCAACATCCACTCAGGTCCAACAATATTTTAATTCTTATCTCACTGAACATGACAGCCCCTGCCTTTGTAAACAGTGTAGATCCAGAGCAGATGGCTGATCTTGATTTACACTGTAATGCAGTTTGTAAAATGAACGAATAATTTGATTGGTGAAAAGGTAGTCAGAAATGGGTGTTGCTAAATTAATTTATTCAACATAAGGGTAAACTGGTCCACTGATTTTGATATCTGATGCTTTAAGTTTGTGGTAAGTTGTTCAAAACTCACAATGTCATTAGTTAACATTTTGTTAAAACGATGGCAATTATACAAATATTTTTGCTGAAAAAATGTGAGCAGCTTTTGCAAAAATACCACTGTATAAGGCATTGTATTTAACAGAACAGTTAACAATTTGACCACTAACAAGCTCTTTAAACTAACAATGCTTTGAACTTGATTGCTAAATAGAGGTGGCCTTTAACCCTTGACCTGCTTAATAAATAACTTTAGCCACACTACATGTAATTTTTGACTCTCAACCAATCGAAGTACTTTTTCTAATGCACTTGTTCAGTTCACAAATTGCATGACAAACAGTGTAGATCCTGATCAGCTGGCTCCTTCTTTGCAAAAGTAGGGGTCATCTGTCGTGTTCAGCAGGATAAGGGTTAATAATGCTTTGAACAGCTGGTCCAACTGGTCTTTTAACAATTTTTGGGGCTTGAAGAAATATATGGGCTGCATGATGCTTCCACGCAGAGCTGAATCCGGCCCGCACACTAGTACTGGTAAACCGCTTAGAGGATCTAAGCCTGTCCAGGAACCGCGGTGCCAGGCGGACCGTCCATGCTAATAAACCCTATTGGTTTCATTGGGCGACAGGGCTTGAGATGTCATTTCATCTCAGTGTCGGGTAAAAGTCCCACAAAACTGGAAGCAATGTCTCCAAGATGACCTTTACAGTGTTGACGGGGACGTTAAACCTCAAATCAAACAAATCAAAACCAAATTGAATCTTCAACCTTATATATAACAGGAGTCCATTTCAAAATTTAGGGGTGTCAGGTTGTGTTTTCTTCAAATGACTGAACTTTTAGCAAACAGTGGAGGCCCTGATCAGACGCCGCGTTCTGCGGCATCTGATCTGGACCTGCACTGTTTGCCCAGGTACCCGTTTTGGGGTTTCCGGTACAAAATGGTTATTTGCTGAATTAGCCTTTGTCTTGCTTTATTTTATAAATTATTTTAGCCCAACTTATTTCTGACTTTCAACCAATTAAATTACTTGATATAATGTATTCCTTTAATACACAAACTGCATGACAAACAGTGAAGATCCTGATCAGATGGCTTCTTTAGTGTTTGAAGAGGTAGAGGTTGTTGTCGTACAGCATAACAATGCTTAACCCTTATCCCACTCAACCCTACCTTTTCAAACTCACCCGAATACCACAACATATATTTTTGCAGATTTGATTTGAGGTTTAACGTCCCCATCCCAAGCCCTGCCACCAAATGAAACCAATAGGGTTTATAAGCATGGACGGTTCGACTCGCACCACATTTCCTGGGCAGGTTTAGATCCTCTAAGCAGTTTACCAGTACTCGTGTGTGGGTCGGTTTCAGCTCTGCGTGGAAGCATCATGCAACCCATCTATTTCTTCAAGACCTGATGGGCGGGGGCTAATATATTTGTGCAGAGATAACAAAATATCAGAAAAAAGCGCCTGTGGCCAGTTGTTCAAAACTAACAACGTGGTTAAATAATGTATCTTTAGAATTTTTACCATTTACTAAGGCAAGTATTTTTGCTGCAAAAATGTGAGCAGCTGCAAAAGCTGCTCACATTTTTCCAGCAAAATAAGAAAAATTTTAGATATTGTACTTGCTGGTATAGTTAACAATTGACCACTAACGAGCTTGTTAAGCTAACAATGCTTTGAACAACTGGGCCCTTATCTGGAGCTAATAGCTTCTGCATCAGCCATATGGTCAGGATCAACACTGTCATTCAGCTTGTGATCTGATATTATGCTACATGCACTTGATTGGTTATTGGTCAACGAGTGTGGATAAATTAATTTAATCAGCAGGACAAAAGTATGGTTTTTGTTTGTATGTTTGTTTGATTTGATGTTTAACCCTTGTACTGCTGAATATTTAAATATGCCACACCCACTACTGATTATCAACCAATCAGATTACTTGATGCAAATTATTATGACAAATTCATAAGCTGGATGCAGACAAACAATGAAGATCCTGATCAGATGGCTTCTTCAGAAGCCATCTGATCTGGATCTTCATTGTTTGAAAGATATGACATATCCAACCATATATCAACCAATCAGATTACTTGATGCAAATTATTATGACAAATTCATAAGCTGGATGACAAACAATGAAGATCCTGATCAGATGGCTTCTTCAGAAGCCATCTGATCTGGATCTGCATTGTTTGAAAGATATGACATATCCGGGCTCAGCAGCACAAGGGTTAACATCCCTGTCAACACTGTATAGGTCATTTTAGAGACATTGCTTCCAATTTTGTGGGACTTTTACCCTACATTGAGATGAAATGACATCTCAAGCCCTGTTGCCCAATGAAACCTAAAGAGCTTATAAGCATGGACGGTCCAACTCGAGCAGCTTTGCATAATGCAGCCCATTTATTTCTTCAAGCCCCGATGTTCGGGGGCCATCAAAAGTATGGTACGATGAAAATATTTTCCACCTTATACATATAGCTTTGGACTTTTCAATTTTTCTTCTTCTTTTTTTATAAGGCCCTTTTCTGCAGCACCTGATTTAGTCCTACACTGGTCGTCCAAGTCCCTTTAACCTTCAGCGTGCTGTAGGCACATTTATTTGTCCAAGGGGATAGTCCAACTTGAGCAAATTATCACAATCGTAAGAAAGCAAGTACACTCCATCAGGCAAACACGCCTATATAATTTTGACCCCCTTGAACCCCACTTTTATATAGTAAAACTGGGGTTTCAGGGGGTATACCTTATTTTTCTTATTTCTGCTCTAAAATATAGATTGTGGGTACTCGTTAGAACCGTCTCGATGAGGCGGTTCTAACGAGTGCCCACAATCTATATTTTGAGCAGAAATAAGAAAAATATCCCATTTTTTTCAGCTTAAAATTTTCATTTTTTCAGCAATAGAAGTGGTGATGTATTCGTATAGGCGTTTGCTTAATGCCATCGGATGAGTTTCCCCCACACAGGAAGGATGGGTCTTTCTAACGATCCACTTTACCTGCTGTTTGATTTTACAAACGGAAAGGAAGTTAAAAATTGACGATCTTTCAGATACCAGTTTTCAACAGGTCCCCTGTACCTATTTTATCACAATTTTGTGCTAAACAACTACTGGTGATAAAAATGTAGCCATAAAAGATATCATTTTTATCCTACAATGCATAAACTGAGCGCTATTGTCTTGTAGTTCTTTTTTTTTTTAAGTGTCTTAGACAGTTCCCGGTCTGATCACGTGACCACTATATTTGGAAGTCACATGACCCATAATACTTTCGGTAGAAATGGCTGAAGATGACTTGCCTACAATATGTCAAAGTATGAGCAGAATCATTTATGGCTGCCGAAATAAGGGTACCCCCTGTAAAGAAAGAGTATTGAATAAATCTCAGCATACTAAAGGTTAACACTTGTCCTGCCGAATATTTATCCCCACGTTTTTAAAAAAAGTGGGGATATTGTTATCGCCTCCGTCCGTCTGTCCGTCTGTCTGTCTGCCGTCTGTCCGTCTGTCTGTCCGGCTATCTCCTCCTAAACCGTTAGCCGGAATTCAACCAAATTTGGTATGCGAGTTGCTTACATTAATGGTTTGCGCAAGAGCACATTTTTTTTTTGTCCCCGCCCCCAGGGGCCCTGGGGAGGGGTCAAAAGGTCAAATATCAATAAAATTCAATTACAAAGTCAATTTTGAAGATTTTGATGCCAAACTTTGCACATGTACTGAGTTATGAAAAAAGTAAAACATATTGAACGGGATTTTGGCTGTGACCCCTAGGTCACGCCCTGGGGGTCGGACTTGGGGGGGTCGGGGGTCAAAATTAAAGTTTTTCAGAACATAGTCATGTTGCATATCTATGCGAAGGGGATAATGGGTAGAATAAACTACAAGTAAAATTTTGACCCTGGGGTCAGATTGGAGCCCTGGGAGAGGGGTCAAAGGGTCAAAATTTAAGTTTTTTGGAACATAGTCATGTGGCATATGAAATTGAAGGGCATGATTAGTAGAATATAATACAGGTAATATTTTGACCATGGAGTCAAATTAGGGCCCAGGGTGAGGGGTTTTCGGTACTTGGCCCCTCTGTAGAAAACATGGGGATTTGCGATGGCGCGCCATCGACAGTATTCTAGTTAAATATGCCACACCCACTACTGATTATCAGCCAATCGGATTACTTGATGCAAATTATTGCAGCAAATTCATAAACTGGATGGCAAACAATGAAGATCCTGATCAGATGGCTTCTTCAGAAGCCATCTGATTTGGATCTTCATTGTTTGAAAGATAAGACATATCCGGGCTCAGCAGGACAAGGGTTATGGGGACACTAGATCTATATGGGCTAAACAGTCACATAATAGGTTATGTTTTTAAGGAGATCTGGGGAAAATTATCCCACAGTTATTGTCGAACAATGTATGTCCTCAGCAGGTACCATGCTTAGTGACTCCTAACAAATATCATGAAATCTAAAACCGAGTTTTATTGCTTAAGTTGAACTTTTAAATACCAGTTTAAATCGAAATGAATGGAAATGTAAAATACACAAAGATGCAAAACTAATTACCAGAGGTTTTCTCAAAAGGGATTAACCCTTTTTATGCCAAATGGAATCTTCCTCCTTATATATACATGTAGCAGGAGTTCATTTCGAAATTATGGGGTGACAGGTTGTATTATCTTGAAAATTTATTTGGAAAATAGCTGAACTTTTTGCAAATAGTGTAGGCCCTGATCAAATGCCGCCTTATGCAGCATCTGATCTGTGCTGCACTGTTTGCCAGGGTACCCGTTTTGGGGTTTCCGGTACAAAATGGGTTACCCCCCACCCCCTCTCACCCCCACAAAATATGGTATTTTGACTTATCCGAGACTTTGGTAACACTGATTGGGACATATGAGATTTACATTGCACTTTTAGTGTACAAGTGTTTACAAGTTTGTTTGAATTAAGATTTTACACCCCAGTCAACACTATGTAGGTTGTTTTGGAAACGTTGCTTCCGATTGTGTGGGACTTTTACCCGACATTGAGATGAAGTGACATCTCAAGCCCTATCACCCAAGCAAACCAAAATATTAATATACGGGGATGACCTGACCCTTTTTAATACCTTCTTAGTGATTTACCAGTACTCATGTGCGGTCAGTTTCAGCTCTGTGAAAGCAACATGCACCAGTGTATTTCCCTGTCAAATCTGGAAACAAAACGTTTTTTTAGAAACGGGGGAAAACACTGCAAAGAGGTAACAGCCAATCACGACATTTGCAGGCATTTTTCACCTTTTTCTTTTCATTTTGCACACAGGATTTGGTTGCTTGAAAGCACACAGGATTTGGTTGTTTGAAATGAGGTTTAACATCTCCATCAAGACTAGTTAGGTTATTTTGGAGACGCTGCTTCCAATTTTGTGGGACTTTTACCTGTCATTGAGATGAAATGGCATCTCTAGCACTGCTGCCAAATGAAACCAAAAGGCTTATATGCACTGATAGTCTGACTCACACCACTTGGCCTGGGCAGGCTTCGTCCTTCTAAGCAGTTTACCAGTACTCATGTGTGGTCAGTTTCAGCTCTGCGTGGAAGCATCATGCAGCCCAAATCTATTTCTCCAAGGCCCGATGGGCGGGTGCAATTTACAGATAGAATATGGCTTGACATTACACAATTCTGATCATACACACCATGTAATTCGATAAAAAATATTTCAACCCTTAAGATGCCAAGACAAGCTGCATATGAAAATGTTGTCTGTTTATGTCGCAAAAAAGTGAGCACTTGGCGGGCACCTCTGTGTAACTTTAAGCAAACATTGTAGACCCTGATCAGACATCATATTTCTGGGGCCCCAGCCATAGGGACATTGAAAAACATTCCAATGCTTGCAGGTCCTTCCTATTCATTGTGCCCTGTCTATTGAACTGTACACAAAACCTTTTATTTGCTCACAGTTTTACCCATTGTATACTAGTGGACTCTTCCATTGTTATATGTCGGACAAGTCCATTTGTCATATAAGGGGTGTCAGGCCGTTTTTCCGTTTTTATTCTACTTTTTATGGAAAATTGTGCAGGCCCTGATCAGATGCTGCATTCTGCAGCGTCTGATATGGGCCTGCACTGTTTGCCAAGGTACCCCTTTAGGGGTTTCCTGTATGCAATGGGTTAACCCTTATCCTGCTGAACAACCCCTACCTTAAAGCTTTGCAAACAGTGTAGGTCCTGATCAGAAAGCTTCTGAGGAAGCCATCTGATCAGGATCTACACTGTTTGTCATTCAGTTTGCAAATTTGAACAAATACATGTAGATTACACTAAGTAATTTTATTGGTTGATAGTCAGAAAAGGGGGGGCTAAATTAATCTATTCAGCAGGATAAGGGTTAAAAGTATTGGTGAGAGATAATCACATGGACAACAGCAGTAAAGCATACTTTGGTATTGTTAACCCTTGTACTGCTGAATATTCATATATGCCACACCCACTACTGTTTATCAACAAATCAGATTATTTGATGCAAATTATTGCAACAAATTCACAATCTGAATGGCAAACAATGTAGATCCTGATCAGATGGCTTCGTCAGAAGCCATCTGATCTGGATCTTCATTGTTTGGAAAATAAGGCATATCCGGGCTCAGTAGGACAAGGGTTAATTTGAAGTGAATTAGCAAAGATCCACCCAAAACTGAAAGCTGTGAAACACTTGTCCAGTTGCCTGGCTTGGCAAGTGATGTATTCATCACTTTATACGAGGACTGTTCAAATATGAATGCAACTAAGCACATAAAAAGGATTCCGTGATAGATTTCGATGAAAAATTTATTTTGTCCCCTCAAAGTATCACACTTTAACAGATATACAAACTTTCAGTCTTCTGATCCAATCATTGAATGCATTTTGGTAGTCTTTTCGAGGTATACTATGAAGGCACTGGAATATTGCAGAACGGAGGTGTTTGCGCTGTACAAATTTTCAACCAGAAAGTTATTTTTCAGCCGAGGGAACAAAAAAAAGTGACACGGGGCAAGGTCGGGGGAATACGGGGGGTGGAAGGGGGTGTGTGTGGGGGGGAGTTCAACAACCGTTTCCTGCTTCAGATAGTCTTGCACAATGAACGCCTTGTGCGATGACGCATTGTCATGTAGCAATCTGACATTGGCCAAACCAGTTGCGGGTCTTCGTTCTTTGAAATATTTTTTCAATTTTCTAACTTTATTCTTGTAAAACTTCGCATTTACAGGTCTGCCATTAGGCACAGCAACCTGAATAGCAGGGCCCTGTTTTGAAAAGAATATGGCATACATTACCTTCTTTACGCTCATGGTCCGCTTTGCAATGCATGGTCTTTTGCAATACTTTGTTGCCGTTATTTTGTTCTGAACCTTTCGTTTGGCTCAAAAAAGTGAACCCATCTCTCGTCACCTGTGACGACATTAGCGAAAGACCGTGCATTGTAATTTGGAAACTTTTTAAGCAACTTCTTGGCGCACTGAATGCGTGTCTTTTTCTGCTCATCTGTCAACAGATGGGGAATCCATCTAGCACAGATCTTTCTCATTTTCAAATCCCGTTTCAGAATTGAATGAGCTGCTCCTAATGAGATGCCAACCATACTAGCTATTTGCCTAGTGGTGTATTGTGCATCGGTAGCAACTATTTCTTTCATTCTAGCAACCATCTCGGCAGATGTTGCTCTTTTCGGCCGAAGATCATGTGGTGCATCTTCTGTTGAGCCTAGCCCACAGCTGAATGTCTTACACCAACGAAAAACTGTCAGAAAAGACATTTCATTATGCCCATAAACCGAACATATTTCATCAAAAATGTCCTTGCACCGTATACCAAGAATACAACATTTCTTAATATAGGACCGTATTTCAACGGCGTACTCTGACCTTCTTCCGACCATGTTTTGTATTAGTATACAAGAGTAGACAGTGTTTATCGAACGATATACATGGCTAAAGTGCACAGATTTTAACAGGATTGGTATCAATGTATAGGTAAAATGTTTTTCTACGCTGTGATATTTATTTCCAGGTGATTTTCGCATTAGTGCATGAGAAAACGTTCTACTTGCTTTCATATTTGAACAGTCCTCGTATAATATAAATCACTTGCCAAGAAAAAAGTATAAAATATGCAGGGAATATTATAGATCCAAGCCATTTAACCCATTATATTTTTTAGGGTGGATCAAAAAAATATGTGGACTTTTATTATAACTTTAAAACTACTCAACGTAAATCGATAAAATTTTGCACACGTATTAAACAATTAAATGTTAAAAGGATCATAGGATTTACATTGATGTATTATACTTGTGTTTAACAACATTCAAGTTTTAATAGTCCTGGGTAGGTACCCCCCGGCACAACCCATTTCTTGACTGCACTGCGTAGTGTTAATATCTCTCTTGACTGCCTAAATAAGCGCCAAACTATACTAAACGTCGTCTGCTTATGTGTTGACGTCATATTTAACGTCGTTGCAAATTTGAGCGTCATCCGTTGGGTACTTTAGAATGTACAGCCAGTAAACTTAAGGCGTACATGGAAATTGTAAGGTCAAAATGGCCGCACCGGCGCAGGAAGAGACCCGTGCAATAATAAAGTTTTGTGTGGACCTAGGAAAAACACCAACAGAGACGACGAAATTGATGAAGGATGCTTATCGATCTTCAAATGTAAGCAGATCTTTTGTTTCTAAGTGGCATAAAAGATTTTCGGAGGGTAGGGCATCTCTAAAAGACGACACTGGGAGAGGACGGAAACGAATCGTGAAAGCTGGGACAGTAGCGGCAGTGAAGAGCCTTATCGAGGAGGACCGTAGATTGACTGTTAGTGACATTTCAACAAAAGTAGGCATTAGTTATAGCAGCGTCCACTCGATTTTGAGAAACCAGCTGAAGATGTCAAAGGTTCATGCGCGCTGGATGCCGAGATTACTAAAAAATGCAGAAAAGGAACGACTTGTTCAAGATTCTCTGTCTTTCCTACGGAAGTATGAGAGGCACGGAGACGCTTTCCTCGACTAAATTATAACTACAGACGAGACGTGGCTCTGGTTTTACGACCCAGAGACGAAGCAGCAGTCCTCTGTGTGGAAGAGAAGGCCACAGAAGGCCAGGGTCAGCCGGTCCAGAGGGAAGTACATGTTTATCATGTTTATGGACAGATGGGGTATGCTGCTGTGCCATTCCGTGCCTAAGGACCAGACGGTGAATGCCGACTACTATTCTAAGGTAAAAAACATTTTCCTTTCTATTTTTATTAACAAATGAACTATATTAAATTAAAACATTTAACATTTCTAATAAATGTTCTTCTTTTCAGGGCCGGCAGGTTCGTTTTATTTCATGTTTTTCAGGTTCTCAGACGTGACCTGATACATGCACCACAGAAGAAGAGGCCTGGCATTCCAATCGAGAGACATATTCTTCACCAGGATAATGCCCCGGCACACAGGGCGGACACCACCCGGCTTGAACTCGACCTCATGGGATTAAAGATTATCTACCACAGCCCTTATTCCCCGGACCTGGCTCCCATGGACTTTGCCGTTTTCCCGGAAATTAAAGCACAGCTCAAGGGACGAAGATTTACGTCGCTGGAGGAGCTTACATACTCAACATATGGCATCATTCGTCAGTTCGACTCAGCGTGTTATCAGAAGGTGTTTAGCAAGTGAGTGGAGCGACACAGGAAGTGTGTTGAGTGTAGAGGCGAGTAATTTGAAAAGCGTTGACTTGCAACGTAAGTAGTCAACGTCGATACGTCATCTTGACTTCGTTACCGTGCGCCGGTACCACAACACTAACCATTTAAGAATGGTTGCTATGGGAGACCCACTGGACCTATCGTACCCAAAGTTAACAGACATATAGAAAAATGCCGATATATAATTACTTTGTATATTTGATCTCATTATCTGTAAAAACAAAATTACTGTAACGAAAGGTAACATATTTTTTATCCACCCTCGTACTAGTGGACTCTTGCATCGCTATACATGTACGTTGGACAAGTCCATTTGTCATAAAAGGGGTGTCAGGCCTATTTTTTCCTTTCTATCCTATTTTTGACAAAAAATTCTGTTAGCAAATAGTGTAGGCCCTGATCAGACGCCACGTTCTGCGGCATCTGATTTGGGCCTGCACTGTTTGCCAGGGTACCCCTTTAGGGGTTTCTGTCCTGAACTGGGTTAAAAGATGATGTATGTTGTTGGGCAATTCAGGCCCTCTGCAGTGGTTTAAAGAGGGAATGAAAAATGTTAATTGATTATTTAGGAAAATGACAATTATGAATGATCAATGTACATTTTCATTTGGATATAAAATACTTTTTGGGTCGATCGGTTTACGATCGACCCAAATTTACTAAATGGCCAAACGGAATTCATGCAGTTGTCCACGTGACCATCACTGATTTGGGAAAACCAACATTATGTTTTATTAATAGAACTTGAAACGATGCAACAAACGCTATCCATAGAGTCTTGACAGGAATCGTGTGCTGGATAATACCCTGATCAGACACCGCTGAATGTGGCGTCTGATCAGCAGGTTGCACAGGAACATCACTGTTTGCTTAAATAGTGGCATTTGAGTGTTAAACGAAATAGTATAAGAATGCCAGGTTGCTCACGTAATGACAGAAAAACAATATCTTAAACCAGGCCACGATGTCACGTGGCGTCTTTTATAAAACTGTTACACAAATGTATGCAAAGTCGAGTAAAAATAGTGTTTTCACACTCCTGCTAACCCTGAAATGATTAAGTGCAAAAATGAGTAGCCCAGACTTTATAGGTAGTACCGTTATTAGACATACAGCGTAGACCAAGATAGGATATAGAGTACATTGCTTCTGATCAGGTTGGCCGTGTTCGCCATATGTACATGTATGCAACAACAGTTTTGAACATGATTCAGGGCCGTACGCAGACTCTGAAAAGGGGCGGGTTGAGGATGCGAATTTCAGGTATTTTGCAGAGGGTAAAAAACTGTATGAATCTGAAATAATTTCTAAAAGACAGGAGGGGGCTGCGTTTGCACCCTCCCCACTCTTGTTGAACAAAATCCAAGTACAACCCTAAGACGTCAGAGTGCAGCGTAAGAAGAAAATTCTGGACTGTGCTCGTTTGTTTGATTTAAGGTTTAACGTCCCCGTCAACACTGTATAGGTCATTTGGAGACGTTACTTCCAATGTTACGGGACTTTCAGCTCTGCGTGGAAGCATCATGCAGCCCATCTATTTATTCAAGCCCCGATGTGCAAGGGTGGGTGGACTGTGCTCGTACACTTGGGCATTGGCAAACAGAATCTACATAATCAGACACCACATAACGCGATGTCTGATCAGCTCTACTGTGCTTGCTTAAAGTTAAACGAACAGTTTGATACTCAGCTCAGGACTATTTTCCCAACCTACACTCAGAGACGATCGACCCACCAGTACTCTCAGTGCTTTGATTAACTAACGTGGTTGAACAAAGTTAACCCTTATCTTGCTGAATATTCATTTAAGCCACACCCATTTCTGTCTATCAACCAATCAAATTACTTGATGTTATTTATTGCTACAAATTCATAAACTGCATGCCAAACAGTGTAGATCCTGATCAGATGGCTTCTTCAGAAGCCATCTGATCTGGATCTACACTGTTTCCAAAGATAGGGGTTGTCATGAACAGCAAGATAAGGGTTAAAAAGAGGTTGTGGTGCATGTTATTCTGCCCAAAGCAAATTATTTAAATACAGACAGGTGTTGAACGAAGGTTGGAAAGTGCAAATCTATTACAAGCAGAAAAAAAAATAAGTACTGAGTTACAAAAACAACCCTATTAGCAAAGAAAAAAAATCCAAATGAGTTTTACTCTCTGAATTTAGTTGACTAAATTGTTGAGATTGAAAAACAAGTCGCCCAGCGGATAATGATCGCTCCCCTGAGAACAAGCACAATGCCTTTGCACAAAATAGATGATAAACAGTGTAGATCCCGATCAGATCTGGATCTACACTGTTTGCAATGGTAGGGATGTCATGTTCAGTGGGATACTGGTAATGGTTAAGGTTAACTCTTGTCCTGCTGAGCCCAGATATGCCTTATTTTCCAAACAATGAAGATCCAGATCAGATGGCTTCTGTGATCAGGATCTACATTGTTTGCCATTCAGATTGTGAATGTGTTGCAATAATTTGCATCAAGTAATCTGATTGGTTGCTAATCGGTAGTTAGTGTGGCATATATGAACATTCAGCAGGACAAGGGTTAAAGCTTGTCTAGGACAGAAGAAATCAGCTGGATTTGCTGACATTGTTACTACCCCTTTGAGTCAGCAGATGGGAGAGAATGACCATAGAAAAGAGTTCATGATCAATCTCCAAGAAAGAATGTTGCCGACCCCGGCAGGTATCGAACCTGCCTCCTGATCACCAGTCAGACGCGCATCTGACTGAGCTACCAAGGCCGGCTCTGTCAGTGCTTTGATTTCTCTTTATGTGTATCTTAGCAACAAGGGTCCAGTTGTTCCAAGCATTATTAGCTTAACAAGCCTGATAGTTGTCAAATTGTTAACTGTTCTATCAAGTACAATATCGAAAATTATGGTATTTTTTGCTGAAAAAAACATGTGAGTAGCTTTTGAATATGCAAAACCTAGACATTTTTTTCAGCAAAATTGTTAATATATACACCATATTAACCTTTGTCCTGCTAATCCCAGATATGCCTTATCTTTGAAACAATGTAGATCCAGAACAGATGGCTTCTGAAGAAGCCATCTGATCAGGATCTACATTGTTTGTCATTCAGATTGTGAATTTGTTGTAATACTTTGCATCAAGTAATCTGATTGGTTGATAATCGGTAGTGGGTGTGGCATACCGGTATATGAATATTCAGCAGGACAAGGGTTAACTAATGATGTTGATAGTTTTGAACAGCTCACTCTGAATCAGGGTTATTTGTTCAAAGCATTGTTTACTGGTGGTAGCGTTAAGTATTCCAGCTTTAAACCCTTTTTGTACCGAATGGAATCCCCGTCCCTTATATACATGCAGCAGGAGTCCATTTTGAAACCTGGCGGTGTCAGGGTCAGTCATTTTTAGAAATTTATCCAGAAAATGGTTGAACTTTCTGCAATCAGTTAACCCTTCTCTTGCTGAATATTCATTTAAGCCACACCCATTTCTGTCTATCAACCAATCAAATTACTTGATACAATTTATTCCTACAAATTCATAAATTGAATGTCAAACAGTGTAGATCCTGATCAGATGGCTTCTTCAGAAGCCATCTGATCTGGATCTACACTGTTTCCAAAGAGAGGGGCTGCTGTGAACAGCAAGATAAGGGTTAAGGCACTGTGATCAAACACAGTGTTCTGTGGCGGCTGATCTGGGTCTGAACTGTTTGCATACTTTTGCAGGAGTTGCCTCCCCTGAAGGTGTTCCCATTCCCCTTAAGTGTATATCCTTAAGATGCTTTGAACAAGAGGCTCAATGAGCCTAAACCGCTCACCTGAGGAACTTAAGTTTTAACAATTCACAGACTTGACTACTAAATCTGCTAATAGAATCCAGCCCATTGACCCTTACAGGATATAAGTCATCATTATTGCATTGCATTCCAAGTTTGAGACTTCTAGCTTCTATAGTTCCTGAGAAATCTTTGACGAAAATTTAACATTGGTCAAAATGGAGAGAAAGAAGAATGAAAGAACAGATGAACAAATAAGCTGAGAAAGCCCAATGTCTCTTACACAAAATAAGTCATCATTATTCTATTGAATACCAAATTTGATGCTTCTAGCTTTTATAGTTCCTGAGAAATCTTTGATTAAAAATTTAACATTGGTCTATTATCTCTATATGGAGAGAAAGAAGAATGAAGGAACAAATGAACCAGACTAGCTCCAAAACCTAATGCAGCCTTTCCCCTTGCCCAATGGTGCTACACATAAAATTTAAACAAGATTGGTCGACTGCCTTCTGAGATATGCTTCATTGAAAGTGTGGACGACGGATGGACGGACGACAGACGACGGACTCCGGAACCTTGGTATACTATCAGCTCACTGGAGCCTTTGGCTCAGGTGAGCTAAAAATTCAAGTCGCTATTTCTGTCACAACATTTTCCCTACGTTAAGTCTATGGGCAAATTTTTTTGTCTCTCAAGGTCACGTAACTCCGAGGTCAATATTCCGATTCGGCCCAAAATCGAACTTAACCGAGATTTTATGTCTGTCCTCGTTACCTGCAAGTTTGAAGCTGATCTGAAAAAAAATTCAAGTCGCTATCTTAGTCGCAACATTTTCCCTAATTAAGTCTATGGGCAAATTTTTTATCGCTCAAGGTCACGTAACTCCGAGGTCAATATTCCGATTCGGCCCAAAATTGAACTGAACCGAGATTTTATGCCTGTCCTCGTTACCTGCAAGTTTGAAGCTGATATGACAACGTGTTTTTTTATGCTCAAGGGCAGGTAACTCCAAGGCAAATAATCCGATTCGGCCCAAAATCGAACTTAACCGAGATTTTATGTCTGTCCTCGTTACCTGCAAGTTTGAAGCTGATCTGAAAAAAATTCAAGTCGCTATCGTAGTCACAACATTTTCCCTATGTAAAGTCTATGGGCAAATTTTTTGTCGCTCAAGGTCATGTAACTCCGAGGTCAATATTCCGATTCGAACTTAACTGAGATTTTATGCCTGTCCACGTTACCTGCAAGTTTGAAGCTGATCTGAATAAAAATAAAGTTGCTATCGTGGTCACAACGTATTTTTTTTATGCTCAAGGGCAGGTAACTCCAAGGCAAATAATCCGATTCGGCCCAAAATCGAACTTAACCGTGATTTTATGTCTGTCCTCGTTACCTGCAAGTTTGAAGCTGATCTGAAAAAAATTCAAGTCGCTATCGTAGTCACAACAGTTTCCCTATGTTAAGTCTATGGGCAAATTTTTTGTCGCTCAAGGTCACGTAACTCCGAGGTCAATATTCCGATTCTGCCCAAAATCGAACTTAACCGAGATTTTATGCCTGTCCTTATTATCTGCAAGAATGAAGTCGATCAGAAAAAAATTGACGGAGCTAGAGTGATGACAAGCTTTTTCCTATGTTAAGTCTATGGGAGCTATATGTTGCCATGGTAACCAGAGTTCCACTCAGATCTGCATGAAAACCTTATGTAGTCTTTCCACTTGCCCAATAATGTTACACATGAAATTTGATCAAAGTCGGCCGACTAGTCTTCAAGATATACATTTTTGAAATTCACATTAACCCTTATGCAAAAATGCACTAGGGCAGGTAACTCCTAAGTGTATGATCCGATTCTGCCAATTATCGAACTTGACCGAGATTTCATGGCTGTGCTGGTTATCTGTAAGAATGAAGCCAATCCGAACAAAATTGAAGCAGCTACAGTGATGACAACATTTTCCCCATGTTAAGTCGATAGGCAATTTTTCGGGCGCTCAAGGGGACGTAACTCTTGAGTGAATTATCTGATTCGGCCCAAAATCGAACTTGACCGAGATTTTATGCCTGTACTGGTTATCTGCAAGAATGAAGTCGATCAGAAAAAAAAAAATTGACGGAGCTAGAGTGATGACAAGCTTTTTCCTATGTGAAGTCTATGGGAGCTAGATGTTGCCATGGCAACCAGAGTTCCACTCAGATCTCCCTGAAAACCTAATGAATCCTTTCCACTTGCCCAATAATGCGACACATGAAATTTGATCAAAGTTGGCCAAGTAGTCTTTAAGATATACATTTTTGAAATTCCCATTAACCCTAATGCAAAAACACACAAGGGCAGGTAACTCCTAAGTGAATGATCCGATTCTGCCAGTTATCGAACTTGACCGAGATTTCATGGCTGTGCTGGTCATCTGCAAGAATAAAGCCAATCAGAAAATAATTGAAGCAGCTACGGTGATGACAACATTCTCCCCATGTTAAGTCAATAGGCAATTTTTTCAACGCTCAAGGGCACGTAACTCCTGAGTGAATAATCCGATGCAGCCCAAAATCGAACTTGATCGAGATTTCATGCCTGTCCTCGTTATCTGCAAGAATGAAGTCGATCAGACAAAAATTGACGGAGCTAGAGTGATGACAAGCTTTTTCCTATGTTTTTTCAACGCTCAAGGGCACGTAACTCCTGAGTGAATAATCCTATTCAGCCCAAAATCGAACTTGATCGAGATTTCATGCCTGTTCTCGTTATCTGCAAGAATGAAGTCGATCAGAAAAAAATTGACGGAGCTAGAGTGATGACAAACTTTTTCCTATGTTAAGTCTATGGGAGCTATTTGTTGCCATGGCAACCAGAGTTCCAATCCGATCTGCCCGAAAACAGTATGCAGCCTTTCCCCCTACCTGATAATGCTGATCAAGATTGGCCCACTGGTTCCGGAGATATACTTCTTTGAAAGTGTGGACGACGACGGACGACGACGGACGCCGGCTCGTGGTATACTAATACCTCACATGAGCCTTCGGCTCAGGTGAGCTAAAAATGCATCTAGAAATTTTAGGTCATCTGTTGAATCTTCTTGCAAACTTTTTAAAAATATTTTCATGCAGGCAAACAGTGTGGACCTAGAGGAGCAGTCTGATCTGGGTCCACATTGTCTGCAACAACAATGACTTATCAAGTATCCAGGGGACAACAAAGCAAATGACAATTGTTGTGATAGGCATCTTTCTTTAACCCATTTTGTACCAGAAACCCCAAAACGGGTACCTGGGAGAACAGTGCAGGCCCAGACCAGACGGTAGACGCCGCAGAATGCAGTGTCTGAACAGGGCCTCTAGGCCCCCACCCATCGGGGCTTGAAGAAATAGATGGGCTGCATGATGCTTCCACGCAGAGCTGAAACCGACCCGCACACGAGGCCTGCCCAGGCAAAGCGGTACGAGTTGGCCCGTCCATGCTTATAAACCCTATTGGTTTCATTGGGTGGCAGGGCTTGAGATGTCATTTCATCTCAATGTCGGGTAAAAGTCCCACACAATTGGAAGCGATGTCTCCAAATTGACCTTTACAGTGTGGACAGGGATGTTAAACCTCAAATCAAACAAACTGATCAGGGCCTCCACTGTTTGCTAAGAGTTGAGTCATTTTCCAAATAAATTTTGAAGAAAACACAACCTGACACCCCTAAATTTTGAAATGAACTCCTGCTACTAGGACTGTTCAAATATGAATGCAAGTAAAACGTTTCCTCATGCACTAATGTGAAAATCACCTGGAAATAAATATCAAAGCGTAGAAAAACATTTTACCTATACATTGATACCAAACCTGTTAAAATCTGTTGACTTTAGCAATGTATATCGTTCGATAAACACTGTCTACTCTTGTATACTAATACAAAACATGGTTGGAAGAAGGTCAGAGTACGCCGTTGAAATACGGTCCTATATTAAGAAATGTTGTATTCTTGGTATACGGCGCAAAGACATTTTTGATGAAATATGTTTGGTTTATGTGCATAATGAAATGTCTTTTTCCGACAGTTTTTCGTTGGTGTAAGAAAATCAGCTGTGGGCTAGGCTCAACAGAAGATGCACCACATGATCGTCAGCCGAAAAGAGCAACATCTGCCAAGATGGTTGCTAGAGTGAAAGAAATAGTTGCTACCGATGCACGATACACCACTAGGCAAATAGCTAGTATGGTTGGCATCTCATTTGGAGCAGCTCATACAATTCTGAAACGGGATTTGAAAATGAGAAATATCTGTGCTAGATGGATTCCCCATCTGTTGACAGATGAGCAGAAAAAGACACACGTTCAGTGCGCCAAAAAGCTGCTTAAAAAGTTTCCAAATTACAATGCACGGTCTTTCACTAATGTCGTCACAGGTGACGAGACATGGGTTCACTTTTTTGAGCCAAAACGAAAGATTCAGGACAAAATATGGGCAACAAAGTATTGCAAAAGACCATGCATTGCAAAGCAGACTATGAGCGTCAAAAAGGTAATGTATGCCATATTCTTTTCAAATCAGGGCCCTGCTATTCAGGTTGCTGTGCCTAAAGGCAAGTCTGTAAATGCAAAGTTTTACAAGAATAAAGTTCTTCGAAAATTGAAAAAATATTTCAAAGAACGAAGACCCCCAAGTGGTTTGGCCAATGTCAGATTGCTACATGACAATGCGTCATCGCACAAGGTGTTCATTGTGCAAGACAATCTGAAGCAGGAAAAGGTTGTTGAACTCCCTCACCCCCGTATTCCCCTGACCTTGCCCCGTGTGACTTTTTTTTGTTCCCGCGGCTGAAAAAATACCTTTCTGGTTGAAAATTTGTACAGCGCAAACACCTCGGTTTTGCAATATTCCTGTGCCTTCATAGTATACCTCGAAAAGACTACCAAAATGAAGTTTTTCTTGTAAAACTTATTTTAGTTAGCAATACTTACCATAGTAATGATTAGACTACTACCCATTTCCATGTTAATTGCAAAGGAAATTTTGAGATCGAATCAGGCTTGGTCCCGGACCGAAGATACCGGTCTTTATACCCCTACTCCGGTACCAGATAATATATCCACCGGAAGTTGCGCAGTACGTCAATTCTTTAAATTTCAGCACAGTATAAAGCGGGGCGGGAGGTGGGCCTCTTATCATTACTATGGTAAGTATTGCTAACTAAAATAAGTTTTACAAGAAAAACTTCATTTTATTAGCGCAATCTTACCATAGTAATGATTAGACTACACATAGAATAAAGTGTAGGTGGGAGGTCATAATATAAAAGAGACCACCTGATTCGATATATATGTTTGGAAGATATTCTAAAATATATATGCCATCATAAATTAAGAAAGCATCTTCCAAAACAATAGACTAGCATAATTACAAACTTAACCCTATATAGATTCAGGTTAACCCAATAAGGGTTACCTTAACTAGGTTAGTAAAAACCAGGGTTAGTTCAGGCAATTACCTCCATATCATCGGTATAGGGATAATAGAGCCAGCTTTTCTTCCTATTCCTGATGGGAGGAGGGTCGCCCCCCCCCCACCACTTTTTGGGCAGCAACAACTTGGCCCAAAGAGTTTAAAGCCTGGCTCTGCCTGGACATATCTCTCAAGTAGAATCGTGAGAATGTAGTCGGACGATTCCACACAGCCGCACGTAAGATGTCATCCAAGCATGCCTTACTTAAGTATGCCCAGGACGATGAAAAAGCTCGAAGGTCGTGAGCTTTAATGTGCATAAGAGAAATGTCTCTGCTAGTCAATTTCGAGTATGCTAGCTTAACCGTAGCTACAATCCACCTGGAGATTGTTGCTTTTGAAACATCACGATTACCCCTAACAGAAAGAAAAAGTCTGTCCCGACCTCTGCGGAAAGGCTTAGTCATTCTGATATAGAACTTTAATGCTCGAACCGGGCATAGAAGTCTATCGGGATTCTGATTGTTCAAGGTTTTCGACAAACACGGGATCACAATAGGATCCGGGCTAACCGAAGGAAGCTGAGTTTTAGCTAAAAAACCCGTTACGAACTGAAGCGACACGGAGCCGTCAGTTTTATTAAAACGGATATTGTCTTCGCTAGCAGATAAAGCGTGAATTTCGCACCGGCGTTTTGACGTAGCAAAAGCCAAGAGAAAAACAGTTTTCATGGTAACATGAAGCATGGACGCTTTATGAAGAGGTTCAAATGGGTGCTTTGCTAAGCATATTAGAACCCAAGATAAATTCCACCGAGGAGTTAAAGACCTGTATACGGGGCGACGGAGCTCCATAGATCTTATTAACTCTGATAGAACCGGGGGAGATCCCATTGTTCTACCGGAAACAAATCTAAGAGTATTAGAGATGGCAGATCTATATCCTTTTATTGTGCTTATTTGGCAATTTCGAGCCTGAAATAAGTATAAAAGAAAATCTGCTATGGAATTTATAGGGGCCTCGATCGGATTGATTTTCCGTCTATGGCACCAACGAACGAAGATTGACCACTTGGCGTCATAAATCTTGTTCGTACCCGGTCTTCTAGAAGTGGCAACCATTTTGGCAACTTCTGCCGAAAAATTGTTTGCTCTGACCGATTGCTGGATAACTCCCATGCGTGAAGATTCAGCATTGAGACGTTCTGGTGCAGAAACCTTCCGTTTGTCTGCGACAGTAAGTCTGGCGACTGCGGAAGTTGAACTGGAAGTGACTCCAGGAGCTGAATCAGATCTGTGAACCATGACCTTTGTGGCCACAAAGGTGCGATCAACAGAATTTTGCAACATGATGTTCGAATCTTGTGCAAAATGGGAGGAATCATTGGAAACGCATATGCGTGTAGACTGTTCCAATCCAGGGACATTGCGTCGATGGCAAACGCTCTTGTGTCCGGTACAGGGGATACATAGAGTTGTAGTTTGTTGTTCAGCCGTGTGGCGAACAAATCTACCGATGGATATCCCATCTGTTCGAATAATCTCTGAGCTATCGAGAGCTTCAGAGACCATTCTGTCTGTATTGGCTTGTTCGGCCTCGACAAAAGGTCTGCCAATACGTTGGACTTCCCTGGAATGTGACGAACTCGAAGCTGAACATGCTGAGTTTGACACCAGAGGAGGATTCTCCATACTATTACGCATAGATTCGGAGAATGCGTCCCCCCCTGTTTCTTTAGATAGGCAACTACCGTTGAGTTGTCTGTAGAGATGAGGACACAGGAATGGTGAATGAAATTGCTGCACTGAATTAACGCAAGTTCTATGGCTAGCATTTCTAGAATATTGACGTGAAGAACATATTGTTCTTCTGACCAAACACCATGACACGTGTGTCCCATTGGCTCCAGATGAGCTCCCCAGCCCACAGTACTCGCATCTGTGTACAGGAATTGAGTGGGGTCTGGGAGATTGAAGGGGACTCCTTGAAGAAGGAGGTTCCGATTCAACCACCATTGGAGTTGAGAACGGATGTTGTCCGTTACACATATTTTGTCCTCTAGCGAACAAATATGAGGCCTCCAAATTGTTAGAAGAGACATCTGGAGAGGGCGTAGATGAAGTCGACCCAAGGTTACTAGATCTGACGCCGCACTGAGCTTGCCCAGAAGGGAGAGAAACTCTCGTGCAGAGCACTGGTTTCTCTGCCGAAAAAGAGAAACGGTCTCGATTAGTGAATCGAGCCGTTCCCGAGGTAATCTGACTATATTCTGAGCAGTGAGAAACTCCATTCCGATAAAAATGAAACTCTGTGATGGTATTAGGTCTGATTTCTTCCAATTGGGAATCAGACCTACCAAGATAATCACTCTCAGACACGACTGAACATCGTGGAGAGTGGAGAGGTACTCTGCATTCCTTATCAACCAATCGTCTAGATAAGGGAACAATGAGAGATTCTGACGATGTAAATACGACGTAATTACATTCATCAGCCTCGTGAAAACTAGAGGGGCAGTATTCAGGCCGAACGGCAGAGCTCGAAACTGAAATAACTGATCCCCTACAGCAAAACGGAGATATTTCCGAGAAGCTGTGTGTATCAGAATATGTAGGTAAGCATCCGTAAGATCTATGGATGCTGTCCAGTCGTGTGGCTGAATAGCATTCCTGATGGATGCTGTCGTTTCCATCTTGAACGAGTCCAGGTGAATAAACTCGTTCAAGTGGGACAAGTCTATTACTAAACGTAACTTTCCTGTCTTTTTTGGGACCAGGAAAATCCGGCTGTAAAAGCCTGGACTGTCCCAGTCTTTTACCCTTTCCACTGCCTGTTTGGAAAGTAAGTTCTGAACTTCTTGCCAAAGAGTTGATGTCTTGCGACTGATACAAATCGGTGCGCGAGACAGAGGGGGAGACTTGTCGAACGGGATTAAATATCCGGCTGAAACGACAGAGAGGGCCCACTTGTCGTCTGTGATCATTGACCAAGGTTGGACAAACTGGGCCAGTCTCCCTCCTACTGGAACTCCCGGTAACGGAAGTTGTGGCAGTGGAAAGGGTGTGGAGACTATTGTTTCCGACCTTGAGAGGCCCCTTTCCGAGAGGGGAAAGGGGTCTTCACAGGGCCTTTCTTCTGACCAAAAGGAGCCTTGCTGGAGTTTGTGTCAGGTCTTGGAGTGTCATTAGAGGCACTGAACTGACGTTTCTTACTCCGCTGATTCCTGTTCTTCGACTGTTTCGAAGAACTAGGAGTCATCGCTGGTCCTTGGTTTTTAATGGATGGTTTTTTCGATGAAACACCGGCCATTAATCTATGCTGTTGATCAGTTAAGTCTGATTGAGCCACCTCGACGATACGATCGCCAAATAGACTCGTACTATTCAAAGGCGCTGCACGAAGCTTTGTCTTTGAATGGTCTAGTAAGACTGGCGATGTGGATAATACTGCATCGCGGCGTGAAACAAGCATCTCTGTCGCAAGTGACATGGCCAAAGCAATAGAATGCCTGGTTGTCTTGCCGACAGCTTCGAGAAGGCGTTGTAATGCCTGAGGATTTAACGTCTCTTGACGTAAATTCTGGAAAGCTGCCGATGAGAACAAGTCTGCATGGGAAGCAATAGAGACTAACTCTCTGCATCGTTTCTCCCATGATTCTAACCGAGTCGTGTTTAGACTGAAGTTAATGGGAGAAGAAAGAGAGAGTTTACCGGCGTCCCTATCCAACTTTGGATTTGTTGGAGGAAAGTCCGAACTATGGCTCTTATAGTATTTCATAGGAGCAATAGATGTCATAAAAGAAGTCGGCGCTGACCATTGTGCAACGTTCGACTTCTTTTCAAACTCTGTTTGAAAAGTTTTGAGAGTCTCTTTGACTGCTAGAGATTGTGGAAGCATACTTAATCTGGAGGTTGTATTAACCCCAGAAAGTCGTTCAATCCCTGAAAGAGGTTTCACCGGGATATTGTCCTCCGATTCTCGTGGACACATATCCGATGGTAAGAGTCGAAAAACCTCATTAATAGCTTTATCGAATGACCAAGTTTCATGAAGATCCTCTGGATCTTCGTCAACTCTGTCAGGAGAAGGAGCAACTGTCGGATCAGGGTTATTCTCCAAGTAGGAAGCGACCGAATTAGCCGCTTCTATAGATAAAGCTTGCTGTGTACGATCAGGCGGAAGCGATCCGGACTGTTGTACAATAGGAATAAAATTGTCGGCAGTGTGAATAAACTGTTCATTTGAAGCAGTTGCCGGCAAAAATGTGTTTCTAACCTGTTCCTGATCGTGGTGAACGGAATAGGTTACACTCGACGTCTGTCTTCTATTGCGACTTCGACTGTTTCGTGAAACAGACGAGTCAGAAGACGAAGAAGAAGGAGAACGTCGACGATGACGTTTCTTCTTTCTAGAATGACGCCGTCTAGACCTCCTAGAAGACACACTGGAAGAAGATGAGCTCCTCCTGGAGTATTTTCTTCTCTTGTGTTTAGAAACATTATGTCTAGAAGTATGACTTCTAGACAAAGAATGTTGTCTATAACCCGGTGCAGAATACTCGTTAGTATTCAAATGACCGGTAGTTATTTCCGGGTTAAGTTGACCGGGCAAGTGATGCCCTGCAACTACTTGTTTCTCTTGAACAGAAACATCCCGGTTCCCGGTGACTGGTTGACCGGTCACCGGGAAATCGGCGATTACCGGGATTCTAGTATCGGGACCGGGATTTTCTATTTCAAACCTAGCACCGGGTTGGACGGTGTGTGGTTGAACAGAACTTGGTCCTGAATGTTCGGCCTGACCCGGTTTTCCGGTTGGACCCGGTGGGCCGGTGGAAACCCGGTGATGACTGTCATTGACAGTTTGATCACCGGGACCCGGTATTCCCATAGATGACAGGTCACTATGAGATTTGGCTGAAGCCCGGTTGGGTCTAATGATCGACCGGGATCGATCACCGCAACCAGAGGAACCCGGAGGTTCAACAGCCCCAGAGATTGTACCCGGATGCGTGGCACTGGATTCTCTGGCATCTCCAATAGACAGGGCCGAAGCCCTGGTCGTGGAGGCATCTCTTAGAGACAAAGCCGCAGCTCTGACTAAAGAGGGACGAGGAGAGTCATTTTCCAACGATGAAGAATGGTCTCCAAAAAGTTCTTCAGCTTTACCAGTCTTCCTACCCGGTTGCCCGGTGGAAGGCTGAGCTGTCCGCTTCTTCTTGTCTCGTGAGTGAGCCTTCTTGTGGTTCATCTCTTCAGTACTGAAAACAGAAGAAGAAAGTTGAGAAATAACGCGTTTCCGATATGATCGGCGCGATTCAGCGATGTCCCAATTGGTTGAAGTCCAATGTTTACAAAACTCACAAGTTGAAAACCTTGAACAACCAGAACAAGATAAACATCTAGGATGAATATCCCACAAAGCTTTTAGATGTCCGCAACAACCTCGAAGTTGATTTGACATAAATATCTCAACTAACAGAAGGCAATTCTCCGAAGCAAAATTTTGACATATTTTCCTAAGTCAAAATGAAATGCTGTACGACACAAATATTCCATAAATAATGCAGAATGATTTTACAAATCATCCTAAGCAATTAATAAGCAAGGATACAGAGAACATCCACGTTCCAGGCACCGATGATGATCGATTTTTCTCTCAACGTTCAATTCATCAGCCTTGCACTTTCAAGGAAATTTGAAGAATTGACGTACTGCGCAAATTCCGGTGGATATATTATCTGGTACCGGAGTAGGGGTATAAAGACCGGTATCTTCGGTCCGGGACCAAGCCTGATTCGATCTCAAAATTTCCTTTGCAATTAACATGGAAATGGGTAGTAGTCTAAAATGCATTCAATGATTGGATCAGAGTTTGTATATCTGTTAAAGGGGAATACTTTGAGGGGACAAAATAAATTTTTCATCGAAATCTATCACACAATCATTTTTATGTGCTTAGTTGCATTCATATTTGAACAGTCCTCGTATATATAAGATTCCATTTGGTACAAAAAGGGTTAATATGGGTTAATGTTATGTAAATTTGAATAACTGGTTCAGCAGTGCTAGTTAATTGGTGCAAATCAGATTCATCTTCAACTCGTTTAAACCTAAATGAATTTATTTACAGCAGATAAGAGGTTAACTCTTATCTTGCTGAATATTCATTTAAGCCACACCCATTTCTGTCTATCAACCAATCAAATTACTTGATGTAATTTATTGCTATAAATTCATAAACTGAATGCCAAACAGTGTAGATCCTGATCAGATGGCTTTTTCAGAAGCCATCTGATCTGGATCTACACTGTTTGCAAAGATAGGGGTAGTCGTGAACAGCAAGATAAGGGTTAAGTCAAAGTAACCCTTTCAATACTGTTCAGGTATTTTGGAGATGTTGCTTCGGATTTTATGGGACTTTTACTGGACATTGAGATGAAATGACATCTCAAGCCCTACCACTCAGAAACCACTAGTGATTAAGGAACAGTCTGACTCACACCACTTTTCCTGAGCAGGCTTAGACCATCTAAGCAGTTTTACAAGTACATGTATTCAAACATTTGGTCTGTTTCAGCTCTGCAGGGAAACACCATTCACCTTATTTGCATTATCTGCTGGTTCCTAGTCTGAAGGTTATCAGCGTTGGAAAAACAGGTAACCAGACCCCACTGACCTTAAAAGGTCAGGGGCGTCTGGTTACCTGTTTTTCCAATATTGACAATGTGCAAGCTGGGAGCCAGCAAATAATGCAAATATGGTGAATGCAACCTAGTCTATTTCTCCAGTCCTAGATGGGGGGGGGGGGGGGGTTGGTTTTACGGCCCTTTCAAGATTATTTCACTCATATCGAGCCGATCGTTAATCATAGGTGGGCGAAAACCGGAGTACCCGGAGAAAAACCACCTGACCTTCCGTTGCAGAACTTGGCGTCTCACACGTGACCCGAGCGAGGCTCGAACCCACGGCGGTGAGAGACCTAATGACTAAGAGTCAGCGCTCTTATCCATTAGGCCACGGAGGCCCGTCAGTCCTAGATGGGCAGGGACACCTTAAAAACAATATAGTATATGACATTCCATGATTGTAACATGACATTATGACACTGCCTATGATCATAATGATAATAACCCTTGTCCTGCTAATCCCGGATATGCCGTACCTTTGAAACAATGTAGATCCAGATCAGATGGCTTCTGAAGAAGCCATCTAATCAGGATCTACATTGTTTGTCATTCAGTTTATGAATTTGTTGCAATAATTTGCATAAAGTAATCTGATTGGTTGATAATCGGTAGTGGGTGTGGCATATATGAATATTCAGCAGGACAAGGGATAATATACATGTCATATGATATGTTGTTGTGTTGGAGTTTATTTATGAAATCTAACATTCATTGAAGTATGAATATCATCAGGTCATGGGCAAAGTACATGTGATTGAGCCCTGAAGGGATTTTCTCTGTTCACTTAACCCTTATCTTGCTGAATATTCATTTAAGCCACACCCATTTCTGTCTATCAACCAATCAAATTACTTAATGTAATTTATTGCTACAAATTCATAAATTGAATGCCAAACAGTGTAGATCCTGATCAGATGGCTTCTTCAGAAGCCATCTGATCTGGATCTACACTGTTTCCAAAGATAGGGGTTGTTGTGAACAGCAAGATAAGGGTTAAAACATCTCGTGAACAAGTCCGTGAAATGAAGACCCCCCTAAACCCCACTTTATATAGAGAAAACTGGGGTTTACGGGGGTAAACATTATTTTTCTTATTTCTGCTCCAAGACATAGGTTGTGGGTACTCGTTAGAACCGCCTCAATGAGATGGTTAACGAGCACCCACAACCTATGTTTGCTGTATAAATAAGCAAAATATCATGGATTTTCATCAGAAAGTAGCCAGTTTGGAGATGTGAAAAAATGCACTATGTCGCACGGGTGTGTTATCGTAATGATTACTTTGCTCGACACCGACCTTGTTCATAATTCAATGAATGAATAATTCAATGAACATTAAAAATACATGAACATGTAAATTGCCTTTATTACATATGTTTATACACTATTTTCCATCCTTTAATCTGCTTTAAGGGCTAAAGTCTAAACCAGGAAACCAATTGACAGGAACAGCATTCTCTGCACCATAATGTCACCATAGACCAATTAAGTACATGTAAGAGAGAACCGTTGTTTATTTTGATGTAAACCGTTGTTTATTTTTAAGTCACCCCATGTTGCTTGAGTCAATGTACCCAGATTTGTTTGTTTGTTTGTATTGGAGTTTAATGGCCCAGTCAACACTATTTAGGATCTAATCTATTTGTCATTCAGTTTGTGAATTTGAACAAAAACATCATATCATGTAATCTGATTGAATGATAGTCAGAAATGGTTGTGGCTGCAGCGATTTATTTGCAGTTTTATACTCAAGATTATTATTATTTTTTTTTTTTTTTTTTTTTTTTTTGATTTTGGTTTTATGGCCATTTCAAGATTATTTCACTCATATTGAGCTGATTATTAATCAGAGGTGAGGAAACGGGGTTCCCCGAGAGAAACCACCTGACCATCCTGGTGTCTCACATATGACCCGAGACAGGCTTGAACGCACAGCTGTGAGAGACTTAATGATTAAGAGCCAGCGCTCTTATCCACTAGGCCACAGAGGCCCATATTTTATACACGAGAGTCCCAGGGACTCACTAGGGATAATTCAAGTGAGTCCTACTAAAGAAACAAGAGTTGTCAGAAGACAACATAGCTCACCTTTGGGGGCCTAAGTTGGATGAGGACAAGTTATCAAAAAGAGCTGTCACATGACAGTATAGCTCACCTGTTTCGCGCCTTCAAGATATAAGGTAAAAATTTAAGGTAAAATTTATGAACCATGAAATATAGGTCACTGTGACCTAGATATATTTTGTGGTCAATAATCGGGTCACACAGAACTGATAATGCAGGTATGACATTTCCCCATTAAATGGTACTGAAGATAATAGGGAAAATCACTGAACCATGAAATATAGTTCACAGTGAGCTAGATATATTTTGGGGTCAATTACCAGGTCAGTTGGAACTAATAGTCCAGTTATGACATTTATCTATCAAATAGTATTCAAAATAATAGGCTAAATCACTGAACCATGAAATATAGGTCACTGTGACCTAGATATATTTTGAGGTGAATCATGGGATCAAATGGCACTAATATCCCAGGTATGACACTTCTCCATCAAATAGTAATAGTAGGCAAAATCAACGAACAATGAAATATAGGTCACAGTGACCTAGACATATTTTGAGGTAAAGCATGGGGTCACATAGGACTAATAACCCAGGTATGACATTTCTCCATCAAATAGTATTCAAGATAATAGGCAAAATCACTGAACCATGAAATATAGGTCACAGTGACCTAGAGATATTTTGAGGTAAGGCATGGGGTTACATGGGACTAATAACCCAAGTATGACATTTCTCCATCAAATCGTATTCAAGATAATATGCAAAATCACTGAACCATGAAATATAGGTCACTCTGACCTAGTTATATTTTGAGGTCACATGGACTTAACAACTCAGGTAGAATAGTTCTCCATCAAATAGTATTTGGGATAATAGGCAAAATCACTGAACCATGAAATGTAGGTCACACTGACCTAGATATATTTTGCGGTCAATTATCGGGTCACATGGAACTAATAATCCAGGTATGACATTTCTCCATTAAATAGTATTCGAGATACATGTACATGTAATAGGCAAAATCACTGAGCCATGAAATATAGGTCACACTGACCTAGATATATTTTGCGGTCAATTATTGGGTCACATGGAACTAACAATCCAGGTATGACATTTCTCCATCAAATAGTATTCGAGATAATAGGCAAAATCACTGAACCATGAAATATAGGTCACAGTGACCTAAATATATTTTGAGGTCATCATTTGACCCTCCCAGGTACTAAATTTCCAAATATGAGTGTTCTGTGATGGGTGACTGTTGAGATATAAGCATTTGAAAAACTTTAACGCAGTGTGACGGGAAAGTAAACGCACACGCGCACTTCAACCGAGGTGACAACAATAGCTCTCCATGTACTTCGTACAGGCGAGCTAAAAATGAAATTTTTTTTCTATAACGCAATAGAAAACTTTAACCAAAAACTTTAACATAAAAATTCTATGTCCATGACCTTGATCTCAAGGTGAATGAGGGGGTGGGGCTGGTACTATGCGAAACTTTAGACCAATATGTAACATCAGTCGACGTAGTAACTAAATCCAAAAAGTTTGACCTCAAGGAGCTGATACTGTGTGAAACTTTTGACCAATATGTAAGATCAGTCGCAGAAGTAACTACCCATATAAGCCTATGTAAAACCAAAGGGGCCCAGGGAGGGGCATTTATGGCCCAAGCACTATAATTTGAACAATCTTGGTAGGGGTCCACTAGATGAAGCATCATACCAAATATCAAAGACCTGGGCCTTGTTGTTTCAGAGAAGAAGATATTTAAAGATTTTCCCTATATAAGCCCATGTAAAACCAAAGGGCCCTGGGGCGGGGGCATTTTTGGCCCCAGCACTTTAATTTGAAAATCTTGCTAGGGGTCCAATAGATGAAGCTTCATACCAAATATCAAAGATCTGGGCCTTGTGGTTTCAGAGAAGAAGATTTTTAAAGATTTTCCCCATATAAGCCTATTTAAAACCAAAGGGACCCGGGGTTGGGACATTTTTGGCCCCAGCACTATAATTTGAACAATCTTGGAAGGGGTCCACTAGATGAAGCTTCATACCAAATATCCAAGACCTTGGCCTTGCGGTTTCAGAGAAGATTTTTTAAGATTTTCCCTATATAAGCCCATGTAAAACCAAAGGGCCCCCAGGCGGGGTCATTTTTGGCCCCAGCACTATAATTTGAACAGCCTTGGTAGGGGTCCACTAGATGAAGCTTCATACCAAATATTAAAGACCTGGGCCTTGCGGTTTCAGAGAAGAAGATTTTTAAAGATTTTCCCTATATAAGTCCATGTAAAACCAAAGGGCCCCGGGGCGGGGGTATTTTTGCCCCAGCACTATAATTTGAACAATCTTGGTAGGTGTCCACTAGATGAAGCTTCATACCAAAAATTAAAGACCTGTGGGCCTTGTGGTTTCAGAGGAGAAGATATTTTAAGTTTTCGGTGAAAAAATCTATTTTTGGCTCCTGTGACCTAGATGTGCAACAGACCGGAACAATTTGAACAGCATTGAAAGGGGACCACCTGAGGATCATTCCTGTTAAGTTTGGTGAAAATCCAATCAGCGGTTTAGGAGGAGATGTTGTTTGAAGAAAAAGTTTACACACACACGGACGCACGCACGGATGCACGATGGACAAAAGTGATCCCAAAAGCTCACCCCGTCACTATGTGACAGGTGAGCTAAAAATTCAACAAAAAATTTCTAAATCCTGGCCTTGACCTTGACCTCAAGGTCACTGAGGGGGATGGGGCTGGTACTGTGCGAAACTTTAGACTGGTCAATATGTAACATCTGTCCAAAAAGAAACTAAATCCATCAAGTGGTTTTAGAGATATAGAGCAATAGAAAGCTTTAACCAAAAACTTTAACTTTGAGTGATTACAGGGATACGTATACGCCCATGCCAATGCTGACGCAGGTGTGACTGCCACAGTTCCTCCGTACTTTCATACAAGAGTCCACTACTTTGGAAAACATTCCTGTATTATTTTGTAATTTTTGCAAGTCCTCAGACTGCTTTGAAACAAAGTGGGAGTACCCACATGAGTATAGCATGATCTCGGGACCCGCACCTAAAAAAATCTCTGAGTGGCTAATAAAATTATTCAGCAAGATAAGACATCTAGATTGGTCTCCCTTCGTTATTACCTCCCCTTCGGTACGCAAATAACGATGGGTAGCGAGTATATTGATTTGAGGTAGAGAATTCTTCTCTTACCACTGCGCATGCCTCGAAAAGTAAAATACTGCCGTAGTATGTCAGCTAGCAGTGTATTACTGATGTTAATTATATCTGCGAGTGTTAAAAAGATACATATTTCGACATAATGATTAGTTGCCCCCACCCATCGGGGCTTGAGGAAATAGATGGGCTGCATGATGCTTCCACGCAGAGGTGAAACTGACCGCACAGGAGTACTGATTAACCGCTTAGAGGATCTAAGCCTGCCCAGGCAAAGCGGTGCGAGTCGGACCTTCCATGATTATAACCCCTATTGGTTTCATTGGGCGACAGGGCCTGAGATGTCATTTCATCTAAATGTCGGGTAAAAGTCACACAAAATTGGAAGCAATGTCTCCAAAATTACCTATACAGTGTTGACGGGGACGTTAAACCTCAAATCAAACAAATAATTATATCTGCGAGTGTTTTTTTTTTTTGGTTTGGGTTTTACGGCCCTTTCAAGATTATTTCACTCATATCGAGCCGATCGTTAATCAGAGGTGGGCGAAAACCGGAGTACCCGGAGAAAAACCACCTGACCTTCCGTTGCAGAACTTGGCGTCTCACACGTGGCCCGAGCGAGGCTCGAACCTACGGCGGTGAGAGACCTAATGACTAAGAGTCAGCGCTCTTATCCACTAGGCCACAGAGGCCCGTTAATCTGCGAGTGTTAAAAAGATACATATTTCGACATAATGATAAGAATTTCCCGATGTTTAAAAAATATATTATTCCAGTATACCAAGTATGTTCAGGTGTGCTTGGCTTCTGCTAGCTACCAATGGTTATGCTTGTAGCCACCTAGCGGAGACATTCACAACAAGGGACATCATAAGGGTTAACCATTGTCCTGCTGAGCCCAGATATGCATTACCTTTCAAACAATGAAGATCCAGATCAGATGGCTTCTGAAGAAGCCATCTGATCAGGATCTTCATTGTTTGTCATTCAGCTCATGAATTTGTTGCAATAATTTGCATCAAGTAATCTGATTGGTTGTTAATCAGTGGGTGTGGCATATTTGAATATTCAGCAGGACAAGGGTTAAGAAAGGTCAAAGTGACTGTGCTCTTATTATGATCTTAGGAACATGTGTTCTCATAGTTATAACTATAACAACTGTAACAGAAAAATTTTACATGCACAACACATCAATCATTTCTAATGTAAACAATATTAATGTATCTGTATTTATCCTATGTATTCCAAAAGACAGGCCTGAGCAAACAGTGTAAACCCAGATGAGATGCCGCAGAATGCGGCATCTCATCAGGGTCAACACTGTTTGCCACACATTCAGCTACCGTAAGGCACAACATCGGGTAGTTAATTGTTCTTGTTCAAGTTTTTTAACAAGTATGGTAAGGAGTTGAGGTGTACAAATATTTAGGTACTTCCAGCAAAAGTGTTTTTTTTTTACTGACTGTATATACCGGTAGCCAAGAGGCCAAGACTATGATCAGCATTATTTTGCTGTGCAATGCATGGATGATTGAACATGAGTTAAAGCTTCTACATGCAGCTGAGTAAGGCTGAAGTCAGCCAGTCAGATAAGGAAGGCTGTTTGTTTGTTTGATTTGAGGTTTAACATCCCCGTCAACACTGTATAGGTCATTTTGGAGACGTTGCTTCCAATTTTGTGTGACTTTTACCCGACATTGAGATGAAATGACATCTCAAGCCCTGTCGCCCAATGAAACCAATAGGGTTTAAAAGCATGGACGGTCCAACTCACACCGCTTTATCTGGGCAGGCTTAGATCCTTTAAGCGGTTTACCAGTATTCGTGTGCAGTTGGTTTCAGCTCTGCTTGGAAGCATCATGCAGCCCATTTATTTCTACAAGCCCCAATGGGCGGGGGCTGGAAGGAAGACTGTAGTCAGTCAAGGAAGGCCATAGTCAGACAAGGATTAGGAAGGTGTTAGATAGACCAGGTAGGCTGTAATCAGAAAAGGAAGACTATAGTCAGACAATAAAGGTTGAAGTCAGACAAGCAGAGTTCTAGTTAACTCCTTTGGAGTAATTTACTTCTTCTCATTTTTGGAAGGTTTAAACAGAAAAGTATGGTAAAACTCAAACTACAGTAAAATTCTGTTATTAAGACCATCTAAAATTAAGATTAATTCTGGTTTAAAAAGCTTATTTAGTAGATTGCAGTTATTCTTTCTTTGTATTTTCTGCATAATATATAAGTGTCCTGTGGTCACAGACCACGTTTGGGGCTGTTCAAAAGTGGTCTTAAAGAACACTTTTGACCAGTCCCAAAGGTGGTCTTAATATAGGAATTTTACTGTATTTATGGAGGACAGCATTTTTGTTCTGATTTTCAAAATCCTGGTGAGAACTCTATGACAAGGAAGGCTGTAGTCCGACAAGGAAGGCAGAAGTCATGCAGATAGGAAGCTATAGTCAGGCAAGGAAAGATGTAGTCAGAGAAGGAAGGCTTTAGTCAGAAATGGAAGGCTGTCTTTATACAAGGAAGGCTGTAGCCAGACAAGGAAGGCCATAGTCACTAGTCAGACAAGGAAGCAGTTGTCCAATAAGAAAGGCTGTAGTTAGGCGAGGAAGGCTATAGTCAGAAAAGAAAGGCTGTCCTTATACAAGGAAGGCTGGAGCCAGACAAGGAAGGCAGTAGTCACTAGTCAGACAAGGAAGCAGTTGTCCGATAAGAAAGGCTGTAGTTAGGCGAGGAAGGCTATAGTCAGAAAAGAAAGGCTGTCCTTATACAAGGAAGGCTGGAGCCAGACAAGGAAGGCAGTAGTCACTAGTCAGACAAGGAAGCAGTTGTCCAATAAGGAAGGCTGTAGTCAGGCGAGGAAGGCTTTAGTCAGAAAAGAAAGGCTGTCCTTATACAAGGAAGGCTGGAGCCAGACAAGGAAGGCCGTAGTCACTAGTCAGACAAGGAAGCAGTTGTCCAATAAGGAAGGCTGTAGTCAGGCGAGGAAGGCTTTAGTCAGAAAAGAAAGGCTGTCCTTATACAAGGAAGGCTGGAGCCAGACAAGGAAGGCCGTAGTCACTAGTCATACAAGGAAGGAGTTGTCCAATAAGGAAGGCTGTAGTCAGATAAGAAAGGCTGTCCTTATACAAGGAAGGCTGGAGCCAGACAAGGAAGGCAGTAGTCACTAGTCAGACAAGGAAGCAGTAGTCAGATAAGGAAGGCTGTAGTCAGACAAGAAGGCAGAAGTTAGAGAAGGAAGGCTGCAGTCAGCCAAGTAGTGAGGCAAGGAAGGCTGTAAATCTGAGACAAGGAATGTTGAAGTCATGCGAAGAAGGCTGAAGTCAGACAAGGAAGGCTATAGTCTGACAAGAAATAATGTAGTCAGATAAAGAAGGCTGTAGTCAGACAAGAAAGGCAAGGTCAGACAAGAATTTGAAGGAAAGCTGTAGTCAGACAAGGAAGGCGGTAGTCAGCAAAGCAGCCAGGCAAGGAAGGCTGAAGTCAGACAAGGAAAGCTTTAGTCTGACAAGAAAGGCTGTAGTCAGATTAGGAAGGCTGTAAGCAACAAGAAAGGCTGTAAGCAGACAAGACAAGAATTCCGCCGAAGGCTATGTCGCGCCTGTGGGGGCGCAAAGTCACCCAACCATGATACTGTATGTAGGTCAAGGTCAAACATAGATACTTGCACAAAAGTTTCCATTCTTAAATGCAAGCTTGTACCAAGTATCATTAATGTAGCTCTTATAGTTCTTGAGAAATAAACTTGACCATTAGGGTGAACGCTAGGGCGGTCACAATATTTTACAAAGTCAGTGAACCATGAAAAATAGGTCAAGGTCAAATATGGATGCTTGTGTGTAAGTTGTCATCCCCAGATACAAGTTTGTACCAAGTATCATTAATGAAGCTCTTATAGTTCTTGAGAAATAAACTTGAACCTCAGGGTGAATGCTAAGGTGGTCGCAATATTTTACAAAGTCAGTGAACCATGAAATGTAGGTCAAGGTCAAATATGGATGCTTGCATGTAAGTTGTCATCCCCAGATACAAGTTTGTACCAAGTATCATTAATGAAGCTCTTTAGTTCTTGAGAAATAAACTTGAACCTCAGGGTGAACGCTAGGGTGGTCACAATATTTTACAAAGTCAGTGAACCATGAAATGTACCGGTAGGTCAAGGTCAAATATAGATGCTTGCATGTAAGTTGTCATCCCCAGATACAAGTTTGTACCAAGTTTCATTAATGAAGCTCTTATACTTCTTGAGAAATAAACTTGAACCTCAGGGTGAACGCTAGGGTGGTCGCAAATGTTGACGCCTTGACAAACGGACAGACGGACGAACAGACGCCTATATCACGCCATGCTAATAGCAGGCGCGACAAAAAGCTGTAGTCAGATAAGAAAGGCTGTGACAAGACAAAGAAAGCCGTATTCTCAATGACAAGAAAGACAGAATCATACAAAGAAGGCTGTAGTCAGACTGGGTGGAACTGCATGCAGCTGGCTGGATCAAGTCTTCCCTGATCACAGAGTCTGAAGTTACATATTTCTGTTTGATGCATTACAAGTATACATGTACATGAAAATAAATATTTTGCCAAAATTCATATACAATTAGACCTCTTTATAACACAGTATGTAATAAGATGGTGTTAAGAAGGCTTCTCAAAATGTATATATTACCTAGAAAAATGATCATAAATGATCATTTTTTCTGGATAATCTTGACATTTTCTGTTTGGATATACATGTGTAAGACAGCTGTTTAACCCTTATCTTGCTGTTCACGACAACCCCTATCTTTGCAAACAGTGTAGATCCAGATCAGATGGCTTAAGCCATCTGATCAGGATCTTCACTGTTAGGCATTCAGTTCATGAATTTGTAGCAATAAATTACATCAAGTAATTTGATTGGTTGACAGACAGAAATGGGTGTGGCTTAAATGAATATTCAGCAAGATAAGGGTTAACTGACACAGTTCAGCTTTGGAGTTACCAGTGTTATAAAGAGGCCAGATGTAGTTTGCTCATTTACCTATGTGATGGAGTGCTGATAAGCCCCAGCTATGGAGAAACATAAACAAAAGCAAAAAAATCAGTTGCTTCCACATTGTGTCACATGTTAAGACTTCAGTCTGGCCAACTTCTTGGTATCCCAAACATCTGTGATGCTTCAACAAATTCTGTTCCTCACAAAGTCCAGTTATTCTCTTCTCTGTTGATCACTGAAACATAAAATCGAAACACTGACAGCACTGGGGGGTCGATTGTCTCTAACTCTAGGCTGGGAAAATGGTCCTGAGCGGGAACTTAAGACAGTTTTGTTAGGCCCTTAAATTCCTGGGGCCAGTTGTTCAAAGCCTTGTTGGTCTCCTACCTGTATGACAGTCAGAATTATCTCAAAACTGTTTTCTTCAATAACCCTTCAGTTAAGGTGTTGAATGTTGGAAAGAAAGTATCAGGAAAGAAAGTATCAGGAAAAAAAGTTTCGGAAAAAAAGTATCAGGAAAAAAAATATCAGGAAGAAAGTATCAGTTTCATGTAAAAAGGATAGTATATACCGTATTTGCCCTAATTACCGCACATGCTCCTATAAGCGCACATCAAAGCTATTTTTGAAAAGGAAATGCATAAGCGCACACTTTACAGTAACCTCCCCTTGAAGCTCTCACAGTAAAACTATAAAAACGTACCTTTATTTCTTCAATAGTGAAGGCAATGCTTAAGTATCCTTTTTTGTCCCATTAAATATCTGTATGCATCATCGCGGAAGCTATTGTTTTCGTATCAAGTGTGCGCTAATTAGGTAGATTTTTCACCATGATTTTTTGACATGATTTGAAAACAAGAGGACCAAGCTACCTTGGTCCTGTATCGCTCACCTGAGCTAACAGATTCAAAGTTTCAGGAAGTGCCAACCTTTACTGAAGGATTAATGGAAGGACATGGTGATGACAGGGTAAGCATTTTCTGCAAATCAAGTAGAATGTAACTCTATGATAAATAAGCTGACCTCACCAGTTTTCAAACTCATTCAAGCTTTTATTCCTGACTTGCTAAGAAGATCGGATATAAACTGCTGGAGCTATGGTGATTACAAGTTCAAAAATAAGCAATTAACTGCTGCAATCAAAGAGATGTTACTCTGTGACAAACAGGCAAACCTCACAAGTTTTCAAACTCCTCCGAGCTTTTCTGCCTGACTTATTTGTTTGTAAGTTTCATGAAGATCCGATCAAAACTGAAGAGGCAGCAGTGCTAACAAGGTCGAAAATAGGCATTTTTAAGCAATCAAAGGCACGTAACTCTATGATAAATGTGCCGACTTGGCCAGTATTCAAACTCATCCAAGGTTTTATTCCCAGCCACCTTACATATAAGTTTCAGAAAGATCCGATCAAAACTGAAGGGGCTACGGTGATGACAAGGTCAAAATTTGGCATTTTTAGCAATCAAAGGGATGTTACTCTAAAATAAATGGGCCGACTTGGCCAGTTTTCGAACTCATCCGGGATTTTATCCCCAGCCACCTTACATTATAAGTTTCAGAAAAATCTGATCAAAACTGAAGGGGCTACGGTGATGACAAGGTCAAAAATCAACATTTTCAACCATCAAAGGGACATAACTCTACAATAAATAGGCTAACTTGGCCTGTTTTCGAACTCATCCAAGATTTTATCCCCCCCCCACCTTACATATAAGCTTCAGAAAGATCCGATCAAAACTGAAAGGATATGGAGATGACAAGGTCAAAAATCAGCATTTTCAGCAATCAAAGGGACGTAAATCTATGATAAATGGACCAACATGGCTGGTATTTGAACTCATCCTAGGCTTTATCCCCAGTCACCTTACATATAAGTTTCAGAAAGATCTGATCAAAACTGAAGGGGCTACGGTGTTGACAAGGTCAAAAATCGACATTTTCAGACATCAAAGGGACATAACTATATAGTAAATGGGGCAACTTTGCCGGTTTTTGAACTCATCCGAGGTTTTATCCCCAGCCACCTTACATATAAGTTTCAGAAAGATCCGATCAAAACTGAAGGGGCTACAGTGATGACAAGGTCAAAAATCAACATTTTCAGCCATCAAAGGGACCTAACTCTATGATAAATAGGCCACCTTGGCCGGTATTCGAACTCATCCGAGGTTTTATCCCAAGCCACCTTACATATAAGTTTCAGAAAGATTTGATTAAAACTGAAAGGGCTACTGTGATGACAAGGTCAAAAATCGGCATTTTCAGCAATCAAAGGGACGTTACTCTGTGATAAATGGACCAACTTGACTGGTTTTCGAACTCATCCGAGATTTTATCCCCAGCAACTTTACATATAAGTTTCAGAAAGATTCGATCAAAACTGAAAGGGCTACGGTGATGACAAAGTCAAAAATCAGCTTTTTCAGCAATCAAAGGGACGTTACTCTAAGATAAATGGGCTGACTTGGTCTGTTTTCGAACTCATCCAAGATTTGATCCCCAGCCACCTTACATGTAAGTTTCAGAAAGATCCGATCAAAATTGAAGGGGCTACGGTGATGACTAGGTCAAAAATCAGCATTTTTAGCAATCAAAGGGACGTAACTCTATGATAAATGGGCCGATGTGGCCGGTTTTCGAACTCATCCGAGGTTTTATCCCCAGCCACCTAACATATAAGTTTCAGAAAGATCCGATCAAAACTAAAGGGGCTACAGTGATGACAAACATTTTCCCATTGTAAGTCTATGGGACCTTGTGATTGCCATAGCAACCAAAGTTTTCAAGCGATTTCAAAAAAAAGCTTATGTCATCAATGCCCCACCAGAGGAAGGGAACGGTGCGGTAATTAGGGCGAATATGGTATATAAAGAATTAAGATTTTAATGCAGTTGCCATCTTAAGGTAAATTTGAGTCTATCTGATGCATGTGGCATCTCAGATCATGTTGTTGGTCTTTTACCACACATTGAGATGAAATGAAATCTCAAGCACCGCCGCCCAACGAAACCAAATAGGGTTCATGAGCATGGATGTCCGACTTGCATGCTTTAATTTGTTTAACTGGAGGTTTAACGTGTCATTCTCCACTACATAGGTCATTTTGGAGATGTTGCTTCCAATTTGTGGGACTTTTACCTGACATTGAGATGAAGTGACATCTCAAGCCCTGCTGCCGAATGAAACCAAATAGGGTTCATCGACTCGCATCACTTGTTCGATTGGAAGTTTAATGTGCCCATCCACACTATATAGGTTATTTTGGATACGTTGCTTCCAATTTGTGGGACTTTTACCAGATATTGAGATGAAATGTCATCTCAAGCCCTGCCCCCTAGTGAAACCAAATAGGGTTTATGAGCATGGAGGTCCGACTTGCGCACTTTAGAGTTTGTTTAATTGGAGATTTAACTTCTCCCTCTACACTATATAGGTCATTTTGGAGACAATGCTTCCATTTATGGGACTTTTACCAGACATTGAGAGCAAGTGACCTCTCAATCCCTTTTATAAAGCAAGAGTTGCAAAATTAATTATTAAACTGAAAAATAAATCAAAACAGTATCCTAATCATCATATCATTGTAACATCAGAAGCAAATACGGATAAAACTGATACTTTTGTTTTTCCTGACACATTTTTCCTACCTGAAACTGATACTTTTTTCCGATATTTTTTTCCTGATTACCTAAGGTGTTATGTGCAATCCAAACGACCCCCGCCCATCGGGGCTTGAAGAAATATATGGGCTGCATGATGCTTCCAGGCAGAGCTGAAACCAACCCGCACACAACTACTGGTAAACTGCTTAGAGGATCTAAGCCTGCCCAAGCAAAGCGGTGCGAGTCAGCCCGTCCATGCTTATAAACCCTATTGGTTTCATTGGGTGGCAGGGCTTGAGATGTCATTCCATCTCAATGTCAGGTAAGAGTCCCACAAAATTGGAAGCAATGTCTCCAAAATTACTTTTACAGTGTTGATGGGGATGTTAAACCTCAAATCAAACAATATGCAATCCAAAAGGACTATTTTAGACAATTTTTAGCAATAAACTGTCACTTGTTTGACAGTGCACCTTTATGGTTGACTGCAAATCCCCTTGTTTATTGTACTTAATTATGTCCTTTAAAAAGTCATAAACTGTATTTTGATAACAAGTGTGAGTGACACCAGTGTGAAAGTGTGCCTGACCAGTGTCATGTCAGTGTTTGGATTCCAAGACATTTGCCCCCCAATGAAAAAATGCATTAATGGACCTTTGCCCCCCCCCCCCCCCCCCCCCCCCCGATGAAAATACAACCCGGACATTTGCCCCCCAGTGCTTATTTTTTGTATGGACATTTGTCCCCCAGTGCTTATTTCGCAGGTAAACATTTGCCCCCCAGTGCTTATTTCAGAAAGGGACGATTGCCCCCCCCCCATACAGAAACTGTTGTGTCGGTATGAAAAATATGTGAAATGATCTTGAAAGGGTTGCTATCACCATAATTATCATGCACTCCTCACGATAAGAACACTTTTAAAATGCAGCAATGAAAGCAAACAAGAGTCTTCATAGCTTGCCTGAAAGTGACCTTGATGTCATAGGCACAGATATTGCTGATCTTTATCATCAAACCAATTATGAACCAATCCTTCATATGGTTGGGAAAATACGAGGTTTTAAAAACTTTACCACAAAGTCTGTGTGTAGAAACCTTTGTGGTGTAGTGGATTAGCTACTCGCCACATAAACCAGGGGTTGTGGGTTCGATCCCGAGCTTCTCCAGACTTTTGGATCAGTCTTTACACCGAGGTTCCATCTCTGTATGACCTTAACTGTTGGTGGGACATAAAACTCAAACACACACATAAAGTCTGTGATCTTGACCTTCAGGTCATTGGCATGGGCTGAGATATTGCTGAATACAACTTTGGGGAGCAAATGTCCCTTTCTGAAATAAGCACTGGGGGCAAATGTCCACCTGCAAAATAGGTACTGGGGGGCAGATGTCCATACCAAAAATAAGCTCTGGGGGGCATATGTCCGGGTTGCATTTTCAACTGGGGGGCAAATGTCCATTTATGCATTTTTTCATTGGAGGGCAAATGTCTGGAGACCCAGTGTTGTGTGTATTAGAGAATGGGAGCTGTGGCCCAAACATGTTCCAAACTTATCTTGTTTGTATCAGTGATCGGCTTGCTAACAAAATAGCCCTATGTGCTTACCTTACAAAATCTATCAATTCAAGCTTGCAAAACTTAAACTTCTTGTCACCTATGGTTAATGTAACATATCTCTTCACTTAGCATAAAAAACCAGAACAAGCTACCAGTGGGCAGTGCCACCCTCTGATATATTTTTCGAGCTTTCAGGGGTGTAAAATTCCACTGGCCCGCTCACATTTGCGAGTAAGTTTTAGGGCAGGGCGAGTAAGGTTTTCTAAACTGACCTTACTTTTTCTTCATTTTTAGCACTTAAATGAAAAGTTTAGACTATAAGGGCGAGTAAGCTTGAGGGAAATTTTACACCTCTGCAAGGCTTGTAGAACAGAATAGACTAGAATAAAGTTTATTTCCAATCATTGTATGTAATATGAATGAAGAAGTCAAGAAGCTATAAGAATCTATAAATGTGCTTGTAAAAGCTAAACCAAATATAAAATTTCTAAATGGACCAAGTGAGTGAGGGCATCAAAGTTACTGAATGGGTGGGGGCATCAATATTACTGAAGCAGCAGGGTGGGGTATGCATCACTTAAATCTTTGGACTGGTATGCAACATCGGTGCAAGTATCGTTAGAACATACCCGCATCTATAAACTGTGTCATAAAACTTTAATCAAATGTAAAATCTAAGTCCATGACCTTGAGGTCAAGGTCACCGTGGGTGCGGGAGGGGACATACATCAGGAAATTTTGAGGAAATCTTTGGACTGGTATGCAACATTGATGAAAGTAACAACTGAATTTTGTCTTAAAATTTAGAACATACAGATACACTACAGGAATCTATAAACTTTGTCATAAAACTTTAACAAGATGTAAATTTTTTAAGTCTGTGACCTTGACGAAGTCACTGTGGGGGAGAGGGGGGTAGGACATGCATCAATGAAATCTTTAGACCAGTATAGAACTTCAGTGTAAGTATCAACTAAATATATCAAAGGGTTCAGAAGATACAATCTCATAGAAACTTTGACACAAAACTTAAATTTAACCAAAATGTTAACGGAAAGACGGACACATGGATGCACGGACGAACTGCAGGACAAAAACTATAAATCCCCATAGCATACTTTGTATGCCAGGGGTATAATAAACAGGCAGTATAATTTAGCATTGAAGACAAAAGAAGGATCTTTTTATTTCAAGTTGAGAGATGTGCCCTTTTCACGTGGCTGTGAATCGTATAAAGTGCCCTTTTTACATATTTTTGCACTTTGAAAGTGCCCTTTTTCCTGACCAGCACCATGGCCTTTTTAGGAGCGCGGGGAAACACTAAATAGGAAGCAATTTTTGTGAAAATTGTTATGAGTGCTATTGTTCAGTGTGTACTGCTTTGTTATTCATTTAACCTTTGTTCCAGCTTACATGTATTTATACATCTGCATGTATTTGTTTGATTTGAGGTTTAACGTCCCCGTCAACACTGTAAAGGTCATTTTGGAGACGTTGCTTCCAATTTTGTGGGACTTTTACCCGACATTGAGATGAAATGACATCTCAAGCCCTGTCGCCCAATGAAACCAATAGGGTTTATTAGCATGGACGGTCCGCCTCGCACCGCGGTTCCTGGACAGGCTTAGATCCTCTAAGCGGTTTACCAGTACTAGTGTGCGGGCCGGATTCAGCTCTGCGTGGAAGCATCATGCAGCCCATATATTTCTTCATGTAGGAGTCCAAATCTGAATTAGCATCACGAAACACGCCTATATAATTCTGACCCCCTTGAACCCCACTTTTATGTCTTAAAACAGGGGTTTCCAGGGGTATACATTATTTTCCTTATTTCTGCTCCAAGCCATAGGCTGTGGGTACTCACTAGAACCACCTCATTGAGGTTGTTCTAACGAGCTCCCACATAATTTGATCATGCTTACTATAAATACAATGAATACCCATCTGTAGTAATCTGACAATGTGCTCATAAACCATCAGGTTAACCCTTGACCTGCTGAATATTTAAATATGCCACACCCACTTCTGAATATCAACCAATCAGATTACTTGATGCAAATTATTGCAACAAATTCATAAACTGAATGACAAACAATGAAGATCCTGATCAGATGGCTTCTTCTGATCTGGATCTACATTATTTGAAAGAAAAGGCATATCCGGGCTCAGCAGGAAAAGGGTTAAAAAATTCATGTTATTAACATAACACCCCAGTAGTAGGGTTTAACTTTACATATATGCAGTTTGTGTATACTCATTAAACCACCGCAATCAGTTCTGACATGCACCCACCAACATATATATGTCATGAACAGCTCTCTCAACCCCACTTTTATAATTATATAGAGAAAACTTGGGTATGCATTTTCTTATTTCTACGCCAAGACATATTTTGTGGGTACTTGTTAGAACAGCCTCAATGAGGAGCACCAAGTTGGCAACAATCTATGGTTTGAGTAGAAATAAGAAATATCACAATTTTTCATATGAAGATTTAATAACCGTTTTGATACAAGAAAGAATGCCTTGTTTGTTTGAAAAGAGGTTTTACGTCCCAGTCAACACTATTTGGGTAATTTCGGAGGCTTTGCTTGCAATTTTGTGGGACTTTTACCCGACACTGAGATGAAATGACATCTCAAGCCCTGCCGCCCAAACAAACCAAAATGGTTTATACATGTATGTGGGGACAGTCCGACTCACACCACTGTGCCTGAGCAGGCTTAGACCCTCTTAGCAGTTTAGCAGTACTCTTGGACTGTCAGTATCAGCTCTGCGTGGAAGCATCATGCAGCCCAATCTATTTCTCTGAGGAGGCACTATGTCACATGGAGGTGTTATCGCAATTGCCGCTTGGACTATAAAAATTAGAAAAAACATCACAAATTATCATCTGAAATACATAAGTGTGTTATTGTAAAGGTAGATATTACCATGCTTATTGATTGATTTGGTTTTAAGGTAACCATGCTTATCAATATCATTCAGTATAAACAGGCTATAAAACTTTTTCATGCTCAACTCAGCTGAGCATGAAATTTATCCTGCTCATAAATGTTAAACAATTGATGGCATTTCAGGATAAATTTTAACTTCTATTCATCTAAGTACAAAAATACTTATTTTATCAACATTTTATATTTTATATTTTTTTTTTGCATAAAAAAAAAGTACTGGACTGGTTACCACCCGGGAAATCCTGCTCGTAATGCTCAGATGTGAGCGAGTAGCAGTAATAGGAGAAAAAGAAGAAGCATTTAAAAGTTCATGCTCAAATGTGATGAGCATGAAAAAAGGTTTATAACCTAGGGGCCTGGTTTGTTGTTGTATTTGAGGTATGTATGAAAAAAATTCACATAATCAAACAAACTACTTAACCCATTGTATGCGGGGGGGGGGGGGCCCTAAAGGGGTACCTTCACAAACAGTGCAGGCCGAGATCAGACGCCGCGATCAGGGCCTGCACTATTTGCAACAGAATTTTCTGTCAAAAATGGAGTAAAAACGAAAAATAGGTCTGACACCCCTTACATGACGAATGGACTTGTCCAACATTAGCAATGGAAGAGTCAACTAGTATACAATGGGTTAAACATTGATAAAGGAACAGCAAACCCTCCGTGTCAATTGTTTTCTTTGATCCACAAGAAACCCTTGACCTAATCAGGTCACATAAAAATGGCCGACAAAATTGTGTTTTGCCTTGGTTCTGACACACCTAAAACACAAATTAAACGTTTGACACCTCAGCAATGAACATCGCAAATGTTTATTGGGCATATTTACTTGATATCAAACCAAATATGCAGCAAAAATACTAACCTAAATGTTTCACACGTGCCCTTTCCACTACAATAACAGCTCAATACACACAGAAAAACAAACAAATGAAAAATATTGGGGTTACTCCAATTATGATTTACAAATAAATACTCCAACATACAAGCATGACACCTGTTTCAAAACACACAAAGAACAATAATTTATCATAAAATTGTTACTTTATCACTTGCACGTGCAATAAATATGAAATATCCGTTCAAATTGTAAACACAACGTTGTTTTTTATCGTCCGTAATTGACACTTTTCCAAATTTGGAACTGTGACGTACAAGCACCTGCTGTAGCGACATCTAGCGTATCTGGGTCAAATGCGAAATTTATGAATGAATTTCCACCGTAGCGTATCATATACGGTGTAAAACTATTCAGCAAAGGGCAACACAAATACTTGAATGTAACCAAATTTTGATTGATTTGGGGTCCCCGTCAACACTATTTAGGTCGTTTTGGAGACGTTGCTTCCAATTTTGCCAGTGGGCTTTTACCCGACGTTGAGCTGAAATGGCATCTCAAGCCCTACCGCCCAATGAAAGCAAAAGGGTTTAATTGCATGGAAGTCCGACTCGCACCATTTTGCCTGGGCAGGCTTAGAGCCTCTAAGCGGTTTACCAGTACTCATGTGTGCGGTCGGCTTCAGCTCTGCGTGGAAGCATCGTGCAGCAGAATCTATTTCTTGGCGGGGGCCAAAAACTAAATGGGACTCACTTTACTTAGCCTATGTAGAATAACATGTGGTTATCAGTATACTTTGAATGTATAATCCCTCTTGGATTTTATAACATCACGCAGGTAAAAATGCTAATAAAACACTATCTCGTAAAGCACCGGTAAACGTAACTAAGAATATGTAGGCCAACACGTGCGTGGAGTCTGGTAGCTCAGTGGTTAGTGCACATGCCTCAGATGCTAGAAGCCACACCCCCCCCCCCCCCCCCTCAGTCCGATCCCCGGTAGCGGTAATAAAATTGTGGTGTCTGAACATGCTCCACTGGCATCATTTGCAGAAGTGCACCGTCCTTCGGATCGGGACGTTAACTGGGGGTCCATCCTCTGTGAAGGTAAAATATTACTACCGTAATTACATTATTACTGTGCAGGCTTTCATCCTGCAAATCTGGTGTGTGTGTAATGTACACCTGCCGAAAATGCCCGCGAGGGCGCAGGCAGTATACGAAGAAAGAAAGAAACTCATCCCATGCAGGCCTCAGATGAAAGTTGGCTTCTTGGATGGTGATGTTCCTTGTGCGCCATCCTAATTAACTAGGTTAGCTAGAGTGTCCGTCATTAAACTGTGTCCAACACTCGAAAAAAATTATCAAGTGCTATAAATCTTCTCAATCAGAGTTATCGGTATCATAAACTTCGCAAAGCCTTTTCTGAGTTCTATAGACGGCATTTCGATTTAGTTTCAAAATTTTCTGTCGGACTTTTATGATAACTTCGTGTATAAACCAAGAAACATAATGCTTGCAATGATTACAGTACACAATTTCGTAAAATCATCCTTCGGAATCAACATATTTGTCTAAACCACGTCAGAACCTAGGGCGAGGATTGAGACCATCACGGGAACAAGTCCGTGCAATAAAGACCCCCCTAAACCCCACTTTATATAGAGGAAACTGGGGTTTACGGGGGTAAACATTATTTTCCTTATTTCTCCTCCAAGACATAGGTTGTGGGTACTCGTTAGAACCGCCTCATTGAGGCGGTTCTAACGAGCACCCAAAACCTATGTTTGAGGTATAAATAAGAAAAATATCACAAATTTTCATCAGAAAAATTACCTTTTTTGAGGTTTGAAAAATGCACTATTTCGCACGGATGTGTTATCGTACTGCCAAGTAAAATCGGTTTAAACCCACGATATTTTTACTGCCCGTTTCAAGTCGGTACTTCTGTTGTGGTTTATTATTATTGTGTGTGTGTGTGTGTGTGTGTGTGTGTGTGTGTGTAAATTCGGGTTTAACGTCGCTTTCAGCAATCTTTCAGTCCTATCACGACGGTGTCTGGTTGCGACAGGGAGCTCATTGCTCACTTTTATAGTGCTGCCTCACTGAAGTATCATGTCCCAGACACATTACATGATACCACACCCAGTTACATTATCCTAACACTGGATCGACCAGTCCTAGCTCTACCCCGTAAATCTGAGTGCCAAGCGAGGAGCAGCTAGTACCATTTTTAACGACTTTGGTATGTCGCGGCCCGGGATCGAACCCGTGACCTCCCGTTCCCCGGAGCGGACACTCTACCAACTGAGCTATCGGGCCCGGTAGGTTTATTATTGTAATAATTTGTCTTTTCATGTATGTACTGCTAAATATTTTTTTTATTTTGGATAGCCGTTTGGCCATTTTGTGGAAAAAAAAATCCGCTTGTGACATAGTGGTGAAGTTTCACGTTGGTGTTTCTTTCCCTTTGGTGTCTGATTGGGAGGCGTGAAGTAATTGTTTCGATTCCTGGTTATTGCCTTGACTGCTATTTTAGACCTTCTATGAGGTATGTCCGTAGGCTTCAGCTCTGCGCGGAAGCACTGTGCAACCCAATCTGTTCTCCAAGCCCAGATGGGTGGGGGCGCTGACAAAAGTTTGTGTTCATCCTATTAGGACATGATATAGTATCAAGCGATTTACATGGCATGTCAGGGACACGGGCGATAATTACAAGCAAGGGCTCAATTCCCTCTTTTACGGAGCGGACAAACGGTTGCAAAAAAGCCATTCTTTGGGGAACTGCAGGATAAAGCATTCAAGTAACCTGATCACTACATTCAACGACACAATAACTAGCCATGAAAGTGGCCAATCTTCCAGTTAATGGAAGGTTGAATTTAATTTTATTGAACGCATGATGTCATTGACCAATCAGTTCCTTCGCCCTTTCATAGTCTGATTCAGCGACTTCAATTCTTCCTTTTTTGTAAGTGGTGGAATACTTTGCCAGTCATTGTTCTGGCTATTTATAAGGTTGACACGATTAATCGTATAATCGATTAATCGATCGATAATATCCACAAAGATGATTATCATTTCTGATTTGCTTTTAATCGGTTACTTGATAGGTACAATTTACTACCCAAAGTCATGCCTAAAATAGCTGGATGTGTGGCAAACAGTGCAGACCCTGATGAGACGCCGCATTATACGCCGCATTATGCGGCGTCTCATCTGGGTCTACACTGTTTGCTCAGGCCTGTCGGTTCAAATATACATATGGTAAAGTGCAACATATGGTAAGAGTCATGCTCAGACAGAAAGTCAGACAGGTAAAATCATGACAAAAACCTTAGCGATTACTAATCGATTAGCGATCGCAATGACAGGATCGATAATCGATTATCTTTTCAGCTCCGATTAGCCAGCCCTAGCTATTTATGTCTGGGATTTGCCTAGACATCGCACACCAAGTGATTCACATACAAATCATGCGGATTCTAATGTCAACCTTAATTTCCTGTCTCAAAGTTTCTTTTTGTCCACTCCCTTCCTCTTTGCCTAAGGTTGAATTCCATTCCTTCCACGAACCTTTCTTCTCATCTCTGGAGTGATCGGCAGACGCCCCCGCCCATCGGGGCTTGAAGAAATAGATTTGGCTGCACGGTGCTTCCACTCAGAGCTGAGACCGACCGCGCACATGAGTACTGGTAAACCGCTAAGAAGGTCTAAGCCTACCCAGGCAAAATGGTGCGTGTCGGACCGTCCATGCATATAAACCCTTTTGGTTTCATTGGGCGGCAGGGCTTGAGATGTCATTTCATCTCGGTGTCGGGTAAAAGTCGCACAAAATTGGAAGCAGGCTCCAAAATGACCTTAATAGTGTTGACGGGGACGTTAAACCCCAAATCAAACAAACAAAAGAAACCAGTTTTTGAGGGAGTATGTTTTACAGCTTAATCTTGAATGTATGAAGTTATCAAATTAAAGTTCTCCTGTACTAAGGATCGATGGATACACGCCAATGGAATAATTATTTGAAACAATAAAATAATTGCAAATAGTTAACTGCCATTGCATGCTTAAAAATCTCCCTGTTTCCAGTTTGGATATTTTTTTCCAATAACAAATACATATAGTCATCAAAACGCAACATAAAATTAATGTTTTTCTAAAAGTGTGATATTGTCTTCACATTTAATTTTCATTTTGCCAATATCAAAATATGTTAAAAGTTACATGGCCGTTAAATTTTGTCCTCAAAACATATGAATTGAAACTAACTTGAGTTTGCTTTAATAAAATTCCACAAAGAAGAAGAAGAAGAAGAAGAAGAAGAAGAAGAAGAAGAAGAAGCCTATATAATGTTGACCCCATTAAACCCCACTTTTATACTGTAAAACTGGAGTTTACAGGGGTAAACTTTATTTTTTCTATTTCTGCTCTGAAATATAGATTGTGGGTATTCAGTACCCAGAATCTATATTTTGAGCAGAAATAAGAAAAATATCACAATTTTTCAACTAAAAAATCGATTTTTCGGAGGTATAGTTTACAATGTATTTGTATAGACGAGTTTTCGTAATGAGAACTTATCTTTCAATACCTGCTTAGGAATATCTGAATTTTGATGAATCTCGTAAAAGAAAGTGTATTGTATCGCCACCATTATAAATTACTACGTGGTTATTTAAACAGTTAAACATGGCGTTATTGTGACGTCACATTAACATCGGTACAACGTCATGACGTTTATGCAACGTCTGCAACGTCAAATCAACGTCGGTGCAACGACATAACGTTGTTCCGACGTTGATTTGACGTTTCACTAGCGACGTACCTGCTGTGAACAGTTAAACACGACCATTTTAGAAACTATTAAAACTAAGACAAGAAAAGAAGCCCGGTGCCGCAAGATAGACAACACAAGCATTGGCAAAAGACACCCGGTTGGTATATTGAATTCTTTCATGGCTTCAGACCGGTTTTCTGCTTCTATTAGGGTCTGGTTGGTTCATGTTTGTGTTTCTTTCCCTTTGGTGTCTCTGATAGGCGCTGTGGTTTAATTGTATCGATTCCTGGCAATTGCCTTCACTTCTATTTTTCTTGTTGTTTAAGAAATAGATCAGCTCTAACTGTGATTTGTTGAGTAATAAATCACAGTTTGGAGGTCATTTGTAAAGCAGATCAAATCACGAGCGCATAGCGCGCGTGAATTGTTTACTTACAACTGACCGATAAACTGTGATTTTTTACTCAACAAATCACAGACTATAGCTGATCTATTTCGATTCTAACACGCAATCATCGGCAATAATGTTGTTGTTTACTTCAAATTCTAACAACGTTTCGCCATTGTCAGTAGATTATAGACTGTAACACATGCAGTTATGTCCTTTTGTAACGTTTTCGGCGCGAGAAAGCGAAGTTACACCGTCTAACGTCAAGGAATCTACGAAGGACGTCATTTATCGGCACTATTAGTGACGTCACTCGTCACTGTCTTCCGCCCGTGATTTGTTGCATAATAATATAAGAATCTTGCATGGATGTGAGGAGTGGATGGAAAAATCCGTCCCGAGGGACACTGTCTGGCATCGCGAGGCTCGCATCGGGACGGATTTGTGTTAGATTTTTGATGAAAATTTGGATGGCGTTGTCTTCATGAAATACATCTTACAATTTATATTCATTCATTTTAAATTAAAATAATATATAGACTATGCAAAATTTACTTACACTCTGTATTAATTTAGCTTTTGAAATTCATTTGTTTAACGATTTTTTTATTTATACCGCTCTGCGAAATTAAAGAGTACACGTACATTGTTATTATCCACCCCCACCCCCCCCACCCCCCCCCCCCCCCCGCCATTGGGGCTTGAAGAAATAGATGGTCTGCATGATGCTTCCACGCAGAGCTGAAACCGACCGCACACGAGTACTGGTAAACCGCTTAGAGGATCTATTCTGCCCAGGCAAAGCGGTGCCAGTCGGACTTATAATGGGGAAAATTGAAAAATGACTTTTACACCTTTCAAGAAAATTTAAAAACTTTCATAGAAATGTTCCTTAAACAATATTATATCTGCCATATGATTTAAAGGCTAATTGGTTGCCACAGATGGCTGTCAGTTGTCGTCTGTTGTCTTGCAACAACACATTCAAGAGACATCAGACCTCTGAAGCCACTGGGCTGATTGGGTCCATATTTTAGCTGTTGCGACTTTGGGTGCAGGACTTCCATGGTTAATTAAAACACATGGCTGCCAGTGGCCAGTGCTCCCTGAGCTCTGGTGAGCAAAGTGGCCCATGGGCCTCTTGTTTTTTTTTGTTTGTTTGTTTTGTTTTGTTTTGTTTTGTTTTATTATTACTATTATTGTTATTATTATTATTATTTCTGTCCTTGTTTGTCTTTGCATGTATGTCCCCGTGTCTGGTGATATTTTATATTTGTTTGGCCATTTGTTTGGGAAAAGATTCTGTCCGTGCAATGTTTTAAACCGTTGCTTTATAGAAGTGAAGGCAATGGTCAAGAATCGATCTAATGACCTCACACCTCCCATCATAGACACCAAAGGGGAAAGAAACACGAGCATAAAATAACTTCATTATTCACCATATTTGCATTATTTGCTGGCTCCCAGCTTGCACATTGTCAATATTGGAAAAACAGGTAACCAGACCTCCTGACCTTGAAAGGTCAGGGGGGTCTGGTTACCTGTTTTTCCAACACTGATAACGTTCAGACAAGGAACCAGCAGATAATGCAAATAGGGTGAATAATGAAAGCTTAACAAGCGGAAAGCCAAAAGAACAGTTACTTTCCCACAAAATGATATTTTATATTTGTTTGGCCATTTGTTTGGGAAAAGATTCTGTCCGTGCAATGTTTTAAACCGTTGCTTTATAGAAGTGAAGGCAATGGTCAAGAATCGATTTAATGACCTCACACCTCCCATCATAGACACCAAAGGGGAAAGAAACACGAGCATAAAACAACTTCATTATTCACCATATTTGCATTATTTGCTGGCTCCCAGCTTGCACATTGTCAATATTGGAAAAACAGGTAACCAGACCCCCTGACCTTGAAAGGTCAGGGGGGTCTGGTTACCTGTTTTTCCAACACTGATAACGTTCAGACAAGGAACCAGCAGATGATGCAAATAAGGTGAATAATGAAAGCTTAACAAGCGGAAAGCCAAAAGGACAGTTACTTTCCCACAAAATGACCCACGGCCAACTGGAAGAATTATTTTGAGACTCAATTATAAATTAGGACTCAAGAATAACTTCGAATCAGTCGTTGTAAACGGACTATCGGTATTCGAACCATTGAAGTTTCACAGTAATAATACAAGAAGCAATCTTCTAAAACACCATCTCTCTTTTCTTTGTAAGATGTGAAGACCAGTAACATATAAAAGCAAGGTAGAAAATGCATGCTGACGCATTGTCGAACGACTCTACGAAATCATTTCTGTCGTACATATTCATAGCGTGTTATAGCCCCACACACGTGTTCCGAATTTGTGACCGGTATAAATTCACAGTTGAACAAATGAATAAATACGTAACAGTAATGTATCTGAAACTCGATATTGCTAAGTTAGTTAACAAATAAAAGTTAAAAAATTGTGAAATCATATTAGTAAATTAACGCACTGGATGGCCCCCGTACATCGGCGACCGCTTAATGAGTACAAAACCTAAAAATCCTTATGTCACATCATCTCAGTGTCGGGTAAAAGTCCCACAAAATTGGAGGTAACGTCTCCAAAATGACCTAAATAGTGTTGGCGGGGACGTAAAAGCTCAACAGGTGACATAGCCTGCAACTAATCAAAGTACTGGCAGCACTGCCATGTTATGTTGGAAACTGATCCTCTACGGAGACTAGTAGCCCTTAAATTACAATAAGATAAATAAATACCCTGTTCAGACGCCGCGCTCTGTGGCGTCTGATCTGGGTCTACACTTTTGCCAAAACATGATTCCAGTCCAGACTCTTACTGTTACTGTTACTGTTACTGTGTTCTTCGGAGCACTGTAAGTCATCTCTGACTTTTTACGCTCCACCGATCTTCTTTATACTTTAACATTGTCCGGTTCCGGGTTTAAATATTTTCAAAGTCAGTAAATTGATGAGATATCAAATCTCTTGTGTAACCACAATTTGTCTAATGCAATCTTAAAACTGTCCACACTTGTTTTGCACACAATTTCTTCTGGGAGGTTATTCCACTCATTTATGCATCTCATTGGAAAGGAATGCAGCCTCAACGACTTTCTTATGTGCTGTTTCTCCAAACGGAATAAATGTCCACGTGTGTTGTTATCGTTAAAAGTGAAAAATTTACTAATGTCAATGTTATCGAACCCATTGATTATCTTAAAAATCTGAATAAGATCAAATCTCTGTCTTCTGTACAACAATGTAGGTAGATTGAGGCTTATAAGCCTCTCCTCATATGGCAAGTCTTTCAATTCAGGAACAATTTTCGTAGCCCGTTTTTGAATATTTTCAATAAGCTGAATGTTCTTTTTAGATGAAGGATACCAGACTACAATTCCATAATCCACAATTGATCTAATCAATGTTTTATATAGCTGAAGAAACAGGTGTTTATCCATATATCTGAATGTCCTTTTAATAAGTCCTGTTAGTTTTTTACATCTGTTCACAACATTTAACACATGCTTGTTAAATTTCAAGGATTTTTCAAATGTTATGCCTAGGTCTTTCTCTTCTTCACACGAAGGAATATCAAAAATGTCATTGTTTTGATCTCTCAATTGATAAACTTTCTCGTATCTAACATGTCCATACTGGATAGCTTTACATTTAGGAATGGATATTCTCAACAACCACAAATCGCTCCAATCACATATCTCTAACAAGTCCTCTTGAATAGTGTCCTGATCTGCCACATCTTCAATTCTTTGATAGATCTTGCTATCGTCCGCAAATATCTTACATATAGATGTTAGTTTATCAGGCAAGTCATTAATGTAAATGATGAATAGTACAGGACCAAGCACTGATCCCTGAGGAATTCCAGAGGTAATTGGTTGCCATTCAGAGTACTCGCCATTCACATTCACTTTTTGTTTCCTATCTTTCAGAAAGTCCTCGATCCAACCGACTATTTCATCTCCAAAACCATATGCGCGTAACTTTAAGAGAAGCCTCTTATGAGGTACCGTATCGAATGCCTTTTTTATATCTAAATAAATGACATCAGTCTGTTTACTATCATCATATGCACTAGTTAGGTCATCCAAGACATCCAAAAGTTGCAATATACAGCTGCGCTTTTCTCTAAAACCGTACTGACTGTCTGAAAACAAATTATTTTCATTCATATGTCTCATAAGAACCTCTCTGACAGCTTTTTCGCATAGCTTGCATGGTATGCAAGTTAAAGACACTGGCCTATAATTTGAGGGATCAGTCCGTACACCTTTGTTCTTAAACAATGCTGATATTTTGGCTTCTTTCCACAGGGCTGGAATACATTGCTCTTCAAAAGTTTTGTTCATTAGTAGGCTCAGAGGTTCACACAATTCCTCAGCTGCTTCTTTCAAAACACGAGGGTGACACCCATCAGGTCCCATTGACTTGAATATGTTCAAGGTCTTCAGTTGTTTCAAAACTGTACTTTCATCGACAGTTAGTTTTGTCACTGGCGTTCCATTATACCGAATATCAAATAAGGGTAAAGGTCCAGGGGGTTCATTTACAAACACGGACGCAAAGAATTCATTCAAAAGGTTGGCTTTCTCTTTATTATCTGTGATCAATGTGCCGTCACTATCCTTTAAATCGGCCATTTTGGTCCGAGCTTTCGTCTGCTCACGTACATATGACCAGAAACCCTTCGTGTTTGTTTTTATATCTTGGACAATTAGCTTTTCAAAGTTCCTTTTAGCACTCCGTATAGTATTTGAACAGCGATTTCTTGCCATACGATATTTTCTGTAATTATCAGCAGTCTTGGTATGAACATAGGATTTCCAAGCCTTGTATTTGTTCTTGACACTCTTAAGACAATCTCTGTTAACCCATTTTTTCTTCCTGACAGTCTTATTGGAATTCTTAAGGGGGATATGTTTCTCTACAACCTTACTGATTTCACCAACAATAAAATTGTAACTGTCATCAACAGAGAGGGATTCAATCTGCTTCCAATCTATAGAACTCAAATCTGAACGAATCATCTCATAGTTTCCTTTATGATAGTTGCGTTTTACCAGTTCAAATTTATTATACTCGGGTGAGCAAGACAATTCTATCATTATGGAGACATGATCACTGGCACCTAGATTGCTACCATAATTAACACCCTGCACTATTTCTGGCTTATCAAGAATAATCAGGTCCAAAATATTTGAAGCCTGTCCGTCTCTGAATCTTGTGGGGCAGTCAATTAACTGTCTTACGCAACACTCTGGCTTTTCTGTAAATAACTGTTATCCGGATTTCCTACAAATCAGTAGTCACATGGACACCAGGGCTGGCTAATCGGAGCTGAAACGATAATCGATTATCAGTCATGTCATTGCGATCAATAATCGGTTAGTAATCGCTAAGGTTTTTGTCATAATTTTACCTATCTGGCTTTCTGTCTAAGCATGACTCCTTCCGTATGTTGCACTTTACCATATGAATATTTGAACAGACAGGCCTGAGCAAACAGTGTAGACCCAGATGAGACGCCGCAGAATGCGGCGTCTCATCAGGGTCTGCACTGTTTGCCACTCATCCCGCTATTTTAGGCATAACTTTGGGGAGAAAATTGTACCTATCAAGTAATCGATTAAAAGCAAATCCGAAATGATAATCATTTTTGTGGAATTTAACGATCGATTGATCGATTATACTATTAATCGTGTCAGCCTTAATGGACACCACCACCGACGTGCTTCAGTGCTTAGTAACTTTCAGTCGATTGGTAAGAATCGTTGTAATAGTTTCAAACGAAAGTTTATACTGCGCTGGGACCGGCTCCAATGTAAGTCCGAAGCCATAGCGATTCAACGGAATAATTTAAAAGTTCATTTGCTGTTGTTGTTGTTTTAATTTTAAGAACTATTTTATTTTGTTTTTGCATGCCCGCCCTTCATCCCGACCCCAATATTCGAATGATGATAACCGTTAGGACGTGGATCGTTTATGAAAACATGAATACAACGCGGGCTTAGGCGGAAATTTTTGCAAAGCAGCCATTTTTATGCCTCATCACAAAAAGTGGCGGTGTATTATAACATATTCTCCAAAATTTCGAGTATCCGTTCGTCCGTCAGCGTTTCGTGATATCGTGTCCGCTCCGTTTGAGATACCTTCACGAAACTTCACAAGAAAATAAATCACATCGAGATGACCTGCAGAATACATGGACCGTTACTCTGATCTCCAAGCCCATCTGGGCTTGAAGAAATAGATGGGCTGCATGAGCTGCAACTGACCACACATGAGTACTGGTAAACTGCTTAGAGGATCTAAGCCTGCCCAGGCAAAGTGGTGCGAGTCGGACCGTCCATGCTTATAAATCCTATTGGTTTCATTGGGCGACAGGGCTTGAGATGTCATTTCATCTCAATGTTGGGTAAAAGTCCGACAAAATTGGAAGCAACGTCTCCAAAATGATCTATACAGTATTGACGGGGACGTTAAACCTTAATCAATCAAATAAACAAACTCTGATTTTCCTCCATTTAGGGTTATTGCCTTTTGAACATTGACCTTCTTACCGCTCCCTAACTCTGACACCGTTAGTGATATTTTCAAGAAACTTTATACAAATGTATAGCACCAAGAGACGACGTGCAGAACATATGAACCATAACCCAATTTTGGAGTTATTGTCCTTTGAATATTAAACATAAACATTTATATCATGTACTCGTGTCCGCTCTGTTAGTTGAAAACCGTTCGAGAGATTTTCATGCATCTTTTCACAAATGTTAAGCATTATGAACACAGTAAATATTGAAAATAGCCATTTCTACCAATTGTACTCGTACCCCCTCTGTAAGTTAAAAACCGTTTCAGATATTTTGAATAAACATCACACAGATGTAAAGCATCATAAGATGAGGTGCAGAAAGCAAGAACCGTAACTCTGACTGACCTACTTCAAACGTTATGCCTCTTTGTACATTGAAAATAGTGATTTATCTGATATATTTGTGTCTTCCCTGTAACACGAAACCTGTTTGAGACATTTTCTTGAAACTCAATGCAAATACAGTAAAATTCCTATATTAAGACGACTTTGGGACTGTTCAAAAGTGGTCTGACTGTTCAAAAGTGGTCTCTTAGACCACTTTTGAACAGTCCCAAAAGTGGTCCCTGGCCAAAAGACACTGTTTTCAGAAAACACAAAGAAAGAGTAACTTCACCCTTCTAAATAAGCTTTTTAAACCATAATTATTCTTAATTTTAGGTGGTCTTAATACCGAAATTTCACTGTATATATCACTATGATATGATGTGCCAAACACAAGAACCATAACTCTGAATTACCTGCTTTTGGAGTTACCGCCCTTCAAAAAATTGACAACATTGGACATTTACATAGTGGTAAAATAAGTGAAATAATCCTAAACGGGCTGTAAAAAACAACAACAATAAAAAAAAAAACAAAAAAAAAAAAACATCTTATGCATATCGTCTACTGAGTGCAATAACGGTGTAACTGACATTTTGGCCAAAATAGTTTTTTTTTTATATAAATGGGTGCCTTAGGACTTGACACACTTGGTAAATAAGTTCTACAGCTGGATTCTGCCTCAATCATGATTTATTTCAGCATTTTGGGATTTTTTTTTGTCAGTTACACCCTTTTTGCTCTGACTTTTAGAAAGAAAAGTTGGCGCAAAAACAGTGTAAATGCACTTACCCCATTTTTGCGCAAAGTTTTTTAATACCTAAAAAATATTGAATCCTGCTGCTTGATATTTCAGAATAAGCATGTAAGTACCATGCAGAATGTATAAAATGTGACCTATTACCTAGCAAGTGTCTTTAATTTACTGCTTTACCATGTAAAAGGCAAAGAAATAAGGTTTGTACATTTACACCGTTTTAGCGCTGGATGCACTTACACCGTTTTTGCACCAAAAACACTCGGCGCAGAAATGGTGTATCAACCCTTAAATGCTAAATATTTCTATTCAAATGTCATTTATTCAACAATAAACATCACACACAAATGAAAGAAATCGCCATGAAGTTAAGAAACCAGCTTATAGTATGGTTTTCTATGCCATTCTTTAATAAAACAGTTTTTTGCCTCTCCTGAAAAGTTGCCATTTTGCACTTACAACGTTATTGCACTCATAAGACGATATGGTTTATCCATTGTCTGTCATTCATATTGATATTGTCATTCCTTCCAGAAAACCGGGGTGGTTCTGTTATTGGTTTTCTTCAGCTCCGGTTGTCCGTGTTTGTGGTGTTATGCTTTCGATCGTCACACCCACCCTCTTGTATGCTTGTAAGAAATGGACTATCTCTGCGGAATTGGAGAAAAAAATTAAGGTCTAAGTTAACAAATGAGATACTACTGTAAACCGCTTCACAATTCATCATTACGAAAGCACGTCTATTCAAATATATTAAAAATTTGAAATTTGACCCCCCCCCCCCCCCCCCCACACACACACACACACATAAATGATTTTTTTTCAGATAAAAAATGCTGATATTTTTTATATTTCTGCTGAAAACAAAGATTGTGGGAACTTTCTAGTACCCAGAACCTATGTTTTTGAGCAGAAATTCGACAATAATGTTTACCCCAGTAAACCCCAGTTTTACTTGACAAAACGCCGTGGGTTCGAGCCTCGCTCGGGTCACGTGTGAGACGCCAAGTTCTGCAACGGAAGGTCATGTGGTTTTTCTCCGGGTACTCCGGTTTTCGCCCACCTATGATTAACGATCGGCTCGATATGAGTGAAATAATCTTGAAAGGGCCGTAAAACCCAAACCAAAGAAAAAAAAAAATTACTTGACAAAAGTGGAGCTTCAGGGGGTCAAAATTATATAGGCTTGTTTTCATCATGTATATACTTGGGCCATATTACCAATGAGGATTTACGCATGCTTATCAATTGTCTTCCGCTATGGTCCAGAAAAACAGATCAGATTTTACGGACACATGTTACGTTTCTCTGGCGTGGAAAAGATAATTCTACGATGAACAGGACAAGGAACAAGACGAAGATTTGGACAGAAGAAAAGGTGGAAAAGCACATGCAAGACTGTCCCAGTTAAGGGCAGTTTAACCCTTTTTGTGCAAATGGAATCTTCCTCCTTATATATAGCAGGAGTCCATTTCAAATTGTAGGGGTGTCAGGTTGTGTTTTCTTCAAAATTTGTTTGGAAAATAGCTTAACTTTTCGCAAACAGTGTAGGCCCTGATCAGACGCCGCGTTCTGCGGCATCTGATCTGGGCATGCACTTTTTGCCAGGGTACCCGTTTTGGACTTACTGGTGCCAAAAAGGTTAAAACAATTAAAATGGAAAGTAACAATCTCGAAACCTTTACTACTTATAGAAGATAAAGGGGCATCTACATGGCGATTTTCATACACATGTATCTAGAACTAGGATTTTTGATAACATAAATTGTGGGTGCTCGTTAGAACTGCGAGATTGAGGTGGTTCTAACGAGTACCCGCAATCTATGTTTTTGAGCAAAAATAAGGAAAATAATGCACACCCTGTAAACCCCACTGGAAAATGACGCTTATTATCCAAAAGGCTTCATTTAGCAAGATTGCATATACATTTGTGTATAGAAAATGTATGAAATCTTGAAATAAAATATTGTTTAAACCAACCCCACTTTTCTCCAAATAAAGCGGGATTTAGATGGGTGTTCATTAAACGGATCTAAAGGATCTAACTTCAGAACTTATTTATTTTCACTGTAGCTGGTGTTGTGCCGTGTGGTAAAACGTCTCCCCCTACATCATCATAGTGCAGATTATATTTTCTGGTCCTTTCGGATCATTGAGTTCATTTGGTATCATTTTGAAAATAGAGTTCTGCTTAAGCCGGTGCTAGAGGGCTTGGCCGGTGTTGCACATTTCAGTACTGGTCATGAACAGACTCAATAAAACCGAGACTGCTATTTTCGTTTATTTGGTGTATTCCTTGCTTCCAAAAGATCTAACTTCAGAACTTATTTGTTGATCTGATGTTCATAAAATATTGGTTTGAAGTATGAAACAAGTATTTTACCACCCAGCAGGCACGTGACGTAATTGTGACGTCACATCGACGTCGGTACAACGTCATGACGTTTATGCAACGTCACATCAACGTCGGTGCAACGTCATGACGTTGCACCGACGTTGATTTGACGTTGCCCTAACGAGGTATGCCTGCTGGGCAGTCTTATCTATTTCACGGCCATTGTGGTGAATAAAATATCTGACATTTATGGGGTGCCGTTTTACTATTTAAACCATATTTATAAATATCCATAATTCGATTTATGGATATCCATAAAATCATGGATATCCATAAATACTTATGGATATCTATAAATAGGGAATAAATAATAAAAGGGCGCCCAATAGACATTTGGTTACGTTCTATATGTGTATCATCATGAATACACGCCTATATAATTTTGACCACATGAATCCCACATGAATATAATGTAAAACTGGGGTTTACAGGGAAAACTTTTTTTCTTATTTCTGCTCTAAAATATAGATTATTGATACTCGTTAGAACCGCCTCAATGAGGCGGTTCTAACGAGTACCCGCAATCTATATTTTGAGCAGAAATAAGAAAAAGATCACAATTTTTCATCTTAAAAATTACGATTGTTTTTTCGGCGGTCAAGTTTACAATATATTTGTAAAGGCGTGTTTTCGTGATGTACTGCGGTATGGACTGGCGGGCGTTGGCGCAACATGCAGAGAAATGTTCACCGGGACAAACTGCAGTGATCAAAGTTTTATGAAAAAAGTATTCCTTTGGAAGCAAGGACTACAACACTTAACTGAAAAAAAAAAAAAAAAACGCGGATTATTCAATTTTCTTTTTTTTTTATTATTATTATTATTATTATTCTGAAGTCATTCCTTTGGCTAAAGTTTAGAATTTATTATCCCAAAGGACTAGAAAATAAAACACACACTATGATGAACCCTGGAAGAACATGCATCTTTGTTTTCTTTCGTCCTGTTCAATGTGGTTCCATTAGCACTGGTAAAACTTGAATGGTCCATTACCACTGGGTGGGAGCGTACAGTACACTTAACCCGGATGTTCCGATCTGTATAGTGGCAAGATGTCGTTTTCTATGCTTTTAATCTATTTTTCAGCTGCAAATCACTAGTGTTTGTAAGAATCACACCTTACCTGTGACCAGAAAATCGACCACTTGAGAGCTTTAATCGAAAGAAAAATATCCTTTAAGACGGTTTTAAGATAGATTAATAATCTATAATGAGTTATACTAAAAATAAGTGCCTCTAGAATTCCATACGAAATCACACGAGGAGCAAGACTGACCATCCCAAAAAATTTCTGACTGTATGGTATGTCTCATATTTACTGTATAACTTGTCTAAGATACTTTGTTTTGACTGTATGGGATGTCGCTTTTAATGTGTGTAAGCTATTCAAAAGTACATTGCAATATTTGTCTATGCAATACGATGATAATGCTTAAACAATAGCAACTCTACGTAAAAATATTAATTACCTATAAATTCCCGAAATCTTGGAGAAATTGCATGTGGTGTATGCTGCATGCCATTGAACCTTTAGAGCACTACAGACTAGAGGTCTTAACCACTCGGCCAAATGAGCCAGCCTTCGAGGACTGTCTTCGGGTGCGAAATATTTAACAAAATGAGTCGCATCGTCACGCGTCTCTCTTCATCCACAGGACGCATAGCAAATACTCTGATCAGACTGCACAGAAATGCAATACGATTAGTTACGGACTATTTGTTCAAGACATATACATGTAAATTTATACAAAGAAATGAAGAGCTGTGGACCAGTCTGTGAAAGAAAATTTCCTTTTCATCCCCCGACCGAATAGATTCGGGGGATAAAGCGATCGGCTTGGCGTCCGGTCGTCCGTATATTGATGATACTTGGCACAATGGTAAACAATGTTGAGACGGCGTGTCTTGCGCAAGAACCACAATCCTGGGTACCATGGTATTTCAGTTATCTCCTCTTCCAATAAAATAGAATGACTATCTTGTGATCTCTATAACTCCAATATCCTTCGAGATATATTGATGATACTTAACAAAATTGTAAACAATGTTGAGACGGCATGTCATGTGCAAAAACAACAACCCTTGGTGCCATGATTTTTTTAGTTATCTCCCCTTCGAAAAAAAATAGAATGACTATCTTGTGATCGCCATAACTTCAATACCCTGCGAGATATATTGATTAAACTTTGTACAATTGTTCACAAGGTTGAAGCAGCATGTCATGCGCTAGAACCAAATCTCTTCGTGCCATGCCATTTGAGTTATCTCCTCTTTCAAAAAATAGAATTGTTATCTTGTGATCGCCATAAATCAAATACCCTTAGTGATATATTGATGAAACTTGGCACAATTGTTCACAAGGTTAAAGCAGCATGTCAAGCGCAAGAGCCACAACTCTTGGTGCCATGGCATTTGAATTATCTCTCTTCCAATAAGATAGAATAACTATCTTGTGATCGCCATTTCTCCCATACTCTTGGAGACATGTTGATAGAACTTGGTACAGTTGTACATGAGGTTAAGCAGGCGTGACATGTGCAAGAACCGCAGCTCTTGGTGCCATGGCATTTCAATTATCCCCATTCCAATAAAAATAGGATGACTATCTTTTGAGCTCCATATCTCCAATATTCTTCGGGACATGTTGATAGTACTTGGTACAGTTGTACATGAGGTTAAGCAGACGTGTCATATGCAAGAACCGCGACTCTTGGTGTGCTGGTTTTGAGTTACCTTCCCTGACAAAATAACATTGTGATGGTCATAACTCCGAAACCCTTCGAGGTATATTGATGATACTTGGCATGTTTGTTCACAAGGTTGAGACAGCATGTCATTCACAAAGCCCACAACTCTGGGTGTCATGGTTATAATTGTATTTGGGTTATCTCCCCCTCTAATAAAATTGTATGACTATCTTTTGATCGCCGTATCTTCAACAGTCTTCGAGTGATGTTGATTGTTTGAGTTAAGCAAGCCTGTCACGGGCAAGTACCACGACTCTTGGTGCACTGGTTTGTGAGTTACCCCCTGACAAAATCTTGTTTGCCCTAGCTCAGAAACCCTTTGAAATATGTGGATAATACTTGGCAAGATTGAGACAGCATGTCATGCGCAGAACCACAACTCTAGTGCGATGGTATTTGGGTTATATCCCCTTCTAATAAAATCATATACTCTGAGACATAATGATGGGACTTGGTATAGTTGTACGTGAGGCTAGGCAGGTGTTTCATGTGTGAAAATCATGACTCTGGGTGCACTTTTTATTTATTTTTTTTTTAGTTATTTCCCCAAGCAATATAATCTTGTGATGACCATAACTTGGATACCCTGTGAGATATATTGATGGTATTTGGCACAGTTTTTGACAAGGTTGAAACAGTGTGTCATGCCAAAGAACCACAACCGGGTCCACCACGAACGACTAATTCATCACGTCTGAAATGAGTGAAAGAAGAAAAAAATTGGACTATTTCAACTTGCGCATAACAAAACAAAAACTCATCTATGCGTCCAGCAAAGACTAATCTCAGTCTGAGCATCTGCCCAGTCTGAACAGTGTGAAAAAAGTGAACAAGAGGCCCATGGGCCACTACGCTCACCAGAGGTATACAGGCACGTTGACCATCTTGGTCATGTGACAACAAAAGGCCACCATGCAATCAGTAAAATCCACTGTCTTGCCAATTTTCCATACAATTGTCTATGTCACCACATTTGACCGTAACGAAAAAACAAGGTCAACCAAAGGTCATCATTTGAAGAAAATTGGTAGGGTCCGAGCCCCCAATGCAGCATACCAAGTTTCAAGGTCATCGGCAATTTGGTTCCTTTAAAGGTTTTTTTGCCATATATGGGCATGGCAGCCATATTGGTCATGTGACCAGTCCTTACGAACAAACTTTCATTCCCCCTTCCCATAGAGGCTCCACATGTAATTTGGATTCAATCGACCCAGCAGTTTAAGTTGAGAAGAAGATAAAAAAATACTCAATCTGAGCCTTCCCGCACAAGGGTCAGTAAATGACCTTTACCTTCGGAACTGACACAATACCATTCAGTTGAGTGCAAATATCATTTCTGATGCCACTAGCTACCATGCAATCAGAAACATCCACTGTTTTGACTTTTTTCCATACAAATGTCTATGTGACCATATTTGACCTTGACACAAAACTGGTAAAATTAAATCAAAGGTCATCATTAGAACAAACTTGGTAGGACCGAGTCCCCGATGCTGCATACCAAGTTTCAAGAACATCGGCCGTTCGGTTCTTGAGAAGATGATTTTTAAGGTATTTACCCTATATGGGCATGGTGGCCATATTGGTCATGTGACCAAGTCGGCACGAACAAACTTTCGTTTCCCCTTCCCACAGAGGCTCCACATGTAATTTGGATTCAATCGACCCAGCAGTTTAAGTTGAGAAGAAGATAAAACTACTCAATCTATGCCTTCCCGGAAAAAGGTCAGTAAATGACCTTGACCTTCGGAACTGACAAAATTCCATTCAGCTGAGTGCAAATATCATTTCTGATGCCACTAGCTACCATGCAATCAGAAAAATCCACTGTTTTGCCTTTTTCCATACAAATGTCTAAGTGACCATATTTGACCTTGGCGTAAAACAGGTTAAGGTCAACCAAAGGTCATGATTTGAACAAACTTAGTAGGGCCCAAGTCCCCAATGCTGCATACCAAGTTTCAAGGTCATCGGCTCTTTGGTTCCTGACAAGAAGATTTTAAAGGTTTTTACCATATATGGGAATGGCGGCCATTTTGATTATGTGACCCAGTCCTTACGAACAAACATTCGTTCCCCCTTCCCATTGAGGCTCCACATGTAATTTGGTTTCAAACTACCCAGCAGTTTAAGTTGAGAAGAAGATAACAATACTGAATCTGAGCATTCCAGGACAAAGGTCAGTAAAAGACCTTGACCTTTGGAATTGATAAACTTCTATTCAACTGATTGCAAATATCATTTCTGATGCCACAGGCTACCATGCCATCAGAAAAACCACTGTTTTGCCCTTTTTCCATATAAATGCCAAAGTGACCTAATTTGACCTTGATGTAAAACAGGTCAAGGGCAATCGAAGGTCATCATTTGAACAAATTAAGTAGAGCCAGAGTCCCCGATGCCGCATACTAGGTTTTAAGGTCGTCGGCAATTTGGTTCCTGAGAAGAAGATTTTTAAAAGTTTTTACCATATATGGGCATGGCGGCCATTTTGGTCATGTGAACCAGTCCTTACTTTCGTTCCCACTTCCCATAGAGGCTCCACATGTAATTTGATTTCAAACTACCCTGCAGTTTAAGTTGAGAAGAAGATAAAATTACTGAATCTGAGCCTTCCAGGACAATGGTCAGTAAATGACCTTGACCGTTGGAATTGATAAACTTCCATTCAGCTGATTACAAATATCATTTCTAAAGCCACAGGTTACTATGCAATCAGAAAAATACACTGTTTTGCCCTTTTTCCATACAAATGTCTAAGTGACCAAATTTTACCTCGACGTAAAACAGGCCAAGGTCAACCAAAGGTCATCATTTGAATAAACTTGGTAGGGCCCAAGTCCCCGATGCTGCATACCAAGTTTCAAGGTCTGTCGCCGTTTGGTTCCTGAGAAGAAGGAAAGTGTGTATATGCCAAGTTTCCACATTTCAGAAACAAAATAGCTAACGTATTTAAATGTTATCCTACGAATATGTCGAAATCGCTCTATAGTATTATCAGGACACACAATATAGTATGATCGGAACACGACATACAGTGCTGAGAAATCAGTTTTGCGACATGCGATACAAACCAGTTTTTGACCCCTCTATCGTTTTCTTTGAAAATAATTGCCCTTATATGGCAAGATGTTTAGTAATATTAATAAAAGCTGACCCGAAATACATCATAAAATAATTAAAATGCATCAGCAGTCGTTTCATATAAGGTTGGTGGCAAAGCTTGATTAAATTGTACCGGTGCAGCGTTTGAAATCGAAAGTAGGATAATGAGTTTCTAGAAACAAATGTGAAAATAAACGAAATCATAGCAATAAACAGAAAATCAAGGTAGCATGTCGAAAAGACTTTTAGTTATGCTTCCCGAACTACTGCTATGAAGTTGAAATGCTAATGATTAATAATTTCAAAACACAAAAATAAACATTCTGTAACATACCCGACATATCGGAACAAGGATCTGTCCACTATACAGATCGGAACATCCGAGTTAAGTGTACTGTACGCTCCCACACAGTGATTACCCAGTTTGAACAAATAAGGACATCGAAGAACTCACGATATTCGTTGTACAGAGGAACCGCGTTATAACGACAGTATTTATTCCCTTTTATTGTGGCGTTATAATGAACTTGCCGTTATAAAGAATTCCAGTTAGGATTATGATAGGTTATAAAAGGTATTTTCCACATTATTACTCCAAGAAACAAATGCTATAGACATTTGTTAGAATCGCCTCGATGAGGCGATTCTTAAAAATGTCTATAACATTTGTTTCTTGGAGTATCAAATTACAAGAATCTTTCATGATTATGGATTCGATTTGGGCATTTCCAACCCGAGGGAAGCCCAATCCGCTCGGAATTGAGGCTAAACCTTGAGCTAAGAATTCATTCCATTGAAATTGTCGTTAAAACGAGTTTTGCCGTTATAGCGAATGTCATTATAACGCGGGTCCTCTGTACCTGTCATTCCATGATCTCATAAAGGATTTTTACCGGACTCTGATGGAATAGTATGCATTCTTGCACACCAGACAAGGAAATTCGTGATTTACCCTAGGATAGAAATTTATGTTCTGACCCTGATGTTCCAACCCAGGTAACAAACATAAAATGCGCTTCATTTCTATTCAACTGTCGGAACTACTTCCGCACTACTTTATTTTGTAAACAATATACATGTGCGAGCTGTCAAAACTAACCGGAGGTGTTATGCAAGAAAAAGAATTCTATATGGGATTCTGTTGTAGAAGTGCGTTTCCAACCCTCGGGATGACCGTGCTGAGCGGAACCTCGGCGTAGCCTCGGTTCCGCTCAGCACGGTCATCCCTCGGGTTGGAAACGCTCATCTACAACAGAACCCCATATCAGATTCTTATATTCTGTCGTGGCCAATACTGAGTCCACAAATAAGTTGAAGTCCTGTTTCAAACTTCACTATCAGAGGTAAATGTTTAACATACCCCTATTGTACTTCTTGCGACCAGCTTTGTGGTCCATCAAGTGATTATTTAAATCTAAATACTAAATATACGTCGTAGGCAGTCGCTCACCTAAAGTTATAATCAAATGTAATCGTCTTCAGTATACGACAGTTTTACATGCAATCTATCTGATTTTAGATGAGCCCTTTTGGCTGCACTGATTTACCACTGGAATCCGATATACATAATATTATGTATATATTTGGTCCGAGCTTTGTTGATACCATCGCAAAACCCAAAGCATCCGAGAAATTACTTCAGTATCAACACCTTGATCAAACAGTACGAAGATGTGTATTCACCATATTTGCATTTATTTGCTGGCTCCCAGCTTGCACATTGTCAATATTGGAAAAACAGGTAACCAGACCCCCCATGACCTTGAAAGGTCAGGGGGGTCTGGTTACCTGTTCTTCCAACGCTGATAACCTTCAGACAAGGAACCAGCAGATAATGCAAATAAGGTCAATATGGACCGAGATATCTACATGGGACGGCACTAGCCTGAGAAAGGGGTAGGGTGAAATATTAAGCAAAATATTTTTGCATGTTTTTTTTTTATTATTTTTGTATGATCATTTGAACGTATAAATGTATTGGGGTATTGAAATAATATACAGTTTAAATATTGTCCGAAGGATTGTGTTGATTGCTTAACGTTGTTAATCAAAGAAAGATGAACGTTGTTAATCAAAGAAAGATGGAGCTTTACACTGAGCACAATGATTCCTTTTTCATAATGCTGCAATACCAAATCACTGCTTATTTGAGTTAGGGCACAAAAAAACTATAAGCGGACTTAAGGGTCGAGGTTGAAAACTTTTCTTTTCTCAATTCAGTTGAGTTTGAAATTTTTAATGCTAATGAAAATTAAAATTCACACTTTCGTTGTTATTTTCACAGTAAGATCAAGAGAGGATGCTATTTGTTTTGGTTCAAAAAAAAAAAAAAAAAAAAATCCAGCAATTGTTTTTTTTTTTTTTAAATTTTATGAGCAGTACCGTAGTATAGCCGCTGGGTTATCTAAACAGTGTTAAGCAAACAAAGAGTACAAAGAGTCTGAAAAGACTGGGAGTGCTAAACAGAAGTGGAGGCAATGATCAGGAATCGATACAATTAACCCACAGCTCCCATCACTGTTTACGGTTACTATATTATCCGTAAAATACAGAAAAACTTATCTTATATGAGCCGGGGCACATCATTTCCTACAATTTATATGTGCGCCCAGCGAAGTATCAGATCAGCCTTTACATCCATTGAGTCTGACCAGAAACTTCTCTTGCTGCATGAAGGAGCATTGGGTCCTTAGCTATCCCTAGAGCGCACAACGAAGGCTCTGATCAAACTGCGCGGATGCCCCATGGGGTGCCGAAAAGGCAAACACAACAACAACTTTTGGATATAGTAAAGGAACATTGTCTCTCTCAAGTTGTAAATATACCCACCCAGCAAGAAAAAAACCTAGATTTGCTATTGACAAATTCCCCATCCCCCGTTAGTCGTGTCAAAGGGATGCCCCCGATCGGCAAGGCCGATCATGATATAGTCTTTTTTGAGTATGATATAAAAGCAAAGCGAATGTCAGTAAAGTCCCTCCTTGCTTTCTCTGTGGCGACAGATACTTATCAGTGTTACACGCAAGAATTAGAAACAGATGCAGCAATCTTAAACAGGATTTGTATATGAATCATCTCAGTCTAAACCCTTTCTGCAGTTGTGCTGAAGTTATAGAGGATGCAGAGCATTTCTTTTTTATTTGTCCACACTATTCAGACAAGCGCATTTCGAGAAATTACTTAAGTATCAACACCTTGATCAAACAGTACGAAGATGTTTATACCCAGTAAGCATTCTACATAAATCTACAGCGGGCCGTTAGCGGCCCGTCAGGGTAGCTGACGTGCCGCTAACGGCCCGCTGTAGATTTATGTAGAATGCTAGCTGCGTATGGACCGAGATATCTACATGGGACGGCACTAGCCTGACAAAGGGGTAGGGTGAAATATTAAGCAAAATATTTTTGCATGTTTTATTTTTATTTCTGTATGATCATTTGAACGTATAAATGTATTGGGGTATTGTAATAATATACAGTTAAAATATTGTCCGAAGGATTGTGTTGATTGCTTAACGTTGTTAATCAAAGAAAGACGAACGTTATTAATCAAAGAAAGATGGAGCTTTACACTGAGCACAGTGATTCCCTTTTCATAATGCTGTAATACAAAATAACTGCTCATTTGAGTGAGGGCACAAAAAACCTATAAGCGGAATTCAGCTGAGTTTGAAATTTTTAAAGCTCATGAAAATTAAAATTCACACTTTCGTTGTTATTTTCACAATAAGATCAAGAAAGAATGCTATTTGCTTTGGTTCAAAATTAGAAAAAAAAATCCAGCACTTGTTGGTTTTTAAATTTTATGAGCAGTACCGTAGTATAGCCGCTGGGTTATCTAAACAGTGTTAAGCAATCAAAGAGTACAAAGAGTCTGAAAAGACTGGGAGTGCTAAACAGACGTGGAGACAATGATCAGGAATCGATACAATTAACCCACAGCTCCCATCACTGTTTACGGTTACTATATTATCCGTAAAATACAGAAAATCTTATCTTATATGAGCCGGGGCACATCATTTCCTACAATTTATATGTGCGCCCAGCGAAGTATCAGATCAGCCTTTACATCCATTGAGTCTGACCAGAGACTTCTCTTGCTGCATGAAGGAGAATCGGGTCCTTAGCTATCCCCAGAGCGCACAACAAAGGCTCTGATCAAACTGCGCGGATGCCCCATGGGGTGCCGAAAAGGCAAACACAACAACAACTTTTGGATATAGTAAAGGAACATTGTCTCTCCCAAGTTGTAAATACTCACCCAGCAAGAAAAAAACCTAGATTTGCTATTGACAAATTCCCCATCCCCCGTTAGTCGTGTCAAAGGGATGCCCCCGATCGGCAAGGCCGATCATGATATAGTCTTTTTTGAGTATGATATAAAAGCAAAGCGAATGTCAGTAAAGTCCCTCCTTGCTTTCTCTGTGGCGACAGATACTTATCAGTGTTACACGCAAGAATTAGAAACAGATGCAGCAATCTTAAACAGGATTTGTATATGAATCATCTCAGTCTAAACCCTTTCTGCAGTTGTGCTGAAGTTATAGAGGATGCAGAGCATTTCTTTTTTATTTGTCCACACTATTCAGACAAGCGCATTTCACTGTTTCATTCTACTCATAACTATCATCCTCTCAATGTTCGAAAACTTCTCTGCGGTGACGATAACCTGACAATACAGGAGAATACTTCTCTTCTCCTTTCAGTCCAAGCTTACATAAAAGTTACTGGCAGATTTGCTAATACTGACCAGTGATTTTTCTTATTTTATATTTACGCCCCTGTTTCACGACTAGTCACCTGACAGTATTTATTTATTTACTTATTTATTTATTATTTTATTCATTTATGTTGTATAATCGTTCTCTCTCTCTCTCTCTCTCTCTCTCTCTCTCTCTCTCTCTCTCTCTCTCTCTCTCTCTCTCTCTCTCTCTCTCTCTCTCTCTCTCTGGACGAATTAAGTGTATGTATAATGTTGCTTCTTACTCTTTCTTACTCTACATGTTTTATTTCCCTTAGTCTAATTTCATATTATGTTATATGATCTGAATGTTTATATATCCCCATGTCGCGTGAAATTAATATATTAGTTGTACCTATGTGGGGGAAGGGCCGTAACTAATGTTGTGAGAACTTGTGGCCCAACCCCATTGCACTGTTTAAATGCAATAAAATATGATTAAACTATATTAAACAAAGCGAATCCAACAGGTCCCGCATAAAATATACCTATATAAGCGTGCGGATATGGATGGTCTGCGAGACCATATGGCGTGATTTAAGGATACCTTCCTTTCCTCTGACCTCTCTCGCATGTCAGTAAATGACTTGTGGGTCAGTTTTAAGACCGAGCTCACGACGGCCATGGAAAGGTACATACCAATAAAAATGACCAAAACAAAACATAGGGTACCATGGATCGATAACTCGATCAAACACCTAATCAGAAGGCGTGACAGAATGTACTTTCGTGCTCGTAAGAATCCCGACGTGAAGAACTATTACAAAAGGTTCAGAGCACATGTTCAAAAGGTAATTAGAGATGCATATTGGAAGCATGTTTCTAGCATTTATACCTTTGATGATGAAAATATCGATCCCGAGGGCCCCCAGAAGACTGGAAAAGTTAAGAATTTTTTGTCATTTGTTAAGTCCCTGAAAAAAGAATCATTTGGGATCACTTCACTTAGGGAAAATGGAATGTTGAAAACTTAATCGCACGGCAAGGCAAATATATGTAATAAGCAGTTCCAATCGGCGTTTACACGTGAAGCTGACGGTGAGCTACCATCAAAAGGTAAAAGCCCGTTCCCCTCTATGGGGGACATAACAGTTGACCCCAAGGGGTCGCAAAACTGTTGGACAAGCTCAACATACATGAGGCATCTGGGCCTGACGGTCTGTATGCTAGGGTGCTTAAGGAATGTAGTGCAAAAATATCTCCCCTGCTGGCCTTCATTTTCAATGAATCACTTGCTCAGTGCACTGTACTAGATGACTAGCGACAAGCAAACGTAACCCCGGTCTTTAAGAAAGGAGAAAAATACACTGTTGCAAATTACAGACTGGTGACGCTCACATGTATCCGTTGCAAAACCACGGAGCATATATTAGTAAGCAACATTAACAATCACCTAGCCTCTGAAAGCATTCTTGCTGACTGTCAACATGGTTTCCGAAGTCAAAGGTCTTGTGAAACTCAATAAGTTCAATTCTTCCATGGCATAGTGAGCAATCTGGATGGGGTCATTAATCGTGGCCACAAACAGACTGACCTGATTATCGTGGATATTGCCAAGGCCTTCGACAAGGTTCCTCACAGGGGGGCTATTGTACAAATTGGATCATTATGGGATAAGAGGATCCACACTTAAGTGGATTAGCTCATGGCTCTCTGGACGCACACAACAAGATGTACTTGATGGTCAAGCGTCGGATCCAGTCCCTGTTTAGTCTGGTGTCCCGCAAGGCTCGGTACTTGGACCGGTCCTTTTCTTGATATTTATTAATGATCTTCCTTATAATATCAGGTCATCTGTTCGCTTGTTTGCTGATGATTGTGTTTTGTATAGGAATATATATACTTCTTCTGACTGCCTTATCTTACAAGATGACCTGGATAGCCTAGCACGTTGGGAGGCCGATTGGCAAATGAAGTGCAATGTCGCCAAATGTCAATCAATGAGGGTGTCACGGCATCCTCCAGACAAGCAGATTAAATTTAACTACACACTGCATCAGCATACGTTAGAACATGTCCAATCCGCAAAATATCTTGGTATCACCATCACTGATAATCTTGATTGGGTCAACATATTTCTGAGATTACATCTAAGGCAACTAGGACATTAGGGTTTCTTAGACGCAATTTGGCTTTTGCTCCTAGGCAGACAAAGGATGTTGCATACAAAACCTTGGTTCGACCTCAACTCGAGTATGCATCACCTGTTCGGCATCCCCATTTTAAAACTCAGGTTCAACAGGTTGAGAAGGTTCAGAGGACGGCTGCCCGATGGACCTGCAGGCGATGGCGGAACAGAAGTAATGTTGGTGAAATGCTCGATGAGCTGGAGGCCCGTCGCGAGCAGTCCTCTTTAACCTTCTTTTATAAGGTACACTCTGACACAGTGTCTCTTAATAAAGATAAATACTTGACCCTTGTGATTACTTCAACTCAAACAAGGGCATCAAAATTAAACAACAGTCAATGTCGTAGGTACCAGGCCTATAGTGATGCCCTGAAGAATTCTTTCTTCCCTAGAACTATTCCTCAGTCTATTCCTCAGTGGAATAGTCTTTCCTCCTCTGTGGTAAATGCCAAAACTGCAGAGGAGTTCAAAGCCCGCTTGGTGTAGATTGGGACCCAGAGGTGTGCGTTTTAGTACACCTCTGAAAGCAGATTGGAAATAGTTTTATAAACTCATCCAGTGAGATTTTTTTTTTTTTTTTTTGCTAAATTCTAAATTTAGCGCACCACCCAACTGAGGTAATGGCCAAGTATGACCGACTCAGTATGTGAAGATAGATAGGATGCGCAGACTTATCAGCCGGTGGGTCAGGCCTCAGATTCTAGCATAAAGGCTTGTCTTAATTGATACCTGATGCACTGTCTCTGGTCGGGCCGATCGGAGTCTTACTGTTGGTTTTCTTTTGCTCCAGCTTTTCAGTGCTTTTTTTGCTGTCGAGTCCACGTCGTTGTTTCATCTCTGTGGTTGTTTGATTTTTGTGTTCACGTAGATGTTGCACTGATGAGTTAGGAGGCTTTCATGCGGACTTAACATTTGTCTTAATCGCGACGGAAGTAAGAGCGAGGGTTGTGGCACGTAAAATCGGTGATTTAAGCCCCCCCCCCCCCCCCCCCTTCCCACCCAGTGGAATTCGTTTCCGCTGACCGTTCCAATAATAATCAAAAATGAGTTCCTTTAAGAGCAATTAAAACATTCATAAGAAAGAAGATGGGTCATACTACGTAGTTTCGGCTAATAAAGCCTCATCAGTGACCCTCATCAAGAAGGTTATTCTGTTGTGATTTGTTTTTTGTTTGTTATGGTTTGCCTTTGGGTGTTTGTGTCGCTAATATTATTTTATTTTGGATAGCCTTTTGACCATTTTATGGGAAAGTAACTGCCCTCTTGGCTTTCCGCTATTGATGTTTCCATTAGGGTCTGTTGTTTCATGTTTGTGTTTCTTTCCCTTTGGTGTCCCTGATGGGAGCTGTGGATTAATTGTATCGATTCCTGATCATTGCTTCCACTTCTATTTCACTGGGCGCGCATGTCTTATTGTAGGTTTTGACGTGCGCTGGCTCATATATAATATGCCAAAGGGATCAGAATAAACCTCGGAAATAATTAATGTTGCGAGTGGTGCATTGCGTCAGTGGAGCGCTTGATTGCTTTTATTTGCACGCTTGCGGGTCGAAACTCATATTCTCTGACGCCTCCGGGCAAACGACTTCTAGGCCAGTCGGTTGGTGCCTGAACCAACTACGTAGTTTAAAATTAGCTGCGAAGATTCGTTCAACGTCAGGCGCCATGAGCTAAGTCCTTGCATACTGGTTTGTGCCAAGGAAGTCCTGCGCATAATATACAGTAATGAGGGTAATGAAGTATAGGGAAATGAAATTATAAGGACCAAATATAATCATAATCAGAATCAGAATTGTTCCTGGTGATACGTCAAAAGACATTCATACACCAGGACCTGTGATATTGGAAGTTAGTCCCTAGGTAAACTTAGCTTACTATCCCGGGACGCCTGATTACACTCTTCTGGACTCCAATGTCTGTTGGTCTGAACATTTATATTGCCATTTGTCTATGGATTAATGATTTTGGGTTAACGCTTTGTTACTACGACCAAAACTACCACAGTACACTATCATTAGCACCTTCAGTTGTGGAAATGGTCCGATTAAAGTAAGATTCTTTGTAAATGTCAGTCCTTGTAGTAGGGGTTTGGAACGCCAAAGAATGCTAATTTCTACAGCGCCTAGGTCATCTGCTGGAATGCTGGAAGCATCCTTCAGACTTTTGTTTAATAGTGTGAGCCTACTGTTTCTTCTCCTTTACTTGAGTGACTTCCGCCGTAATCAATTTTAAAGCAGTAATTGCTTGTTACAAATCTCAAATCTAGCAGCTCTATTCTGAACGTATTCAATTCCTTCATAAAGTACCACCTCATTGGGGCCAAAATACAAGTACCAAGTTTCCAAGACTAGGCAAACAAGTCCTTTATATGCTGTCTTCCCCACTAATGCGTAACCAAATAATTTGGATTTCGTTAGGTCATGAGGGGCATGTCAAAAACCTTCATGAAGTCCAGAATAAATGCAAATTTAAGTGCACCGTCCTTCGGATCGGGACGTTAACTGGAGGCCCCCTGTGCAGGGAGAACCATTCCCTGTGCAGGTCAAAGATCCCTACCGTAATTACATGATTACTGTGTAGGCTTTCATCCTGCAAACCTGGAGTGTATATAATGTATACCTGCGGTAATGACCAAATATGACCGACGCAGTATCAGTAGAAAGAAAGAAAATGTGTCCACCTGTTCCCCATTTTCTAAGATATTTTTACAAGTATTTACCCAGTCATTGATAGAGGCTCAACTGATAGCCAATTAGCCATTTTGTGGGTTTAGCTTTCCACTATTGGTGTTTCCATTAGGGTCTAGTTATTTCGTATTTTTGTTTCTTTCCCTTTTGGTGTCGCTGATGGGAGCTGTGGGTTAATTGTATCGATTCCTGATCGTTGCCTCACAACTATATCTTTTCCTAAATGCGTGTTGTCTGTCTGACAAAAGTTTATGTCCATCTAAGTGGACCATGATGTTTAAGCAGACTATATGTTCAAACAATTTACAGGGAACACAAATCAGGGACATGGGGCAATAATTACGAGCAAGAGCACATGAAAGTTACTTTTTCTTTAACAGTATAAACATGTACTATCGTAGAAGCCTCCGTGGTGTAGTGGTTACGCTACTCGCCTTGTAAACCAGGGATCGCAGGATCGATTCCGGGCTTCTCCAGACTTTCGGATGAGTCTTTAAACCGAGGTCCCGTCTCCGTATGACCTTAGCTGTTGGTGGGACGTAAAACTCAAACACTCACTCACACGTACTATCGCGGTGCGGTCAGGTGGCAAGTTTCTGACGGTATTCCGTTGGACCTACTACATACGGTGCGGTATGTTTATCGGGCACCTGCGCGTAGTGATATTTCTTTCAATAAAACCGCATAAATGCATTCAGATTAATAAGAATCATTTTACAAAGGCTAGGTACTTAATTGTATATATTTTTATTACATCAAAATGATAATTTTCATGTTAGTTTGCGACCTGTCTTAGAACTATTTTATAGCGTACCAATCACGTTGGCCAGTGATCCGTCCATAAACAACATGGCGGACACCGTTGCTATCAGAATGTTTGAAAATTTGCTTCCGACCAATTTATCAGTTTCTGGCACATCGAGAAGCACATTGTAATCGATAGTAAAGTCTGATAAAGGACGCTGAAAAGGAATAGTTCTCTTCTTATATATTTACTTTAGTTGTCCCGCTATGAATATTCAAATTGTGCAAAGGCGAGTAGGACAGAAGGTTCGAATGCAGAATGAGAATTTTGACTATGATGACGATATAGACCCAGACCTGCATAATGAGGTAGAAATTCATTTTACTGCTCGAGGCACTCAATCAAGTGCAAAGTCTAGGCAAACCATGTCAAGAAAATCAAGCAGAAAATCTGAAGCTGAGAATTCAGTTCCTTCATCAAGAATTGTGAAATCAAGAGGAAGACCTATGAAACCACACGAGGTAAGGTTAACAAGTAACAGTTGTAATCAGAGTCTTTTCTAGGTGTATGACACATTTCTCCTTTTCCTCCCATTAAACTAAATAGAAGTAGAAAGACAGAAATTTCGTTCCTTGGTATAAAACCTATCTTCCACTGTCTAGGTAGCACACAGGTTCAAAGGTAGGCAAAAAACTAACCGTTCCATAGGAGCTTTTTTCGTGACGTACTTCCAGTTCTCAAAATAGAACGGGAAAAGCCCTGGCCGTCATCTGTCGAATTACTTCAAAGCAGTGGGACAGATAAAGTGTTAATTACAGCTAAAAACAGTGGAATTCTCTTAAACTTTTGGCGAATTCTAATGTAAGATAAGGGGAGAAACACCGATATGCTGCCCGATGTGAAACTTCGGTTCACATTACGAAAACAATAAATTTTAAATATGACCCAACAGCATCCTCATTCTCTCTCTCTCTTTCTCTCTATTAGTGCACCAACAATAAGCGAGCTTATAGTAGCGTAAGCGAATTTCGCCAATTGTACATAAGATTGGTATTTTCGTGTGCGTGACGTCACAGGACATTACCAACTCAGGGAATCCTAAGGTCAAATTTACTGCTATCTGTCACTCATGTCAAACTGAGAAGAAATGACTATCCGAGAGGAAATACATAATTTCCTACCTGTAGCAATGTATTTCCCGCCATTTCGCTATGCCATTTCATACCTCACATTTTTATTTTATTTCTCACAAGATTTGTTAGCTGCCAAAACAATCGCCAGCGTCTGTTTACATTTTGACCTTTCCAGTATGCAGCTGACATATCCGTATTTTAGTATTGGGGCTCTCAAAGGGGAAATTAATGATTCAACTATTTGGGGGTTCTTATCAGTGTTTAATGGAACACTGTAAATTTTCATAAGAGTTTTGAATGTAGGAGTGTATTTAATAATTTGCTCTTAATTGTACCTATCCACCTTTGGCCAAAATAATAAATATGTGTCAAAGTATGTACTTTCTTCTTTTTTTGTACTTTTTTTAAGTTACCTCCTGCATAGAGAACACCTGGTATTGGGGGCTCGAATTTTATTCCAAACTTTTAATGACAACATAGATGGTGGTATTCCATTGATATTAACATGATGATAATTTTTACATAATTTGACAAAAAGTTATATACTGTTTGTCTTGCAAACCAAAGGTGCTCATATCACACATGAAACACACTTCTATTCTGATAAAGTTGATAGCGGATAAATCTTACCCCCTCGGATGCCCCTTTCATCAGAATTTCAAAAGTTGGCGAAATTCGCTTACTATTTTTCAAGATGGCGGATTTTGAGTGGTCTGAAATAGCAATGGTTTTGATGATAGACATTGCTATTTTAATGCCGCAAAAGCTTCCCTTGTGTTGGATCAGGTCAGTATTTTTTTATGAAAGGGTTTTCTATCAGATAAATATGGGTTCATGCATACCGCACCAGTGTTTACGGTTACATTGGCGAAATTCGATTACCCCAGTAAAGGTTAATGTAAATTACAGTTTGTCGTTAAATAACATCACATCAACCGACATGTAGCGTGTCAACAATGTCGTGTCTACATCAAATCCACATCAAAGCGATGCACTGAATTTGACATTGCAACGTCGATGAAATGTCAGAACATTGCGTTGGCAATAATACGGGGTTACTTAATAAAACGTCATTTGCCCAGTGCTCGGACCCATCAAGACTCAGTGGGATTGGAACATTAAATTCCAAACAAACATAAAACACCATTTCAGCGCATGCGGATGAAACACTCCTTTGCAAGTGCAAGATTTTACAGTAAAATCTGATAGATTTGTAGATTTGTTCAACCTGCCCAGCCTTTAAATTAACCCATTTGGTACCAAAAACCCCAAAAGGGGAAAGTGGCAAACAGTGTAGGCCCAATTCAGACGCTACAGAACGCGGCGTCTGATCAGGGCCTACACTGTTTGCCAAAAGTCCGGCCATTTTCCACATAAATTTTGAAGAAAGCGCAACTCGAAACCCCTAAATTTTGAAATGGACTCCTGCTATATATAAGGAGGAAGATTCCATTTGGTACAAAAGGGTTAAGAGCTTCTTGGATACAGGGGTCAGTCAAACCTCTCATCTCAACGGTCACGTGACATTTTGAAGTGAGTTGGAGTGGTTGTCGATAGCATGACGTCGAGCCAACGTTGACTCGATGCCCGTCTGTCATTGCCTCATTAGTTGTTTTTTTCGACTGTCAATATGTTTATTTGTCTGCCTAACTGTCTGTCCATTTTTATCCCCCGACCGAATAGGTTCGGGGGATATAGCGATCAGCCTGGCGTCTGTCCGTCCGTCCGTCCGTAGACGCAACCCTGTGATGGCCATAACTCCTATACCCTTTGAGATTCATTGATGGTTCTTGGCACAATTGTTCACAAGGCCGAGACGGCGTGTCATGCGCAAGAACCAGAACTCTGGATGCCATACTTTTTTAGTTATCTCCCCTTTTAATAAAATAGAATGACTACTTTGTGATGGCCATAACTCCAATACCCTTTGAGATATATTGATGGTACCTGGCACAGTTGTTCACAAGGCTGAGACGGCGTGTCATGCACAAGAACCACAACTCTGGTTGCCACGGTTTTGGAGTTATCTCCCCTTCCAATAAAATAGAGAGACAACCTTGTGATGGCCATAACTCCTATACCCTTTGAGATTCATTGATGGTTCTTGGCACAATTGTTCACAAGGCTGAGACGGCGTGTCATGCGCAAGAACCAGAACTCTGGATGCCATACTTTTTTAGTTATCTCCCCTTTTAATAAAATAGAATGACTACTTTGTGATGGCCATAACTCCAATACCCTTTGAGATATATTGATGGTACCTGGCACAGTTGTTCACAAGGCTGAGATGGCGTGTCATGCACAAGAACCACAACTCTGGTTGCCATGGTTTTGGAGTTATCTCCCCTTCCAATAAAATAGAGTGACAACCTTGTGATGACCATAACTCCTATACCCTTTGAGATTCATTGATGGTTCTTGGCACAATTGTTCACAAGGCTGAGACGGCGTGTCATGCGCAAGAACCAGAACTCTGGATGCCATACTTTTTTAGTTATCTCCCCTTTTAATAAAATAGAATGACTACTTTGTGATGGCCATAACTCCAATACCATTTGAGATATATTGATGGTACTTGGCACAGTTGTTCACAAGGCTGAGACGGCGTGTCATGCACAAGAACCACAACTCTGGTTGCCATGGTTTTGGAGTTATCTCCCCTTCCAATAAAATAGAGTGACAACCTTGTGATGGCCATAATTCCAATACCCTTTAAGATATATTGATGATACCTAGCACAGTTGTTCACAAGGCCGAGACAGTGTGTCATGCACAAGAACCACAACTCTGCGTGCCGTGTTTTTTTTAGTTATCTCCCCTTCCAGTAATATAGAATCACTACCTTGTGATGGTCACATCTCCAACACTCTTTGAGATATATTGATGATACTTGGTACAGTTGTACATGAGGTTAAGCAGGTGTGTCACGTGCAAGAACAACAACTCTGGGTGCCCTGGTTTTTTAATTATCTCCCCTGACAATATAACCTTGTGATGGCCATAACTCAAATACCCTTTGAGATATATTGATGTTACTTGGCACAATTGTATACAACGTTGAGATGGCGCTTCATGCCTAAGAACCACAACTCTGGGTGCTATGATATTTGAGTTATCTCCCCTTCCAATATAACAGTATGACAACCTTGTGACTACCGTACCTCCAATACCCTTTGAGACATATTGGTGGTACTTGATGCAGATGAACATGAGGTTAAGCAGATGTGTCATGCTCAAGAATTACAACTCTGGGTGCTCTGGTTTTTTTAGTTATCTCCCCTGGCAATATAACCTTGTGATGGCCATAACTCCAACTCCCTTTGAGATATATTGAAGGAACTTAGCACAATTGTATACAAGGTACAGAAGGGATGTCATGTGCAAGAACCACAACTGTTGTTGCTGTGGTATTTGAGTTATCTACCCTTCCAATATAACAGTATGACCAGCTTGTGATCACTATATCTCCAATACCTTTTGAGACATATTGATGGTACTTTGTGCAGAATTACATGAGCTTAAGCAGGCATGTCATGCGGAAGAACCACATTTCTGAGTGCCCTGGTTTTTTAGTTATCTCCCCTGACAGTATAATCTTGCGATGGCCATAACTGCAATACTTTTGTGATATGTGGTTTAATTCTGGTTCTGTTAGTCAGTAATTCTGTCTGTCGTATGTCTGTCTACTTTCAGTTTGTCAATCAAACCTCTCTCTCACTCTCTCTCATTGGAGTGGGTATCGACGGCATGGCGTCGAACCAACGTTGACTCGCCGCCCGTCCGTCAGTCCACTCATTAGTTTATTTCGACTGTCAGTATGTTAAATTGTCTGTCTAACTGTCCGTCCATTTGTCTGTTAGTCAGGCAATTTGTTTGCCTGTCTGTCTGTCTGTATGGTTGTTCGTTTATATCACTCAAATGTAACGTAAATCAGTTTGTTTTAGGAGATGATATTTATAAGTCTCAGGCATACTGTCAGATTGTATTTGCCAGTTCCAATGTATTTGTTGGATCTCGATAGATCGATCAATGGATGGATGGATGGATGGATAGATATATAGATAGATAGATAGATAGATCTTAGTTCTGTCCATATATGAGATAGCTATACTTGGATAGCGAATAAAATGAAAAGTTACGTAAAACTTATTTTGTAAGTAAGCTTTCGTGAATAACGGTATCTCAAGCCATTGACATGGGTCATTTACGAAGAGATTTTCATCAATTAAAAACGGATTCAGGATAAATGAATTTCAGTAATAAAAGCAAAATATCATTCTTTCCTTCTCGAGGCATTATTTCAATGTAAACAGGAATATTTTCTCTCAAAATGTCTGAATATTGTTAGCATTTTAAGTTCCGCCAATACATTTGAATAGGGATGGCCGTTTCAATTGACGGCCAGTACTTTGCGCATGCGCAAGAATGACGTCATAAACGCAATTCCTAAAACCTCCTATACTCTACCATTGATGTAGATGGCCGTTTCAATTGACGGCCAGTACTTTGCGCATGCGCAAGAATGACATCATAAACGCAATTCTTAAAACCTCCTATACTCTACCATTGATGTAGCACGAATTGTTTTCTGTAATTACTAAATGTTAAATCATCATTCTATCAAAACTGTTTGCCACAAACCATTTTGACCATTAAACTGCTTATCGTATAAATTTGGATGGAAAATATATCCCATTTTCTCATATCTCCGTTCAATCTCATAACCGGTCACCGAAATCCATCGAAATCACCACAGAAATCACCCTGGGTAGCTCAGAAATTACCATTGTATAATTGGATAGGGTTGGGAAAGACATGGTAGGGTAGGATTTTCGGCCTCGGTGGCTCAGTCGGATGCGCGTCTGATTGGTGATCAGGAGAATGCGGGTTCGATTCCCGCCGGGGTCGGCAACATTCTTTCGTGGAGATTGATCATGAAATCTTTTTTACAGTCATTCTCTCCCTTCCGCTGATTCAAGAAGGGCAGTTGTCAGTTTCTGGCGAAAGAATGTGCACTATACTGGTGAACCGCTTACGTATAAGCCTGCCCAGGAAAAGTGTGGATAGGTAAAATGGCTGGCTCAAAAATGACCTAGAATAGTGTTGACTAGGACGTTAAACTAAAAAACAAACAAAACAAACAAATGGTAGGGTTTTGTTGGATTTAGACAGGTTGGATTTTGAAGGGATGGGTTTGGTCGGGGAATCGTCATGGAAATCCCCGAAATCACCAAAGTTCTGATGATTCCTCCCTCTAGATGGGGATCTTTAAGAGATCATAATGACTTGACACTTCTCACTCTAAATGATAATGAGAAGAAAATTGTCCTTAGTGCAAGAATTAATTAGTAGCTAATTATTTGATTAGACAAGTGATTAGTAATCAAGAATTAAGCTAATAAGCTTCAACAGTGTATTGATTATCAAAACCCGACAATTGTATACTGAAATGAAAATATAGCACTGAAACTGTCGAAAGTTTATTCAACATTTTCATCACATTAACTAGTCAGTATAATGAATACTCCTCTAAACCCCACTTTAAATAGAGAAAACTGGGTTTACGAGGGTATACTTTTTTCTTATTTCTGATCCAAGACATATGTTGTGGGTAACTAGCAGCCACAACCTATGTTTGCACGTATTTTCATCAGAAAAGTAAATTTTAGAGATGTGAAAAATGCACTAGTGTGTGTGTTACGAGGGTATACTTTTTTCTTATTTCTGCTCCAAGACATAGGTGTGGGTATTGAGGCGGTTCTAACGAGCAGCCACAACCTATGTTTGCACGGATTTTAATGAGAAAAGTAAATTTTAGGGATGTGAAAAATCCACTAGTGTGTGTGTGTGTGTGTGTGTTAAAAAGGAAAAAAAATCTTATATTATATATTTCTGCTTGAAACACAGATTGTCGGTAATACATTGTGGGTACTTGTAAGAAACGCCTCGTCGAAACTGTTCTGACGAGTATTCACAATCTATGTTTTTTTAATAGAATTGAGAAAAATAAAGTATACTTCTGTAAACAATATAAAAGTAGGATTTTAGTGCGGGTGGGGGTGTAAATATATTGTGTTTCGTGATGACTTTGGCCAAGTGTGTTAATCCCATTACATATTATAAATGGACAAGTAGTTAAATCACTTAACACTTGATAAGCGTGTGCCTGTGTAGGTGTCAATTTCGCCACATTAAACTATTAATGTTAATATTTAGAGCATGTGCCTTTAATGACTCATCACGAAAACACATCTATATAATTCAGAGAGGTAAACCTAATTTTTCTTATTTCTGTATTAAAATATGGATTGTGGTTACCAGTTAGAAAAGCCTCGATGAGGCGGTTCTAACGTGTACCCACACTCTCTATTTTGATTTAAATTCAAAAAGGGTTTCGTGGCAAACAGTGCAGGCCCAGAACGCAGCATCTGATCAGGGCCTCCACTGTTTGCTAAAAGTTCAGTCTTCCCCTAATAAATTTGGATGAAAAGATAACCTGACACCCCCTAAATTTTGAAATGAACTAAGAAAATATCTAGATTTTAACCAATTAAAATAAACTCTCCGGCTAACTTACAACTGTCTGTCAACTGTCAAAATGAAAATATGAGCAAGTCCTAGTCACACCTCCCCGAGTCGCATTTGCGCGGTGCCAGCTGGAAACTAAGGATAAAATTTTATCATATACTTTAATTATACAGTGTACTGCCAAATACATTATTCCGATTAACTCAGCAATAATGTGAGCAACAAACAGTGAAGTCAGCAATAATTTGAGCAACAAACCACATCCAGAGCTCTCGGAAACGCAGGATTCTGCGTATTTTACGCCAACTTTTGCCGTTGTACGCGTAAAATTCACAACCGGCGATTCTTGTGTACGCATGTTTTTATGACACGCGTCCAAAAATTACAGAAGCGGTAAATTCAGAAGCTAATTTAGGCCGCTTATGCAATACCAATAAAAGATCAAATGCGGCACCGCTTTTTATGTTGAAAGCGCACGTGCCACAACTCAGTAGGCGTGACCTATATTGACAGGTATTTTTGCACCTGTCAGTTGGAGAGACGATATTGGAAAGTGGTCGGTTTGCGGCACGTGTTAAAAATGATTGTACCTGTTTAATCTCGCCGCGCTAATCCCCATGTTATTACGGATTACAATTAATTAGTTTACTAATTGATGTAAGCTCATATCATCAACGGATTAGCATGAGTCGGTAAAATATCACGTTTAGATAAACCAGGGTTACGGCGAAGACGATATAATTGACGAATTACCAATGTCATGTATTTTCGCGACTACACGATCGTACTTTTTATCGCTCGGTCGAAGTGTGTTTCGACGTTTACTGGTGACAAAAATGTATGTAATTCTTCAAAATACAATCATTTTTATCAATTACAGGAAGTCAGACGTGGTTAGGATGCTTCCATTGCGTATTTGTTTACACCAATTAAAAATAGTTTAGCTACTCTCACGTACATACGTCCGAATTTGAAAGCACAAATATAGCTAAATAGAATGCTGCTTTTCTGATCTGGGTTTACATTATATCTGCTGTTATCCTAATACAACCTTATTTTATGTGGCATAATTTGACTAAAAGTGTGAGAATAAATCTGAGCAACTGCATTGGGGGGGAGGGGGAGGGGTTGGGGTTGGGGATAGACACATCAGTGAAATAAATATTTCTAACTAGTACCCACAATCTACATGTTTGGAACGAAAAAAAGAGTTTGGGAGCCATGAAAGTATACAGTTTTTCATATGGACGTGTAGCCTGATAATAAGAAGTTTTTGTCTATGTTCTATGCGCGATCAAGATTAGAACTCCAACTCCAACTTTTTTATGTGGGAATCCAACTTTTTATCTGTGAATCCTACTTTTTACAAGGAAGGATTCCTGGAATCCTGTTTTCAAAATCCTAGTGAGAGCTCTGCACATCAATATTAGTGGGAAAACAGACCTATATGCATTAAAATACTTCAAAACATGTCAGTAAGTATATCTCAATTGTATCTCATAATATTTTTAAAGTGGTTTGGGGTATTTTGGTGTGGTTTTGGGTGGTTTGGGGTAATTCGACGGACCCCCCTTTGCTTCCCTCTTTAATTGCACGCCGGTGGGTCAGGTCTCAGATTCTATGACGGTTCCAGGGTAAAGGCTTATTGAGAATTGAATTAGAATTTAATTTTATGTAATGTCGGTTGGTGCCTGATGCTCTGTCTCTGGTCGGCTCAAAGAGTCTCTTCTTACCAGCACTCACAACCTATGTTGCACTCACAACCTATGTTTGGAGTAAAAATAAGAAAAGTGTCAATGGTTTTCACCAGAAAAGTAACCTTTTGTAGATAAGAAAGTATGCCCTATTTCACACGATTTTTTCCAGAAAATATTCATATTTTGGGTGCAAAAGTTTCAATTTATTTGAGTAGGGTATCCACAATGTATATTCTGAGCAGAAATAAGAAATATACACCCCTTCAAACCCCACTTTTTCCTGATGAACGAACTTGATGGAATTTTAAAACGCTTAAATATTTTCTATAATAGGTTATACACCACAAGCAAGGAATACACCACAGAACTGGAAAATATGAAGTGTACATGTTTTCTGGGCCAGACTAGCTAGTTTCGGCCAATTAGGCCTCATCAGTGACCCTGAACTAAAAACAGTCAGTGGTAAATATGGCACACTCAGTAAACATGTATGGATAATCCATTTATCAATAATCACTTTAATTAACGATTAATACCTTAATGACTTTATCTGAGTTTGAGTTGGTTTTTAATAAATGTACAACGGACATACAATGATTCTATCCATGAGTTATGAAAGGCAGAGAGTATAATATTAATAACAATAAAAATTAACAATAACATGGAGATTTCTGACCATCCCAAAGTGACATATGCGTGAGCATGTTCCAGAGGAACCCAGCGCATTATTGGAAGAGTGGTGATTTTCGTGATTTCCATGCCGATTCCCCCTACCATACCCATCCCTACCAAAGTCAACCAGACAAAATCCATCAAAACCCTACCCTACCATGTCTTTCCCAACCCTATCCAATCATACACTGGTGATTTCTGAGCTGCCCAGGGTGATTTCTGTGGTGATTTCCATGGCGATTCCCCCTACCAAACCCGACCTGACCAAATCCAACAAAACCCTACCCTACCATGTCTTTTCCAACCCTATCCAATCATACAATGGTGATTTCTGATCTTCCCCGGGTCATTTCTGTGGTGATTTCGGTGATTTCTGTGGTGATTTCAGTGATTTCGGTCTTTCCGGTGACCCTCTCATAACTCTGTTCACCCTCTTCTTTGATTAATATGAAAAGTTATCATTTTTATAGTTATCACACATCAGAATTTGTAGTTAATAACTAACATTTCAACCTGTTTAGAAGAAAATAAGTTTTAACTTAAAATTCAATTCATAGAAATCAAAATTTGTCACAAAATGCTCAATATTTTAGGGGTCCCCAAAAATAATCTCTAACCAATGACAAGCATGTGACTGAAAATAAAAGTATCCACAAATTAGAATAGTGCAGTCTAAATAAAATACTCATCATGTATAATATTCAAAGACTGAATCTGACTACTTAAGATAATGAAACAAATTTGGGTGAACAGAGTTATGAGAACATGCCCCAAATATGCCCTGCATTTCTAGACGGCTGTAGAATAAACAGGAGTGATGTTTATTTTTATTAAATCTTGAGATTATCATAGGCATTTAGTCAAATGTTTAAAAAATACCTGTAGAAAATTATTCTTGCAACAAAAAATTGAAAGCAGGATTGCTCAACCTCAGGTGAACGGAGTTATGGGTTTTCAGGTGGCATGCTTCAATCTTACAGTGTCCCAGATCATTTTTTTGGCATTTGAGTATTAATTATCATTTTTTAATAATAAGAGTAAAATGGGGTAACCATGCTTGAGAAGAAAAAAAAATACTCAAAGAAATTTTCCCTGATGCATATTTTTTACATTTTTTTCCCCCAAAACTTAGTTGTTGAGGGTTTTTTGGTAAGATTTCGGATCTTTGATTAGGTCATGCAGTGCGGGACTATGTTTACGATGTGTATGATTATTATCTTAAACCATAAGCCTCGAGACGCTTGCATTTACGTTTACAATGCACGCTTTGGGATTGCTCTATAAAAAGCAAAAGGGGCATGGTGCCACATCATGCTAAAAGGGCTGGGGGGAAACACTACCTTATATTTATACAAAGGCATTAAACCATTTACGTGGGTAAGTACAGTGTACCGGTATATCCAAAATTTTGCTAAAATGTATATATTCATACATATCCATGAGCACTCAATAGTGTACATGTAAGTAGTGAAGATATGTTTATATATTGCATTTCAGACAGAACCATTTCTTAGTATTGACAACCTACCAGCAGATAAGACATTTGTGTCAGAGAGATCAGATGGTAAGTGGATAAATATCTTGGCCCTGCAGTTGTTCAAAACTAACAGCATTGTTAATTACCGGTAGTTTGTATTTGAGTTTAATTGTCCAGTCAACACTATGTTAGATCATTTTTGAGCCAGTCAGTTTACCTATCCACATTTTTCCTGGGCAAGCTTATACGTAAGTGGTTAACCAGTACAGTGTACATTCTTTCGCCAGAAACTGACAACTGCCCTTCTTGAATCAGCGGAAGGGAGAGAATGACCTCAGAAAAGATTTCATGATCAATCTCCATGAAATATTGTTGCTGACCTGGCAGGTGTCGAACCTGCGTCCTCCTGATCAACAGTCAGACGTGCATCCGACTGGGCTATCAAGGTTGGCTGTTAGTTAATGTATCATTTAGAATTTGTAATTTACGAATTATTTAATTTGTCAGACAGACAAATGTTTCTGCTGAAAAAAAAATGTGAGTAGTTTTTATCCCCCGACCGAATAGGTTCGGGGGATATAGCGATCAGCCTGGCGTCCGTCCGTCCGTCCGTCCGTCCGTCCGTAGACGCAACCTTGTGATGGCCATAACTCCTATACCCTTTGAGATTCATTGATGGTACTTGGCACAATTGTTCACAAGGCCGAGACGGCGTGTCATGCGCAAGAACCAGAACTCTGGATGGCGTACTTTTTTAGTTATCTCCCCTTTTAATAAAATAGAATGACTACTTTGTGATGGCCATAACTCCAATACCCTTTGAGATATATTGATGGTACCTGGCACAGTTGTTCAAAAGGCTGAGACGGCGTGTCATGCACAAGAACCACAACTCTGGTTGCCATGGTTTTGGAGTTATCTCCCCTTCCAATAAAATAGAGTGACAACCTTGTGATGGCCCTAACTCTTATACCCTTTGAGTTTCATTGATGGTTCTTGGCACAATTGTTCACAAGGCTGAGACGGCGTGTCATGCACAAGAACCAGAACTCTGGATGCCATACTTTTTTAGTTATCTCCCCCTTTTAATAAAATAGAATGACTACTTTGTGATGGCCATAACTCCAATACCCTTTGAGATATATTGATGGTACCTGGCACAGTTGTTCACAAGGCTGAGACGGTGTGTCATGCACAAGAACCACAACTCTGGTTGCCATGGTTTTGGAGTTATCTCCCCTTACAATAACCTTGTGGTGGCCATAACTCCTATACCCTTCGAGAGTCATTGATGGTTCATGGCACAATTGTTCACAAGGCTGAGATGGCGTGTCATGCACAAGAACCAGAACTCTGGATGCCATACTTTTTTAGTTATCTCCCCTTTTAATAAAATAGAATGACTACTTTGTGATGGCCATAACTCCAATACCCTTTGAGATATATTGATGGTACCTGGCAGAGTTGTTCACAAGGCTGAGACGGCGTGTCATGCACAAGAACCACAACTCTGGTTGCCATGGTTTTGGAGTTATCTCCCCTTCCAATAAAATAGAGTGACAACCTTGTGATGGCCATAATTCTAATACCCTTTAAGATATATTGATGATACCTGGCACAGTTGTTCACAAGGCCGAGACAGTGTGTCATGCACAAGAACCACAACTCTGGGTGCCATGGTTTTTTAGTTATCTCCCCTTCCAATAATATAGAATCACTACCTTGTGATGGCCACATCTCCAACACTCTTTGAGATATATTGATGATACTTGGTACAGTTGTACATGAGGCTAAGCAGGTGTGTCACGTGCAAGAACCACAACTCTGGGTGCCCTGGTTTTTTAATTATCTCCCCTGACAATATAACCTTGTGATGGCCATAACTCCATTACCCTTTGAGATATATTGATGGTACTTGGCACAACTGTATACAACATTGAGATGGCGCTTAATGCCTAAGAACCACAACTCTGGGTGCTATGATATTTGAGTTATCTCCCCTTCCAATATAACAGTATGACAACCTTGTGATCATTGTACCTCCAATACCCTTTGAGACATATTTGTGGTACTTGATGCAGATGTACATGAGGTTAAGCAGGTGTGTCATGCTCAAGAATTACAACTCTGGGTGCTCTGGTTTTTTAGTTATCTCCCCTGGCAATATAACCTTGTGATGGCCATAACTCCAACACCCTTTGAGATATATTGAAGGAACTTGGCACAATTGTATACAAGGTACAGAAGGGATGTCATGTGCAAGAACCACAACTGTTGGTGCTGTGGTATTTGAGTAATCTACCCTTTCAATATAACAGTATGACCTGCTTGTGATCACCATATCTCCAATACCCTTTGAGACATATTGATGGTACTTTATACAGAAATACATGAGCTTAAGCAGGCATGTCATGCACAAGAACGACATTTCTGAGTGCCCTGACAGTATAATCTTTCGATGGTCATAACTGCAATACTTTTGTGATATATTGCTGGTTTAATTCTGGTGCACTTTCTATTGGTGAACAATCTTCTGAAGGCCATATTGGCTTTTGGTCGGGGGATTTGCCATCTCTTCCGATGGCTATTTTTGCATATGCAAAGCATATCGTTTTCAGGAGAACTAGTGTTGTATTTAAAAAAAGCATAATGATCCTAAGTATTGGGACAGACAGACCTAAGCAAACAGTGTAGATCCAGCATCCTAGAGGAGCAGTCTGATCTGGGTCCACACTGTTTGCATCAATCTGTAGACAGAAAAGCAGATGACAATTGATGTGATTGGTAAGGCTGCCACGATTAATCGTATTATCGATTAATCGATCAATAAATTCCGCAAAAACGATTATCATTTCTGATTTGCCTTTAATCAATTACTTGATACTCAAGTTGATAGGTACAATTTACTACCCAAAGTTATGCCTAAAATTGCTGGATGAGTGGCAAACAGTGCAGACCCTGATGAGACGCTGCAATATGCGGCATCTCATCTGGGTCTACACTGTTTGCTCAGGCCTGTCTGTTCAAATATACATATGGTAAAGTGCAACATATGGTAAGAGCCATGCTCAGACAGAAAGCCAGACAGGTAAAATAATGACAAAAATCTTAGGGATTACTAATCGATTATAGGTCGCAATGACAGGACTGATAATCGATTATCTTTTCAGCTCGGATTAGCCAGCCCTAGTGATTGGCATCTTACGGGTAATCCTTTCAAGAACGAAATTTAACATTTATTTGTCTAAATACATAAATCCAAACATTTAACCGCATATAAATACATTCGACGAATGTATTTATACATATGCGGTTAAATGTTATGTATGTAGTTACACAAATAAATATGTTTAACCCTTAAGATGCGGGGAAAAACTACATCTGAGAATGTTGTCTGCTTATGTCGTCTGCTGTTTTTTTTTTCAAACTTTTTAAAAGTAATTTTGCATACAGGCAAACAGTGTGGGTCCAGATCAGAGTCTGATCTGGGCCCACACGTTTTGCAAAAAAAATACTTTTAAGGTAACCGGCAGACGTCAAAGCAGACGCGATAGTCGTGATTGGCATTTTATTGGCTAAACTAATTGATCCTTAATTATCCTTTAATCTATGTTAATTTTACTCCTCTTTATCTGTGGCTATGATGATTATTGCTTTTATTTATCACAGCAAGTCCTGGTAGCAGCAGGCCTCCAACATACAGGAATATTCCACCACCGAGGTCCCCAAATATTGCAGGAACAGCTGTAATGTCACCATACCAGACACCTAGATTACAGAGGTATGTTTCCAAAATTGTCCAAAGAGTCTGATCGGAACCATTGGAGTCTAACTGTTGGTTTTCTTTTGCTCCAGCATTTCAGTGGTTTCTTGCTGTCGAGTCCTCACCATTGTTTCATCTCTGTGGTTGTTTAATTTTTGTGTTCACGGAACTGTTGCACTGATGAGTTAGGAGGCCTTCATATGGATTGAACAAATTATTTGTCTAAATCACGACGGAAGTAAGGGCGAGGATTGTGGCCACGTAAAATTGATTTAAGCCCCCAGTGGAGTTTGTTTCTCTGACCGTTCCAAGGCGGTTATTCTCTCGCAGTTTATTTTTGTTATGATTTTTCTTTGAGTGTTTGTATCACTTATATTATTTTGTTTTGGATAGCCAATCGGCCATTTTGTGGGAAAGTATCTGTCCTTTTGGCTTTCTGCTATTGATGTTTCCATTAGGGTCTGTTGTTTCATGTTTGTGTTTCTTTTCCTTTGGTGTCTCTGATGGGAGCTGTGGGTTAATTGTATCGATTCCTGATCATTCCCTTACTTCTCTTCTTTATTTGGGTTAATTTAAAGGTGCATTATTGAGCTACCAGGTCTCAATTTTTTTTTCTGGTTTTTATCTTCAATGCATACTCCTTTGTCATGGGTACACTTTTGGAGCGAAATACAGCTTCAGAACTTTGTGAAAATGGTCGTTTCATTTGTGTTTACCCTTCGCTCTGAACATGTGTTCGGAATTTCTGTTTTAAAAATAAATCTGTCACTTTACACATACATGGCGACAGTATCATCTCTGAGTGTCGTTACTTATGGCATGGTATTCAGCGTCATATTTTTTTCCGATTCAGGCATGGCCTAAGCAAACAAGGCCAAAAATGGACGTCACATAACGTCATATATGGGGATTCTATTTTTGTCACGAACTAAAAATAGATCAAACTAGTGTTCGAAACCTAGTTAGGGAATCCCTCTCAAACTCGTTTACCTGTCATCATAACTGTTCGCAAAGAAAAATACCGGCTATATGTATTTTATTTTTGGAAGCATTTTTTCCAGGTAGCTCAATAATGCACCTTTAAGGACCAAACATAGTGTGTAAAATTTTTCCTTACTTCTCCATGTAAAATAGAAGTGAATGCAATGATCAGGAATCAATACAATTACCCCCACACCTTCCATCAGAGACACCAAAAGGAAAGAAACACTAATATGAAATAACAGACCCTTATGCAAACATCACAAGCGGAAAACCAAAAGGACAGTTACTTTCAAAGAAATGACCAAATGGCTAACCAAGATAAGACATTTATATGAAGTTAATACATGCATAGACAAACTACAAATCATGACAGAAGAAAAATCGGTCAGTAAAAAGTATTTCACTGGGGGATTAACCCTTATCTTGCTGAATATTCATTTAAGCCACACCCATTTCTGTCTATCAACCAATCAAATTACTTGATGTAATTTTTTGCTACAAATTCATAAACTGAATGCCAAACAGTGTAGATCCTGATCAGATGGCTTCTTCAGAAGCCATCTGATCTGGATCTACACTGTTTGCCAAGATAGGGGTTGTCGTGAACAGCAAGATAAGGGTTAAAATAATTTTACATGGCCACAATCCTCGCCCATAGTTCTGTTGTTGTTCAGACAAATAATTTGTTCAGTCCGCATGAAGGCTTTCTAACCTATGTTGTGGGTATTCATTAGAACTGCGTTGATGAGGAGGTTCTGATGACTACCCATGTTACAGGTTTTTTTATGGAGAAGGGACAAAAATTATCATTCAGTCATCACAGTATACCCATCTCATTACAATAACACATCCGTGTGACCGCCCCCCGCCCATAGGGTCTTGAAGAAATATATGGGCTACACGATGCTTCCGCGCAGAGCTGAATCGGGCCCGCACACTAGTACTGGTAAACTGCTTAGAGGATCTAAGCCTGTCCAGGAACCGCGTTGCGAGGCGGACCGCCAATGCTAATAAACCCTGTTGGTTTCATTGGGCAACAGGGCTTGAGATGTCATTTCATCTCATTGTCGGGTAACAAAATGTCTAACAAAATTGGAAGCAACGTCTCCAAAATGACCTTTACAGTGTTGGCGGGGACGTTAAACCTCAAAACAAACACATCCATGTGATATAGTGCATTTTTCAAACCTCAAAAAAAGGCAATTTTTCTGATGAAAATTTGTGTCATTTTTCTTACACCTGTGGACACAAAACCGTCCAAACTACTATGAAATAACTTTCAATTAATCTCTTTGCATCAAGTTAGTTTGACAAGCAAATGTCATTCATCAAAGAATTCTAAAACTAGATCAAGCAATTGATTGGTCTCATTTTGGCAAACACTTTCTGATCGACATTTGAGATATATTTTGATTGGACAGTGCAGGAGTCAGCAATGAAATGTACACCACCTTGTGCTTTGAATTTATTTCTGTCTGGCAGTTGACTGATATGATGTATTGGATATATTGAATGATGTTTCAAGTCAAGATGAAATGAAGCTCATCAAAATTTGAACGCTTTTGTGTCCACAGGTGTATTTATACTAACATAGGTTTTGGGTGCTCGTTAGAACCGCCTCATTGAGGCGGTTCTAACGAGTACCCACAACCTATGTCTTGGAGCAGAAATAAAAAAAATAATGTTTACCCCTGTAAACCCCAGTTTTCTCTACATAAAGTGGGTTTTAAGGGATCAATATTTCACGGACTTGTTCAGGTGATGTTTTGGGGCCCATAGACACACAGCTTCTATGGGCAAACAAAGAAAGATGTCACTAAGGGCCCATGCAGCCTAATTTTAGGCCTCATTGTTTACATGTACATGTATATGTGTTTGAAGACATATTGTTTGTGGGTTGTCATGACTTTATTTTTCTTTGAAATGTAAATCAGTATTTAGTGGTGATGGTAAATGTATATTCTGGGTGGGAGTTTGTCTTAACCTTTAGCACTCTATAGGCTAATTCAGCCAACAAGTTGTTGATATTTTTGCTTATTTTCCAAGAAAACAGGACTTGACATCTCATGCAAATTGTCTCCTTGACATATTATGCAAATTGTCTCCATAGGAGACAATTTGCATGAAATGTCAAATCCTGTTTTCTGGGAAAATAAGGAAACTATTTCAAAATGTTGTCTGCTGTGAAAAAATACCCAGCATGCAGAGTGTTAAGGTGTTCACTAATAGTTTTGATTTTTATCGTCAGACTATCATTCATAGCAACAGATACATGTAAGTTAAGTTTTTTGTGATAATTGAAGGGTAGTTTTCCTCATTTTTTCATGTAAACCCATGTTGTGGGTACTCATTAGAACCACCTTGGTGGGGTTGTTCTAATGAATACCCACAGCATATATTTCTTTGGAGAACCTTTAGTTATCACAAAATACTTACCTTTTCTATTGCAAGAAGTAGTTTTATTAATCCAAGTTGTATACATAATTACTATAATGATCCTAAGTATTGGGACCGTACAGATCCCCATCCCTAAACCATATGTATTCTTGTTCCTTATGATATGATGCATTCAGTGATACCAACCAGTGCTCTGTTGGTTCCTTGCCCCACCCCCTACACTTCATAAAAGGCCCAATATTTCAGATACTTAGTCCACATGGGTGCTCGTTTAGGTATGGGGGTTTGTTTGGGAGACTTAATAGTCAGTAGATTAAAATGCCCCCGCCCATAGGGGCTTGAAGAAATATATGGGCTGCATGATGCTTCCATGCAGAGCTGAATCCGGCCCGCACACTAGATCTAAGCCTGTCCAGGAGCCGCGCAGCGAGTCGGACCGTCCATGTTAATAAACCCTATTGGTTTCATTGGGCGACAGGGCTTGAGATGTCGTTTCATCTCATTGTCGGGTAAAAGTCCTATAAAATTGGAAGCAACATCTCCAAAATGACCTTTACAATGTTGACGGGGACGTTAAACCTCAAATCAAACAAACAAACAAAAACAGTAGATTAAAATCATATGTTAAATATACGGCTGTCAGTGGTCAGTGCCAACCTGGGCTCTGGTGAGCATAGTGACCCATGGGCCTCTTGTTTAAACATGTTTAAGCCATCTAAAAAGGGCACTTTGATACCATCTTGTTTTCAAGAGAGGCTAAATAAAGGCTTTACATGCTTTAATGCATACTATAGCTTGTTATGTTGATCAAAAGACTTCTTTTACATACAGAAAGTTTGTTGGCCGATTTTCTCAGGGCATCAGGGTGGGCCAAAAATCCCCACAAACCCTTCCTTTTTATGCCCCCGCCATTTGAAGAATGGTGGAAAGGGCATATAGCGTTGCCCCTGTCCGTCCGTCCGTCCGTGCTTCCGAAACTTAAACGCGGTCAATAACTTCCTTATTTCTTGATGGATTTTAAAATTATTCGGCAGAAATGTTAACTATCATGAGACGATGTGTCACGTGCAAAACCCAGGTCTGTACCTCCAAGGTCAAGGTCATACTTAGAGGTCAACGGCCAAAATAAAGGGTCTGAAACTTAAACGCAGTCAATAACTTTCTTATTTCTGAATGGATTTTGAAATTACTTTGTAGAAATGTTAACCATCATGAGACGATGTGTCAAGTGTAAAATCCAGGTCCGTACCTCTAAGGTCAATGTCATACTTAGAGGTCAAAGGTAAAAAAAAGGGTCCAAAACTTAAACGCAGTCAATAACTTACTTATTTCTGGATGGATTTTGAAATTACTCTGAAGAAATGTTAACCATCATGAGACGATGTGTCAAGTGCAAACCCAGATCTGTACCTCCAAGGTCAAGGTCATACTTACAGGTCAAAGTTGAAAAAAAAAATGGTCCGAAACTTTTAACACAGTCAATAACTTTCTATCTCTGGATGGATTTTGAAATTACTTGGCAGAAATGTTGGCCATCATGAGACAAATCTGCCTCACACAAAACCAATGTCCTTACCTCCTAGGTCAAGGTCATACTTAGAGGTCAAATGTGAAAAAAGGGTCCAAACTAAAACACGGTCAATAACTTTCTATGGATGAATACGAACATAGAAATATTTTCAGGCGCGGGGCATCCGTGTTCTATGGACGCATTTCTAGTTCTTTCTGACATGAAACGCTAAACATATTTTTTAGCTCACCAGAGCCAAAGGTTCGGGGGAGCTTATAGGATAGGCAGTTGTTCATAGTCTGACGTCATATGTCGTGTGACGTTAACACTTTCAAACGATATCTCCTCTGAAGCCACTGGGCCGATTCAGCCCAAATTTCACCAGTAGCATCCTTGGGCTGGGGGATTGAAAGTTTGTGTTTTTAATGAAAATCGGCTCATTAGTTTGGTTGCAATGGCAACTTGAGGGTTTCCATAGACTTATAATGGGGAAAATTGGAAAATGGCATTTACTGCCAAGCCTTTGCAGATATTTTGACAAAGCTTCTATAGAAATGTTTCTTGAGTAAACTTCTCTCAGCCATATGCTTTTATGCCAGCCTGAGGGTTCTGGGGTTGTGCTGGGGCCCTGCCCCACCCCCTCCTCTTCATAAAAGGCCATATATCTCAGAAACCATTAAGATCCCCACCCCTAAACCATATATACATGTATTCTTGTTCCTTATGATAAGATGAATCAGTGTCACCAACCTGGGGGCCACCAGGATGCGCCAGGGCCTTGCCCCACCCCCTCCACTTCATAAAAGGCCCAATATCTCGGACACCTTACAGATCACCACCCCTAAACCATATATATATATTCTTGTTCCTTATGATAAGACACATTCAGTGACACCAACCTAGGGGCCCCCGGGATGCACCCGGGCCTTGCCCCGCCCCCTCCACTTCATAAAGGGCCCAATATCTCAGAAACCTTAAAGATCCCCTATATATTCTTGTTCCTTATGATAAGACACATTCAGTGACACCAACCTGGGCCCCCATGGGATGTGCCGGGGCCCTGCCCCACCCCTCCACTTCATAAAAGGCCATACATCTCAGAAACCATTAAGATCCCCACCGCTGAACCATATATATTCTTGTTCCTTATGATAAGACGCATTCAGTGACACAAACCTGGGGGTCCTGGGATGCATTGAGTCGGGGGCCTTGCCCCACCCTCTTCACTTCATAAAAGGCCCATTATCTCTGAAACCTTACAGATTCCCACCTCTAAACCATATATATTCTTGTTAAAATACATGACTGCCAGTGCCTCCCCTGAGCTCTGATGAGCGTAGTGGCCCATGGGCCTCTTTTTTTATTTGGCCTCATCTATATTTAGGATTACTGTATTTACATGACTACTTAAAATGTCTTTTTTTTTTTCAAGTGAAACTTCTGAAAGAGAACTTTTGAAGAATTCACCTGGGCTTGACACTAGGCGCTGTCAGAGTGCAAGGTCAAAGTCAAGATCTAGTGTAGGTTCTAGATCTGCATCTCGACAGGGCTCAAGGTCAGGCCCAGGGTCTCGACAGGGTTCAGCGCTAGGCCTAGGGTCTAGGCAGGTCCCAAGGTCAGGATCTAGGTAAGAAAGATACATTAGGTATGCTGAAAGACTTGCTAAGTATTGAATGAGACAATGATAAAATGTTCTTTTAGGCTTTAACCCAATTCAGACAGGAAATCCGTAAATGGGTACCCAAGCAAACAGCACAGGTCAAGGTCAGGTGCCACATAATGTGATGTCTGATCAGGGCCTGCACTAACACTATTTACTAGCAGGATTTTCCATCAAAAATAGAATAAAAAACAAAAAAATGGGCCTCTTAAATGACAAATGGACTTATCCAAGATATAGTAATGGAAGAATCCATCAGTTTAAAATAGGTTAAGGATAGTGGGTACATCTGGCTATATTCTATATTTGCAAGGGAGATAACTTTATTGACTTCTTGTTTCCTGTCGTGTAAACGAAGGAGTTAGGTTTTGGCATTTACCTTATAAAATGGTTTCCTTAAGGGGAATGGGAACACCCGGTACATTTTCCCCGTCATTTTTCATTCAAAGGGAGACAACTTTTGGGACCTGCTGTGCGCTTTTCTTAAAGCCCGGTCCCACTAAAAAGGGGTCTACTCTTAAAGGAAAGAATTTGCTCCTGCTGGAGTTGACCTCTATTGACATGGGAGACAAAAATATTTTTGCAGGAGTTGCCTCCCCTGAAGGTGTTCCCATATATACATATGAGATACATATATGGTAATGACCAGATTTCATTTGATGGTCTGCTAAAACTGGCTTTATTTAGCCATTTTACCTACAGGTTAGACTGAAAATGTCTATTAAGTTGTTTGAATATAGCATGAAAGAAATTCCAGAGGCATTGTTGAATGGAAACAACAATATGCGTTGGATACATGGATTGTTATATCATTTTCTCATTTGTATCTAAATAGCATTAACTATATTAGATCCAGATAGTTAATTTTGCACGAATCTAATTCAGCTACACTTATTTAGCATAGAAAAGTAGCAGGGGATGATGTCTGTGCGAATCTTACAAATCATGGTGTGAAGGGTGGTGAAAAAATCTGACCTTTGGGTCACAGTCAGGCAACACAAGGCTGTGATCCCCTTAGATGTCATTTCTATCTACTCCTCAGACCGATCATAGATTTCTTTTCTTGCATACCTTTCATTCCTGAACATTGTTTGTTAACCCTTATCTTGCTGTTCACGACAACCCATATCTTTGCAAACAGTGTAGATCCAGATCAGATGGCTTCTGAAGAAGCCATCTGATCAGGATCCACACTGTTTGACATTCAATTTTTGAAATTGTAGGAATAAATTACATCAAGTAATCTGATTGGTTCAAAGTCAGAAATAGGTGTGGCTAAACTGAATATTCAGCAAGAGAAGGGTTAATCAACCCAAAGTTTGACAGAAGCTCTGCAATGTTGATGACCACGTGACTGTCACTGATTTGTAGGAAAACCAGATAAGGGTTATTTATAGAAAATAGCCATGCTATTCTCATCAATTTGAGGTCAGAGTGTTAACTCTTATCATGCTGTTCACGACAACCCCTATCTTTGGAAACTGTGTAGTTCCAGATCAGATGGCTTCTAAAGAAGCCATCTGATCAGGATCTACACTGTTTGACATTCAATTTATGAATTTGTAGGAATAAGTTATATCAAGTAATCTGATTGGTTCAAAGTCAGAAATGGGTGTGGCAAAACTGAATATTCAGCAAGAGAAGGGTTAATCAACCCAAAGTTTGACAGAAGCTCTTCAATGTTGATGACCACTTGACTGCCACTGATTTGTAGGAAATCCAGATAAGGGTTATTTATAGAAAATAGCCATGCTATTCTCATCAATTTGAGGTCAGAGTGTTAACTCTTATCATGCTGTTCACGACAACCCCTATCTTTGGAAACAGTGTAGTTCCAGATCAGATGGCTTCTGAAGAAGCCATCTGATCAGGATCTACACTGTTTGACATTCAATTTATGAATTTGTAGGAATAAGTTATATCAAGTAATCTGATTGGTTCAAAGTCAGAAATGGGTGTGGCAAAACTGAATATGCAGCAAGAGAAGGGTTAAAAAATGTTATAATTTCTTCTGTTTCTACACTTCCATTTATTTTCCTCTTTCTCCCCTGCCCCACTCTTTCATCTTTTCTACTGTCTTTTCTATCTCTCTTCTCCCATTCTCTGGGAGACAACACAAAATGACCCACAAGAGTTGACGTGTCGTTAAACCCCAGCACAGTCAATCTGTGCATTCAGTGACATCTACCTTAGCGATAGTGTATTTGACTTACGATACAACCAGTTCACAATCAGACTTGTGAATTTTCAATTTTTTCTGACCTCTGGGTAAGTTAAGAATTTCTAGCCCAGGGTTAAGATCAGGATTTCCTTATCTGGTGGGCAAGAAAATGGGTTAACAACAGCTGGTAAAAATTCTGATAACTAATTGCTAGAAGGCACATTAAAACAAGTAGTTCTTATCAATATCTCACTCACTTTAACCCTTATTTTGCTGAATATTTAGTTTTGCCACAGCCATTTCTGACTTTCAACCTACGTGTTTCATAATACTTGATATATTCATTTGAGTTAAAAAACTGAATGAGAAATAGTGTAGATCCTGATCAGCTGGCTTCTTCAGATCTGGATGTACACTGTTTGCAAAGATAGGGGTTGTCGTTTTCACCAGGATAAGGGCTAAGTTACGTTTCATTACGATAACACACCCGTGCGACGTAGTGCATTTTTCTCATCTCCAAAATGGCTACTTTTCTGATGAAAATCCGTGATATTTATCTTATAAATACTGCAAATATAGGTTGTGGGTGCTCGTTAGAACTGCCCCATTGAGGCGGTTCTAACGAGTACTCACAACCTATGTCTTGAAGAAAAAATAAGAAAAAATAATGTATACCCCCGTAAACCCCAGGTTTCTCTATATAAAGTGGGGTATAGGGGGGTCTTCATTTCACGGACTAGTTCATGTGATGCTTGTCCTGTTGAGGCCAAATTTCATCTTTTCAGTATGTATTGGCTGAAAAAAAAAAAATTATGACAGTCTGTTGCTAGTATGGAAGATTTAGAAATCTGTTTTCACCCAGATTTGTGCAAGGGAGCTGAACTTTTATTAGCATATCATTTATAGATCACCAGGATTGTTTGGCTTTTTTAATGATGCCACTTTTCCATGCTCATATTTTACAAGCTGTATAACGCTTAGCATTGATTGATGAATATATCATACTCTTTTGCTATTTTCCCCCTAATGCTTACAAATTAATTCCAGGGAAGCTGAACAGTATAATGCAAGTCATAGTTTTTTTTAACATCACCTCCTATAATAAAGTTAGTCTCACCCCAAACAATCATGCACTGTTACTAATTATCATTTATATAAACATCACGAAAAATGCCTATACATATAATTCTAGCCACCTTGAACCCAACTTTTAGATATATAGTAAAAGAGGGGTTCACCGGGGAAAACCTTATTTTGCTTATTTCTGCTCTAAATATAGATTGTGGGTACTCGTTAGAACCACCTCGATGAGGTGGTTCTAACATGTACCCTCGTTTTATACTTTGAGCAAAATTTAGAAAACTATCACAATTTTGCAGCTGAAAATTTGCATTTTTTGTTGGTAATTCTTACAATGTATTGGAATAGGCGTGTTTTCGTTATTAGAAACTTTAAATGAGCAACTACCTAAAACTTTTTATATGTACTTGTGGGCCCAGTTTATTATAAAGCATTGTTAGCTTAACCCATTTTGTACCAGAAACCCCAAAATGGGTACCCTGGCAAACAGTGCAGGCCCAGATCAGATGCCACAGAACGCGGCATCTGATCAGGTCCTACACTGTTTTCAAAAAGTTCAGCTATTTTCCGAATATTTTTGAAGAAATCATAACCTGACAACACTAAATTTTGAAATGGACTCCTGCTATCTATGAGGAGGAAGATTCCATTTGGTATAAAAAGGGTTAACAGACTTGTTAATGGTCAAAATGTGAACTGTACAATATGTCGGTATATAATCGTTACTATAACACACGTGTGTGACATAGGGCATTGCTTCTCATCTCCAAAACAGTTACTTTTCTGATGAAAATTTATTTATTTTTTCTTATTTACACTCCAAACATAGGTTGTGGGTGCTCCTAACAAGTAGTACAAGTACCCACAACCTATGTCTTGGAGCAGAAATAAGGAACATACTGTTTATGCCCCACAAACCCCAGTTTTCTTGACATTAACCCTTTTTATACCAAATGGAGTCTTCCACCTTATATATGGCACAACTCCATTTCGAAATTTATGGTTGTCAGGTTGTGTTGTCTTCAAAATTTATTCAGAAAATGGCTTAACTTTTTGCAAACAGTGTAGGCCCAGATCTGACGCCGCAGAACGCGGCGTCTGATCTGGGCATGCACTGATTGCCAAGGTACCCCTTTAGGGGTTTCTGGTACTGAAATGGGTTAAGTGGGGTTTAATGGGGAGTTCATTACACAGATTTGTTATCATGATGTTTTCTGGTATATTTGCTGAAAAAAATGTGAAAAATTTTTGCATTTTGCAAAAGCTACTCTCAATACCATCTTATCTTGAACATGTAGAAAATCTGATCATTGCTTGTGCCTTTTTCTGGTAAACTTCTTTGTTATTTCACTGGTTTTATAATACAGTTCAACCTGTATTAAGCAAGCACCTAAGGGATAATCAAAATGTGCTTGTTATGCCCCCAACTTCGAAGAAGTTGTGGGGGCATATTGGTTTTGCCCTGTTCGTCCTTCCGTCCTTCCGTCCTTCCGTCCTTACGTCCGTCCCACTTTTTACTGCATAGCATAACTTTAGAACCATGGGTGCTAGGTTTTTATGCCCCCAACTTCGAAGAAGTTGTGGGGGCATATTGGTTTTGCCCTGTTCGTCCGTCCGTCCTTCCGTCCTTCCGTCCTTACGTCCGTCCCACTTTTTACTGCATAGCATAACTTTAGAACCATGGGTGCTAGGTTTTTGAAATTTCATATATGGATTCCTCATGAAAAAATAATTGACCCGTGTTTTTTTTCTCGTCAGGATTATGCCCCTTTTTTGAGTTATGCCCCTTTGCAAAAAATACTATGAAATCTTGTAAGCAAGATATCTCAAAAACTGTTTGAGCTATTGCCCTGAAACTTTACATGCTGGTTGGGGATGATGAGTAGATGAACTGATTAACTTTTGAAAAAAATCCGAAATTTTTTTCTTGAGTTATGGCCCTTTGAAATTTTTCGCGTTTTAAGTTTGTAAGCAAGATATCTAAAAAAACTATTTGAGGTTTTTCCCCGAAACTTCACAGACTTGTCGGGGATGATGAGTAGATGAACTGATCATGAAAAAATAATTGACCCGTGTTTTTTTTCTCGTCAGGATTATGCCCCTTTTTTGAGTTATGCCCCTTTGCAAAAAATACTATGAAATCTTGTAAGCAAGATATCTCAAAAACTGTTTGAGCTATTGCCCTGAAACTTTACATGCTGGTTGGGGATGATGAGTAGATGAACTGATTAACTTTTGAAAAAAATCCGAAATTTTTTTCTTGAGTTATGGCCCTTTGAAATTTTTCGCGTTTTAAGTTTGTAAGCAAGATATCTAAAAAAACTATTTGAGGTTTTTCCCCGAAACTTCACAGACTTGTCGGGGATGATGAGTAGATGAACTGATCAACTTTTGAAAAAAATCCGATTTTTTTTTCTTGAGTTATGGCCCTTAGATTTTTTTCGTGTTTTCAGCTTGTAAGCAAGATATCTCAATAATTGTTTGAGCGATTGCCCTGCAACTTTACAAGCTGGTTTGGGATGATGTGTAGATGAACTGATTAACTGTTGAAAAAAAATCCTATATTTTTTTCTTGAGTTATGGCCCTTTGAAATTTTTCGCGTTTTAAGTTTGTAAGCAAGATATCTCAAAAACTATATGAGGTTTTTCCCCAAAACTTCACAGACTGGTTGGGTATGATGAGTAGATGAACTGAGTAACTTTTGAAAAAAATCCAATTTTTTTTTCTTGAGTTATGGCCCTTTGATTTTTTTCGTGTTTTCAGCTTGTAAGCAAGATATCTCAAAAATTGTTTGAGCTATTGCCCTGAAACTTTACAGGCTGGTTGGGGATGATGAGTAGATGAACTGATTAACTTTTGAAAAAAATCCGAAATTTTTTTCTTGAGTTATGGCCCTTTGAAATTTTTCGCGTTTTAAGTTTGTAAGCAAGATATCTAAAAAACTATTTTAGGTTTTTCCCCGAAACTTCACAGACTGGTCAGGGATGATGAGTAGATGATTAACTACAGCTTTTCTTGTGTAATTTCAGCATTACAGCCACATAAAAACAAGATATCTCAATTACTGTTAGGGACAAGCAGTGTTAGGGTCAAGCAGTTGGGGGCATTGTGTTTCATAAACACTGGCTCTAGTTTAACCCTTATCTTGCTGAATATTCATCTAAGCCATACCCATTTCTGTATATCAACCAATCAAATTACTTGATGTAATTTATTGCTACAAATTCATAAATTGAATGCCAAACAGTGTAGATCCTGATCAGATGTCTTCTTCAGAAGCCATCTGATCTGGATCTACACTGTTTGCAAAGATAAGGGTTGTCGTGAACAGCAAGATAAGGGTTAAGACAGCTGCTTGCTTAATACAGGTGAATTAGAATGTAGATGCCTTTGTCAGGAACCAAATGCGTGCTTGCTTAAGACAGTTGCTTGCTTAATAGAGGTGGCACTATGACAGGTTTTACTGTATATCCTAATGGCTAAATTTTGATAATTGCAGCCTTTTGGGAAAAATTGGAATATATTCCGAAATTGGAATATATTGGGAATGTATTCAGCTAATTGGGAAAGTAACTGTCCTTTTGGCTTTCTGCTATTGATGTTTCTGTTAGGGTCAAGTTGTTTCATGTCTTTGCTTCTTTCCCTTTGGTGTCCTGAAGGAGCAGTCTGATCTGGGTCTACACTGTTTGCTGTTCCCTCTGCACCTTTTGGTTCCTGGCTGGATAGTGAATTTGTTAAAATTTTAGAAGAACTACAGCAAGTCCTCAAGGTGTTGGAGTCATTGTAGTTATACTATACTGTAAAAAATCCTGAAAATTCAGCCACCTTGTGGACTTGCTGTAATACTCCTAAAATTTTAACAGACTTGTTTCACAATCAAGCAAGGGGTCCAGGAAGTACAGCTAGAATGGCAAACAGTGTGGACCCTGATCAGACTGTTCCTTCTGGAACAGCCTGATCAGGGTCTGCATTGTTTGCTTAGGCTTGTCTTTCCCAATACTTATTAGCTCGCCTGTACGAAGTACAAGGAGAGCTATTGTTGTCACCTCGGATGGCGTGCGCGTGCGTGTGCGCGTGCGCTTCACACTGCGTTAAAGTTTTTCAAATGCTTATATCTCAACAGTCACTCATCACAGAGCACTCATATTTTGAACTTTAGTACCTGGGAGGGTCTTCTGATGTTCAAAGATAACAGACCCCTGGGGTCATGCCCCGGGGTGGGGCTTGGGGTCAAAATCTAGAACACCTATGTAATACTGTGTTAAAGTTTTTGAAATGCTTATATCTCAGCAGTCACTTATCACAAAGCATTCATATTTACAACTTGGATACCTGGGAGTGTCTTCTGAGATTCCAAGACAACAACCCCCTTGGTTCGTGCCTGGGAGTTGGGATGGGGCGGGGCTAGGGGTCAAAATCTAGGTCAAAATCTAGAACACCTATGTAATACTGTGTTAAAGTTTTTGAAATGCTTATATCTCAGCAGTCACTTATCACAAAGCATTCATATTTACAACTTGGATACCTGGGAGTGTCTTCTGAGATTCCAAGACAACAACCCCCTTGGTTCGTGCCTGGGAGTTGGGATGGGGTGGGGCTAGGGGTCAAAATCTAGGACAACTTTGTAATTTGTTGTATACCTTTCCCTTATGCTAACAAGTTATAGACAGAATTGGTTATACATCAGCCAACCAAGTGACATTGGTTCAAGTGTAAAAGGGTGAAGGTCATGGTGACCTATATTGCACGGTCCAGTGGTTTTGCCTTTTATCTTGAAGACTATTTGTTGGAGAAATGCCATACCTGGGATATTAGTTCCATGTGAACCCATGATTGACCTTAAAATATATCTAGGTCACTGTGAGTGAGTGAGTGAGTGAGTTTTAGTTTTACGTCCCACCAACAGCTAAGGTCATACGGAGACGGGACCTCGGTTTAAAGACTCATCCGAAAGTCTGGAGAAGCCCGGGATCGATCCTGCGATCCCTGGTTTACAAGGCGAGTAGCGTAACCACTGCACCACGGAGGCTTCTATCTAGGTCACTGTGACCTATATTTCATGGTTCAGTGATTTTGACTTTTATCTCAAATACTATTTGATGAAGAAATGTCATACCTGGATGATTAGTTCCATGTGACCTGATAATTGACCGCAAAATATATCTAGGTCAGTGTGACCTATATTTCATGGCTCAGTGATTTTGCCTATTATCTCGAATACTATTTGATGCAGAAATGTCATACCTGGATTATGAGTTCCATGTGACCAGATAATTGACCCCAAAATATAACTAGGTCAGTGTGACCTATATTTCATGGTTCAGTGATTTTGTCTTTTATCTCGAATACTTTTTGATGGAGAGATGTCATACCTTGATTGTTAGTTCCATGTGACCCCATGATTGACCTCAAAATATAGCTAGGTCAGTGTGACCGATATTTCATGGTCCAGTGATTTTGCCTATTATCTTGAATATTATTTGATGGAGAAATGTCATACCTGGGTTATTAGTCCCATGTGACCCCATGCTTGACCTCAAAATATGTCTAGATCACTGTGACCTATATTTCATGGTTCAGTGATTTTGTCTATTATCTTGAATACTTTTTGATGAAGAAATGTTACACCTGGATAATTTATTCCATGTGAGCTGATTATTGACCACAAAATAAATCCAGGTCATTGTGACCTATATTTCATGGTTCAGTGATTTTCCCTATTATCTTTATTACTAATTGATGGAGAAATGTCATACCTGGGTTATTAGTTCCATGTGACCCCATGATTTACCTCAAACTATATCTAGGTCACTGTGACCTATATTTCATGGTTCAGTGATTTTGACTATTATCTCAAAAACTATTTGATGGAGAAATGTCATACCTGGATGATTAGTTCCATGTGACCTGATAATTGACCGCAAAATATATCTAGGTCAGTGTGACCTATATTTCATGGCTCAATGATTTTGCCTATTATCTCGAATAGTATTTGATGCAGAAATGTCATACCTGGATTATGAGTTCCATGTGACCAGATAATTGACCCCAAAATATAACTAGGTCAGTGTGACCTATATTTCATGGTTCAGTGATTTTGTCTTTTATCTCGAATACTTTTTGATGGAGAGATGTCATACCTTGATTGTTAGTTCCATGTGACCCCATGATTGACCTCAAAATATAGCTAGGTCAGTGTGACCGATATTTCATGGTCCAGTGATTTTGCCTATTATCTTGAATATTATATGATGGAGAAATGTCATACCTGGGTTATTAGTCCCATGTGACCCCATGCTTGACCTCAAAATATGTCTAGGTCACTGTGACCTATATTTCATGGTTCATTGATTTTGTCTATTATCTTGAATACTTTTTGATGAAGAAATGTTACACCTGGATAATTTATTCCATGTGAGCTGATTATTGACCACAAAATAAATCCAGGTCATTGTGACCTATATTTCATGGTTCAGTGATTTTCCCTATTATCTTTATTACTATTTGATGGAGAAATGTCATACCTGGGTTATTAGTTCCATGTGACCCCATGATTTACCTCAAACTATATCTAGGTCACTGTGACCTATATTTCATGGTTCAGTGATTTTGACTATTATCTCAAAAACTATTTGATGGAGAAATGTCATACCTGGATGATTAGTTCCATGTGACCTGATAATTGACCGCAAAATATATCTAGGTCAGTGTGACCTATATTTCATGGCTCAATGATTTTGCCTATTATCTCGAATAGTATTTGATGCAGAAATGTCATACCTGGATTATGAGTTCCATGTGACCAGATAATTGACCCAAAAATATAACTAGGTCAGTGTGACCTATATTTCATGGTTCAGTGATTTTGTCTTTTATCTCGAATACTTTTTGATGGAGAGATGTCATACCTTCATTGTTAGTTCCATGTGACCCCATGATTGACCTCAAAATATAGCTAGGTCAGTGTGACCGATATTTCATGGTCCAGTGATTTTGCCTATTATCTTGAATATTATTTGATGGAGAAATGTCATACCTGGGTTATTAGTCCCATGTGACCCCATGCTTGACCTCAAAATATGTCTAGGTCACTGTGACCTATATTTCATGGTTCATTGATTTTGTCTATTATCTTGAATACTTTTTGATGAAGAAATGTTACACCTGGATAATTTATTCCATGTGAGCTGATTATTGACCACAAAATAAATCCAGGTCATTGTGACCTATATTTCATGGTTCAGTGATTTTCCCTATTATCTTTATTACTAATTGATGGAGAAATGTCATACCTGGGTTATTAGTTCCATGTGACCCCATGATTTACCTCAAAATATATCTAGGTCACTGTGACCTATATTTCATGGTTCAGTGATTTGCCTATTATCTTTAATAATTTTTCATGAAGAAACATCATGCCTGGATTATTTATTCCATGTGACCCCATGATTGACCCCGAAATTATATCTTGGTCAGTGTGACCTAAATTTCATGATTCAGTGACTGCAAAATTGAATACTATTTTTATTTTTAGAAACTTCAGTCCTGAATTATAAGTTCCATGTGACGAGATGATTGACATAGAAATATATCTAGGTCAGGGTGAACGGGCCTCCGTGGCCTAATGGATAAGAGCGCTGATTCTTAGTCATTAGGTCTCTCACCGCCGTGGGTTCGAGCCTCGCTCGGGTCACGTGTGAGACGCCAAGTTCTGCAACGGAAGGTCAGGTGGTTTTTCTCCGGGTACTCCGGTTTTCGCCCACCTATGATTAACGATCGGCTCGATATGAGTGAAATAATCTTGAAAGGGCCGTAAAACCCAAACCAAAAAAAAAAAAAAAAAAAAAAGGTCAGGGTGACCTATTTCATGGTTCATTGATTTTGCCTTATAATTCATACACATTGTGATTCTGAAATGTAATATTTGGCATATATGTTCCATGCGACCTGGTCACTGACCTCAAAATGTATCTAGGTGTGTGTGACCTATATTTCATGGTTCAGTAATTTTTTCTTCTATGTTGAAGGCGCGAAACGGGCGAGCTATGCTGTCCGGGGACAGCTCTTGTCATCATTATGCTATGGTTTGTAGGAACTTGTTAGACACTGCTTCATTGAATATTGATAAATACTGATTTTTCACAGATATAATCAATATAACAGTAAAATTTTGTGATTAAGACCAGCTATAATTTAGACTTGCTCTGTCTGAAGAGCCTGAAGAGAAATCTGAATACCTCGGAAGACACTGTCACGGATTCTGGGATTAATGATGATGATGATGATGACAATGATGATAACGCTGATGATGATGCAGTCAGACAAACTTTAATCCAGAACTATTCACTAGGTGTCATTTATATGACAGTTTTATATTTTTGCCCATATCAGCCCCAGATTATCAGACTACTGCTGCTGCAGTATGCACGGTAAAATTCTGCTTTTAAGACCACCTAAAATTAAGACTAAATCTGCTTTTAAAAGCTTATTCAGTTATTCTTTCTTTGCATTTTCAACACTTAGGGCTCCTTTTAAGAGACCACCTTTGGGACTGTTCAAAAGTGGTCTTAAAGACCACTTTTGAACAGTCCCAAAGTTGGTCTTAATATAGGATTCATACTATGCACTGTATGCCAGGGTATTTTGCGCCAAAATGTTGAGTGATTTAATTATGAGGGCATCATTTATTACTTTCAGAGGCCAGCTATCGAGAACTGGGCAGGCAACTCCTGTAAACAGTCCACTGGTATCACCATCAAAAACGCTGAAAAATGCTAATCATCATGTCAGGTCACCATTCAAACATGCAGTATTCAATCCACAAGTAGTTCAGGTAAATCCTTTGTATCTTATCTTGGGAGCATACCTCGAAAACTTAAAAATTTGGACATTGTGAGGATGTGCTGTAATTCTTCGCAAGTTTTAATATTAAATTTGTTACAAGATCCTGCAAGGAGTCCAAAAGGTGAAAACAGAATGCAAACATTGTAGACCCTGATCTGACTGCTTCTTCAGTCTGATCTGGGCCTGCGCTGTTTGCTTAGACCTTTCTGTCCCAATTCTTAAGATCATTACGGTAATAACCTTACAAGTTCATTAAACCATTTTGTTTGGGGAATGCCAAAATCGGACACTGGCAGTGTAGGTCCAGATCAGATGCCACATTTTGTGGCATCTGTTCAGGGCCTATAGTTTCTGCAAAATGTTTAACCCATTGCATGCATGAAACCCCTAAAGGGTTACCTTAGCAAACAGTGCAGGCCCAGATCAGACGTTGCAGAACGCGGCATCTGATCAGGGCCTACACTATTTGCATACCAAATTTTCCGTCAAAAATAGAATTGAAATGAAAAAATAGACCTGACACCCCTTATATGACAAATGGAGTTGTCCAACATATAGCAATGGAAGAGTCCACTAGCATACAATGGGTTAACCATTCTGAAAATAACCCAACCTGACACCCCTAAATTTTGAAATGGACTCCTACTTTTGATATGGACTCCTGCTTTATATAAGATGAAAGAGTGCATTGAGGATAAACTGGCTTAACTCCCTTGGTAGCTCAGTCGGTTGCGCATCTGACTGGTGATCAGGAGGACGCGGGTTCGATACCTGCCGGGGTCGCCAACATTCTTTCGTGGAGATTGATCATGAAATCTTTTCTACGGTCATTCTCTCCCTTCCGCTGATTCAAGAAGGGCAGTTGTCAGTTTCTGGTGAAAGAATGTGCACTGTACTGGTTAACAGCTTACGTATAAGCCTGCCCAGGAAAGTGTGGATAGGTAAACTGACTGGCTCAAAAATGACCTAAAATAGTTTTGACTGGGCCGTTAAACCCCAAAACAAACAAACAAATACTCCCTTTATATTGTGAATATGCATTAACAATGACAAACCATTTAGTGGCAGTTTCTGGTGGAAGAATGTGTACTGCACTGGTTAACTGCTTGTGTACAGTATAAACCTGTCCAGGAAGTGTGGTCAGGTAATCTGGCTGGCTGGATATGACCAAAATAGTGTTGACTGGGCTGTTAAACCTCAAACAAACATACTGACAAAAAACATCCGGGGAGATTGCTTGATTTATGGGGGTATAAAGGTCCAAGCTTAATGAATAATCCTTTTTAAATTGTATGGTACACAGTATATAATACTGTATGTATTTATTTACTTTGAATTTTCACAGCAGTGCATTGCATCAACATATCATTATATACATATATAAATTGTTTTGAAATGCAAACAGTGAAGGCTCTTGTCAAGTGTCTGATAGAGGTTTCCCATCTGAAATGGGACCATGCATCCTGCTTTCCTGCTTTTGTTGATGCATTGCATTGTTAAAGTTTCTGGTTGTAAATTTATTATCTTTAGATATTCTGGTATGTATTTGCATAATATATGATTCATTTCTGCCTACACAGAATTTATGTGTCCTGGAAAATGTAATCTTAATTTCATAGAAGGCCTCTTAAAAGCACTGACTTTAACCTTTAGCATGCTGAATTTTTTTCAATACTCGCCCTTTGGAGGGGGTACCCTTATTTCGGCAGCCATAATTTCCTTAAACCTGAACCGATTCTGCTCATAATTTGACACATTATAGGCAAGACATCTTCCGCCATTTCTACCAGAAGTATTATGGGTCACATAACTTCCAAATATGGCGGTCACGTGATCTGACCAGGAACCGTTTAAGACACTGAAAAAAAAAAAAAGAACTACAAGACAATAGTGCTCAGTGCATGCTTCGAAGGATAAAATAGTTTGCTTGTGTAGCTACCTATATTATGGCTACATATTTATCACCAGTAGTTGTTTAGATTGATTGGGTCTATTATGCACAAAATTGTGATAGAACAGGTAAGGGTGATCTGTTGAAAACTGGTAATTGAGAAATCGTCGATTTTTAGCTCACCTGAGCCTTTAGGCTCATAGGTGAGCTTATAGTATAGCCATGGTACGTCGTCCGTCCGTCCACCATTTTCAAAGATCTTCTTCTCCTATACTGCAGGGCCAATCAAAGCCAAATTTCATATGGAGCCTCAGTGGGATGGGGGAACGAAAGTTTGTTCGCGGGGTCTGGATCACATGACCAAGATGGCCGCCATGCCCATATATGGTAAAAAGCCTTCAAAAATCTTCTTCTCCAGAACCATAAGGCCAGTGGCCTTGAAATTTGGCATGTAGCATATGGTACTCGGGCCCATCATGGTTTGTACAAATGGTGACCCTGGGTTGACCTTGACCTATTTTACAGCAATGTCAAATTTGTCGACTTAGGCTTTTGCATGGGGCAAAGTGAAAATAATGGATTTATAGGAAACCATTGAAGACAGTGTCACCAAAATTTGTAGATCAGGTAAAGTAACTGAATACATGAATGTATATGGATCAGAAAGGTCAAGGTCATTCATTGGCCTTGTTCGCGGGTCTGGATCACATGACCAAGATGGCCACCATGCCCATATATGGTAAAAAGCCTTCAAAAATCTTCTTCTCCAGAACCATATGGCCAGTGGCTTTGAAACTTGGCATGTAGCATATGGTACTCGGGGCCCATTATGGTTTGTACAAATGGTGACCCTGGGTTGACCTTGACCTATTTTACAGCAATGTCAAATTTTCCGACTTAGGCTTTTGCATGGGGCAAAGTGAAAATAATGGATTTATAGGAAACCATTGAAGACAGTGTCAACATAATTTGTAGATCAGGTAAAGTAATTGAATACATGAAGATCTATGGGTCAGAAAGGTCAAGGTCATTCATTGGCCTTAGACCAAGGTCATTCAGGATCCATATTTCAAACATTTTTTTCTCCAAAACTGCTGAGCCAATTTAAGTAAAATTTAATATGGAGCCTTTGTGAGTTGAACAAATGAAAAAATGCCAATACGGTCTAGATCACATGACCAAAATGGCCGTCACGCCCATATATGGTAAAAAGCCTTAAAAATTTTTCTCCTCCAGAACCGTAAGGCCAATGGCCTTGAAACTTGGCATGTAGCATATGGTACTCAGGCCCATCATAGTTTGTACAAATGGTGACCCTGAGTTGACCTTGACCTATTTTACAGCAATGTCAAATTTGCCGACTTAGTCTTTTGCATGGGAAAAAGTGAAAATAATGGATTTTTAGGAAACCATTGAAGACACTGTCACCAAAATTAGTAGATAAGGTAAAGTAGCTGAATACATGAAGATCTATGTGTAACAAAGGTCAAGGTCATTAATTGACCTTAGACCAAGGTCACGCAGGTTCCATATTTCAAACATTTTTTCTCAGAAACTACTGAGCCAATTGAAGTGAAATTCAATATGGAGCCTTTGGGAGTTGAACAAATGAAAAGCTGCCAATATGGTCTAGATCACATGACCAAGATGGCCACCACACCCATATATGGTAAAAACACTTCGAAATTCTTCTTCTCCAGAACCGTAAGGCCAATGGCCTTGAAACTTGGCATGTAGCATATGGTACTCGGGCCTATCATAATTTGTTCAAATGGTGACCCTGGGTTGAACTTGACCTATTTTACAGTAATGTCAAATATGCTGACTTAGGCTTTTGCATAGGAAAAAGTGAAAATAATGGATTTTTAGCTCACCTGAGCCTTTAGGCTCATAGGTGAGCTTATAGTATAGCCATGGTCCGTCGTCCGTCTGTCCGTCCACCATTTTCAAAGATCTTCTTCTCCTATACTGCAGGGCCAATCAAAGCCAAATTTCATATGGAGCCTCAGTGGGATGGGGGAACGAAAGTTTGTTCGCGGGGTCTGGATCACATGACCAAGATGGCCGCCATGCCCATATATGGTAAAAAGCCTTCAAAAATCTTCTTCTCCAGAACCATAAGGCCAGTGGCCTTGAAACTTGGCATGTAGCATATGGTACTCAGGCCCATCATGGTTTATACAAATGGTGACCCTGGGTTGACCTTGACCTATTTTACAGCAATGTCAAATTTGCCAACTTAGGCTTTTGCATAGGGCAAAGTGAAAATTATGGATTTATAGGAAACCATTGAAGACAGTGTCACCAAAATTTGTAGATCAGGTAAAGTAACTGAATACATGAAGATCTATGGGTGAGAAAGGTCAAGGTCATTCATTGGCCTTAGACCCAAGATGGCCGCCATGCCCATATATGGTAAAAAACCTTCAAAAATCTTCTTCTCCAGAACCATAAGGCCAGTGGCTTTGAAACTTGGCATGTAGCATATGGTACTCGGGCCCATCATGGTTTGTACAAATGGTGACCCTGGTTTGACCTTGACCTATTTTACAGCCTTTGTAAATTTGCCGACTTAGGCTTTTGCATGGGGCGAAGTGAAAATAATGGATTTATAGGAAACCATTGAAGACAGTGTCACCAAAATTGGTAGATCAGGTAAAGTAACAGAATACATGAAGATCTGTGGGTGAGAAAGGTCAAGGTCATTCATTGGCCTTAGACCCAAGATGGCCGCCATGCCCATATATGGTAAAAAGCCTTCAAAAATCTTCTTCTCCAGAACCATAACGCCAGTGGCCTTGAAACTTGGCATGTAGCATATGGTACTGGGGCCCATCATGGTTTGTACAACTGGTGACCCTGGGTTGACCTTGACCTATTTTACAGCAATGTCAAATTTGCCGACTTAGGCTTTTGCATGGGGCAAAGTGAAAATAATGGATTTTTTGGAAACCATTGAAGACAGTGTCACCAAAATTTGTAGATCAGGTAAAGTAACTGAATACATGAAGATATATGGGTGAGAAAGGTCAAGGTCATTCATTGGCCTTAGACCAAGGTCATTCAGGATCCATATTTCATTTATTTTTTTCTCCAAAACTGCTGAGCCAATTTAAGTGAAATTAAGTAGGAAAATTGTCACCAGACAGGTGAGCGGTTCAGGACCACTGGTCCTCTGGTTTAACGTTATTTCCGGGTGTAAAATATAACAGCTGGTAATGTTGGTAAAACCTGTGCCCTTCTAAGAAACAAGGATCCCTCCCGCATTGGACAACCTCATCGGATGGGGTGTACTTGCTTTCTTGCTTGGACCACCCCCTTGGATGAATGAAGTCGCCTCCAGAGCGCTGAAGGTTAAACATGGTACCCTCTCACCGCTGTGGGTTTGAGTTCACTTGGGCCCCATGTTGAAAGTTCTGCAACTTTGCTTGTTTTCACCCACCTCTGATTATCAATCAGCTTGTTGTAATTGTGATAATCTTGAAAGGGCCTTAAAACTGTAATTAAAAAAAAAAGAAATTAATTTTATGTGCTTGCAAACTAGTCATCTGTTTCAGGATGGAAGACACTCACCATCCCAGGAGTTGAAGGAACGAACAACCCAGGCTGCTTTCTACATAAACAGATTTCTAGCTATGAGCACAGATAGGGAGCCTCCTAAGAGACCTGGCAAGCTTAAGAAGGGAAAGTAAGTTGCAGTTAACAAGAACTCGAAATTCACTTATCCTAAACTGCCAATTACAATATTGGCAGATGTCTTTTCATTTACAAATATGTGTTTCTTACTTTTCAGAGAAAATAAAGCTTGACATTACATGTGAATTGTCTGCCCAGCAGACAATTCACATGTAATGTCAAGCCTTCTTTTTATTGAAAAATAAATCCAAAAATAAAATTTTTGTCTGATCTAAAACATTCTGTGACATTTTAAGGGGGTTTGATGAGTGGGTACTCATAAAGTACATGCTTATTCCTCCTTTCCACCACCTCCCAATCACCATAGTGCAGTTGAGAAGAATTCAAGCACTGAGGAAGCAGATTGTTTTCTGCAAGTACCATCAAACCTAAGCAAAGCAAGCACCTAAAGAAGAGTACAAATTATATTGTTTAGGGCATGTGATTCACATGAAATGTCAAGCCTCATTTTGTCTGTAAAATATGAAAGAAAAATATGAAAAAATAAGGCATGTGATTCACATGAAATGCTAAGCCTCATTTTGTCTGTAAAGTATGAAAAAGAAAAATAAGATTGCTGCTGGCACTAAATCTGAAGGGTTAAGAGAGCCATGAATTGCTTACATAAGAGAACAGAAAAAAAAAAATACACGAGTTAGATCATATAGGAAAACTGTTATTGTTTGTTCACTTGTGACCCACATGATTTTCAACAACTTGATATTTACTGTGATTTTGCTGCTGTATGGTGTAAAGTACCGTACAATCATATATGCTTTAAATGTCTAAACAATGAGTATGGATTCATAAGGCATAAATGTGTACACAGGCCTCCCCTGCCAAGTGATTGAGAGCACTGACTCTTGATCATTAGGTCTGTTAAAGCTATGGTTTGGGCCTTCTTTGGTTTACACGTGGGAAGCCAAGTTCTGCAATGGAAGGTCAGGTGTTTTTTATCCGAGCACTCTGGTTTTCACCCACCTCTGATTAATGATCGGTTCAAAATAAGTAAAATAATCTTGAACGGGCAGTAAAACAGAAAAAAAAAAACTTTTTTTTTTTGCCTGTATTTCAGGCTTAAACCTTTATACCCAGTGACTGTTGAAGGACCAAGAATAGAGCGCTGTAGAGGTATTGTTTCTGGTAGGTATTTGCTTCCATAAAGGACATGTTTTCTGATATTTTGTGCATGGGAGACAATTTTTATCAGTTCCTGTTTGCTTTTCTATGAACCGAATCCCTCTGAAGAAGGGCTCTACTGTACGGAGCAAATTCTTTCCTCTAAGATTAGACCCCTGTCAATATGTGAGATAAATATTTTTGAAAAGATTGTCTCCCCTGGTGGTGTATTCATTCTGCTTAAGGGGAATGGCTACACATTATTTTTCAAAGGGAGACAACTTTCGGGACTTCCTGTTTGCTTTTCTATAAACTCCTTCCTACAGAAAAAGGGATCTACTCTTAAAGGAAAGAAATTGCTTCTCAGGAGAAAATTCTTTCCTTAAGAGTCCTTTAAGAGTTGACCCCTATTGACATGGGAGACAAAAATACTTTTGAAGGAGATGCCTCCCTCTGAAGGTGTATCCATTCCCGTTAAATCATGCACATCTAAACCTCTTTATAACACTGTTCATTATAACATGGTTTTGGATATAACTCTCTTTAAAGAAGAGAAAACTGTATAGATTATATAGAAAAATGGCCATAAATGGTCAATTTTCTATATGATCTATACATTTTGTTTGGAAATATCATAGTTGTTTATCTAATAACGTTTCTGATTTGGACCCAAACAATAGTGTTATAAAGAAGTCTTAGAGTATTAACATTAAATGCCAAAGATACCCATAACTCAGGATCCATTTATTCAGAGCATCATTAGCTTAACCCTCCACCTCAAATTTCGGAAGTGGGCTCTCCATTTTTGAAGTTCGATTCATCTATTCTTGAAAGAATAGGGCTTCAGACTTAATCATTGACAGGATTGCAAACAATGTTGACCCTGATAAGCGGGCTTGCTATGATCTGTATCATCTGGATCTACACTGTTTGCAGCCCCCGCCCATCGGGGCTTGAAGAAATAGATGGGCTGCATGATGCTGCCATGCAGAGCTGAAACCGGCCGCACACGAGTACTGATAAAACGCTTAGACGATTTAAGCCTGTCCAGGCAAAGTGGTGCGAGTCGGACCGTCCATGCTTATAAACCCTACTGGTTTCATTGGCCGACAGGGCTTAAGATGTCATTTCATCTCGATGTGAGGTAAAAGTCCCACAAAATTGGAAGCAACGTCTCCAAAATGGTCTATATAGTGTTGACAGGGACGTTAAACTGAATTCAACCAACGTTTGCAGCTATAGATATCTGTATCTGTCTACAGGTTTGAAAGGGCATAGGAACAAATAAGGTGGATATTTTGTGATAATTAAAGGATAGTTTTTGTTAATTCTCCATAAAAATATGGAGAAATAAGGAAAACTATCCTTCTGTTATCACAAAATATCCACCTTATCTTTAACAAATTTGTCAGTAATTGAGTTGTTAACCCATCGTATGCGGTAAACCCCTAAAGGGGTACCTAGGCAAACAGTGCAGGCCCCGATCAGACGCCGCAGAATGCGGCGTCTGATCAGGGCCTTCACTATTTGCTAACAGAATTTTCCGTCAAAAATAGAATAAAAATGAAAAAATAGGCCTGACAACCCTTATATGACAAATGGACTTGTCCAACATATAGCAATGGAAGAGTCCACTAGCATACAATGGGTTAGATGTTCTAGCATGTACAATATCTAATGCACTGGTATTTTTGCTGAAAAAAGTTTGAGTAGCAATAAGAGCTGCAGCCTTTCAAAGGATAACCCTTTTATAGAACATATTTAACTTCACTACAGCTGGTGTGTGGGAATGTGTGGCGGCGGTAAAACGTCCCCCTGCCCTACATCATAGTGTAGATTATATTTTCTTGTCCTTTGGGATCATTGATTCCATTGTGGAAATTGAAAATATCTGAGGGTCACTGATGAGGCCTTATTGGCCAAAACTAGCTAGTCTGGCCCAGAAAACATGTACACTCCATATTTTTCACTTCTGTGGTGTATTCCTTGCTTCCAAAGGATAACCCTTTAATAGAACATATTTCTCCTAAATGAAAGTATGGATTGTGATCAAAATCTAGTACAGTATATCATTGTGACCTACCAAAGACTTGGTTAGATTTTGGTGACCTTGCCTTAGTTTTCAAATTTAAGTCACATGAGGGCAAAGATTGACAAATAACATGACTGCATTATTAGAGCTGGGGCCATATCATCGATGCATCGATATATCGTGATATTTTTGCCGGCGATACTGTATCGCGATACTAATTCCGTGTATGGATACTTGACGATACTTTTACGTTATATCAACAAACGTCTGAAATACAAGAGAAGCATATTTTACTGAGGTGCTTACGCCGATAAAAAAACTATCCAAAAGGCGCTGCTTACATGTATATCCAATAAAAACAGTTGATGTATCTACCGGGATACAGTATACAGTAACTACTGGAACCAACAGGTGTCTGGTCAAGTGACTCGAGTATGGACCCATGTGCTACATAAGTTTTAATGGTATTTTGAGTGATGCCATTGAGATTTATTCAATACTATTGCTTCCAAAATATGTTTGTGTGGTTGATGGTGTGTCTTGGATGATGGGTCTGTGAGATTAGATGGACCTGCAAAGTCATCATAACTACCTTTTATTGTTGATAAAAGCGGTCGCTACTAACATATATATAAACAATGGATGCTGAACCAGACACTGAATGTTCCGGATCGGCATTTAAGTCACTTGTATGGAAACATTTTGTTTTTGTCAAGTCATTATTTTATTTTATTGCATATAAATATAAGGACATACTTAATAAACCAATGTGTTGTTATTGAACAGGAAACTGTTTTCTACTATACAACAAAAGTCCAAATTTACCTAATAAAACATAGCAAATCTGTACAAAGCAAGTATCGCGATACTGTATCGTATCGCCTGGTATCGTGATAGTATCATGATACATTTTTTCTGGCGATACCCAGCTCTATGCATTATATCTCCCATACCAATTGATGAATTCCAACCATCTTTGGTACAATACGGTTGTTCAACATACAGAATACTTATCTAATTTTATGTAGTGTTGGTTGGTGCCTGATGCTCTGTCTCTGGTTTGGCCCATTGGAGTCTAACTGTTGGTTTCCTTTTGCTCCAGCATTTCAGTGGTTTCTTGCTGTCGAGTCCTCACCGTTGTTTCATCTCTGTGGTTGATTGATTTTTGTGTTCTCAGAGATGTTGCACTGATGAGTTAGGAGGCCTTCATGCAGACTGAACAAGTTATTTATCCAGCGACAGAAGTAAGGGCAAGGACTGTGGCCACGTAAAATCGATTTAAGCCCCCCAGTGGAATTTGTTTCACTGACCGTTCCAAGGCGGTTCTTCTGTCGTGGTTTATTTTTGTTATAGCTTGTCTCTGAGTGTGTGTATCGCTTATATTATTTTGCTTTGGATAGCAAATTGGCCATTTTGTGGGAAAGTAACTGTCCTTTTGGCTTTCCGCTAGTGATGTTTCCATTAGGGTCTAGTTGTTTCATGTTTGTATTTCTTTCTCTTGGTGTCTCTGATGGGAGCTGTGGGTTAATTGTATAGATTCCTGATCATTGCCTTCACTTCTATTTATTAGATTTTGGTGAACTAAACCTATTTTTCATTGTCATACAGGACCAAAGATTTAATTGTTCCATTTGTTCTTTTCTGCACCATAACAGATTGAAGAATTCTGGCCAAACTTAGTCAAATATAACAAAGACTTGATTCTTCTTTGGTGACCTTGACATCATATTCAAGGGCACATAGGTATTTATCCATACTTGTACTTGGAGGTATTGGTATGACTTAAATATGTTTCTATCCACATTGTGCCCCCGTTCCTGGGGGCTTGGAGAAATAAATTGACCTGCATGGTGCTTCCACGCAGAGCTGAAACAGGCCACACATGAGTACTGGTAAACCGCTTAGAAGGACTATGCCTGCCCAGTCAAAGTGGTATGAGTCAGATTGTCCAATGCATGTAAACCTTTTGGTTTCATTGGGCGACAGGGCTTGAGATGTCATTTCATCCCAGTGTCAGGTAAAAGTCCTACAGAATCGGAAGCAATGTCTCCAAAATTACCTAAATAGTGTTGACAGGGACGTTAAACCTCGAACAATCAATCAATCTAATCAGTTTAATGGAAAAATAAGCAAGGTAATCTTTAAATTTTCCATGTTAATCCCCCTTGTCTGAAGTTATGACTGCTATATACATTATATTATTTTTCTAAATTTGCAGAAGCAAGAACGTATGGAGCTAGCCCAAGCAGAACTCTTCAGAGGCGCATACATCTGATGAACACAATACCCAACGTTCATGAGTACCTAATGGATCATAGGCCATGCACGACAGAGTCGGTGCACCGTACATCGGTAGCGTCCAGCAATGATGAGATTGCAAATATGGATGATGTAGACAAAGATGAAAATATGGATTCTAACAGGTACATACACACCACTAAATAACATGTACATACATGTGATAACCTTTCAATGACCTTGCTGGAGATTTGGTTTTCATATCCTGGAGATTGGGTTCTCCTTCCTGGAGACTATATGACAACAAGTTTGAGACATCACTTCAAAGTTTATTTGTTGAATTTGAGAAGAAAATTCAAAATAATCCATGAACAAAAGTTCACTTGATTTCAATTTTGTCTATTTTAACTTAAATAGATATTTTAAGTAACCAAAATTCAAACAAGCAGGCCTATGCAAGACAACAGACTGTGTAATAACAACGGGGATAAACCTCTTCCTGCCCATGGGCCAGCTGAGCTCTAAACTCTCAAAACACTGGGATCCAATAAAATTTTCAGGACCCTTAAATGGTTGGGTATTATAAAGAAAATTATAATTGATAGACACTGGTTTTAAATGATAAAACTTAGATGTGAAAGTAAAATGTATCCAAACGAAAAGGTGTGCATATTGGTATGTTTTTGTAAAGAGTAGAAGGTATTTGATTTTTACCTCTGTCAATGACTTACCCATTGGATGCAGAAAACCCCTTACGGATTACCTTGGCAAACAGTGCAGGCCTAGATCAGACATCGCAGAATGCAGCATCTGAGCAGGGCTTGCATTATTTACTATCAGAATTTTCTGTTAAAAATAGAATGAAAACAAAAGAGTAGCCCTAATAGCCCTTATATGACAAATGGACTTTTCCCGCATGCAACAATGGAAGAGTCCACTTGTATACAATGGTTAAAGAAGGCGAAGCCACAAGTGAAAACATAACTTTGCCATGGGTGAAAGCATAACTTTTGGTGTTAATCAGTATAATAAAAGTTTGCACCTGATAGTGGCTTTTTATATTTCTTTAACAAATGGTTCATTTTTTTTGCAAACAAATAATACCCATAGTTAGCTAAGCTGGCCTAGCACTGCGTGTATAAATTATGTTCAGTCCAGATTTACACATAACCATCTTTACACAGCACTTTTGGGGCTTGGAGAAATAGATTGAGCTGCATGGTACTTCTGCGCAGAGCTGAAACCAACCGAACTTGAGTACTGGTAAATTGCTTAGAATCTGTAAGCCTGCCCAGAAAAGTGGTGTAAATCCGACCACCCCTTAAACCTTAGGGGTTTCTTTGGGCGGTAGGGCTTTAGATATCATTTTACCTCAAGGTTGGGTAAAAGTCCCACAAAATCAGAAGCAACTTCTCCAAAATGAAAATAGTGTTGACGGGGACATAAAACCTCAATACGTACAAATACACACCACTCTGACGTAACAGTGGTCATAAATAAATGTTATTTGTGCAATTTAACTTCATTGGTCAGTGACAGTCACCTGAACAATAGCAATATAACTCATTTATTTATAAGAAGTTGAGGTTGATTGACAAACAATCAATGCAAAAAGAGAAGAAACAGTTGTACAAGACAAACAGTGAAAACATTGACCTTTTTATGCTCAGGTCAGCTGGGAATGTTGTTGCCCTGCTCATAAATTTTAAAATGCTAACAATTGTTGGCATTTTAAAATTTATGAGCAGGTCAAATTGCTCAAGTGATTTTAGCAGTAAAAAGCTTCATCATGTTGGAGTAATTTTTCCATAATATGCTCATTTTGTTGTCATTGATTGCTGTTTCCTTTAGGATCAGTTGTATCTACTTCCACACTTTATGATTGAAATTTTTGTTTATCAGTTACCCCCTACATTAAATGCATTTAAATGCATTGACCTGCTAAAGATATGCTATCTCAGGAAAAATTAGCTTTATCAGGCCAATATGACATCGCACTTTTATGAATGAACTGGACTGCTGGAAAAATTGGCAAAACTGTTATTATTTCCTTAAAATTGGAAAAATTACTTGAAAAAAAAAAAATTTCACAGGAAAAAATATGATTAGATAAAGCTAAACATCAGGACCAATTATTGCACTCCGGAATGTTGGGACGCACTGAGGACAATTGATAACTGTTCGTAACATGAATACAAGGGGAAAAACTGATAAATAGAATACCAAATTCACGTCATTGTTATCAAGTTTATCAGGCTTGGTTTCGAGAATGTGTGTAGAATCACCTGGCAAGCCTTGGGATTCTATGTGTTCTCGAAGCCAAGCATGATAAACTTGATAGCAAAAGACAGGAACCTGGTATTCTCTGTCTATTTTGATTTCTTTGCAGGTCTATACCTGATAAAGATCCTTACTTTGATCTGGATGAAAACCAGGATAATAATTCTTCAGCATCACCAATTGTAGCAAATGAAGATAGTAAGTATCATAATGATCCTAATTTGGAACAGGCAGTGCACATCCAGATGTAATTACCGTAATGGTCCTAAGTATCGGGACAGGCAGGCCTAAACAAACAGTGCACACCCAGATCAGACTGCAGTTTGATCAGGTCTACACTGTTTGCCATTCCACCTGTACTTCTTAGGCTCCTTACTGGAATCAAATTTGTTGAAATTTTAAGAGAACCAGTGCTTCAGCTGAAGTGCACGACCCCCTGGATGCTTTTAGCTTTATGAGTGTTACCATATATGGGTATGGCGGCCATTCTGGTCATGTGACCTGGCCCTAAAACGGTTCCCACAATAAATGCGCCTTATCGTAAAGAGCAAAAATATATCTTATACTTTAGTACTGTATTCTGAATCGTTTCCAGGATAAAATGCATTCTCACTTTTTCCAATACAAAAGCATATGTGTCAAAGTTTGCCCTAGGCACAAAGAAGGTCAAGGTCAACCCAGGGTCACCATTTTAGCAATTTATGATGGGCCTACGTCCCAGATGCTATTTATCAAGTTTCGTGGAAATCTGCCCAGTGGTTCTGGAGAAGACTATTTTTGAAGGGTTTTTACCATATATGGCTTGGTGGCCATTTTGGTCATGTGACCTGGACCCCATGAGCAAATTTTGGTTTCCCCCATCCCATAGAGGCTCCATATGAAATTTGTCTTCAATCGGCCCAACGGTTTCCGAGGAGAAGCAGTTCGAAAATTTTCACATTTTTTGCCTCGGCGAGGCTATACTAAATGGAACGTAATATTTCGCAAGTTCATTGGTTAGATCTCATTGATATCTATCAGTATGCCAAAAATTGTTTAAATATTCCAAACGGTTAAGTCACTATCACCAATTTTCACAAACAGGTTACGGACGGACAGACAGACCGACCATATATGGCTTGGCGGCTATTTTGGACATGTGACCTGGACCCCATGAGCAAATTTTGGTTTCTCCTATCCCATAGAGGCTCCATATGAAATTTGACTTCAATCGGCCCAACGGTTTCCGAGGAGAAGCAGTTCGAAAATTTTCACATTTTTCGCCTTGGCGAGGCTATAGTAAATTGAATGTAATATTTCGCAAGTTCATTGGTTAGATCTCATTGATATCTATCAGTATACCAAAAATTGTTTAAATATTCCAAGCGGTTAAGTCACTATCACCAATTTTCACAAACGGGTTACGGACGGACAGACAGACTGACCGACTGACAGAATGACAGAATGACACGGTGATTTTAGGGCACTCTTAGAAAATCAACCGACTTCAGTCGGTCGCTTTTTCTGCGGGTCGTGCAATTACATCAAGTCCTCAAGGTGTCCAATTTTTTAGGATTTTTATGGTAAATGACAGAGACCTCCCCTCTTCCCAGCCCTCTTAAGTGTGGAGATGACTTATTGATGAGGGTGGCAGTGGGGTGTGCATTTCATATAGAAACAGTAAATTGTTGGTCAAAGTTTGGGAGATGGATTTTCATAAGTCATCTTTACTTTCTTATGAATCCCATTTTACAATATTGAAACCGATTTGATGTGACCGACTCAGTATATGAAGAGAGATAGATGGATAGGTTTATATTGATTATATGTCTGTGGAGAATGTATTTCACATATAATATGATGTTTTTAATCAAGTAACTCTGTATTGGCCCAGTTACAGGTCCGAACATCTGCTGTACTGGCCCCACAGTGTATACCTAATCAGATGCCACATAACTGTCTGATCAGGTCTACTGTTCTTGCTTAAAATACTGGAATTTAAGGGTTAAATGAACAGTTCACTTCTCAGTTCAGGACTATTTTCCCAACCTACACTCAGAGACAATCGGCCCCCCCGTACTCTCAGTGCTTTGATTTTTATTTAGTAATTGCGGTTACTCAATTACGATAATATTGCTTGGTAATATATGCAAAAATTTTGTATTTCTGTCCCAAACATAGATGTGTTGGTACTCACATCATCGAGGTGGTTCTAACGAGAAGCATAACATATGATTTGGAGCAAAAATATGAAAATAATGTACAGTAAAATAGAAGTGATGGCAATGATCAGGAATCGATACAGTTAACCCACAGCTCCCATCAGAGACACCAAGGGAAAGAAACACAAACACAAAACAACTACCGGTAGTCCCTAATGGAAACATCACTAGCGGAAAGCCAAAAGGACAATAACTTTCCCACAAAATGGCCAATTGGCTATCCAAAACAAAAATAATATAAGCGACACACAGCCAAAGACAAGCCATAACAAAGATAAACCACGACAGAAGAACCACCTGGAAAGGTCAGTGAAACGAATTCCACTGGGGCGCTTGAATCGATTTTACAGCACCAATGACCTCCACGAAATGAAGGCTCAACAACAACAACCAGTTAAATGGGAATTAGGCTTACTATCAGAATGTTAACAAATCCATACAGTACACATGCACTTGTTTCATAAAAGATGAACCTCCACCCTAGTATGTTCTAGTACCATGTTTTGTATGAAACGAGTGCCTGTGAAAAAGCATGGTCAAAGAGAGTGAAAGATGTTTTAGAGAGGTTTCATTTGAGTAAACTCACATTTACTGAAAACATGAAAATTGTGAACTCTGAAACAGACACAATCAGGGATGTCAAACAACTTCACAGTTGCAGGCCAAAACCCCATTTTCTGACCTTGGTTACAGGTAAAACACAGTACCGAATTCGCATAAAGCAACAACATTGGGCGGATCTATCAATATATAAATTGGCAATAACCAAAACCCCATGTTATAATCTGTTTATTACATCTAGTTTCTTGATTAAATGGCAATCCCCATTTCTACCAATATGTTAATATGGCGATCCACCGTTTAAATATAGAAACAAGATGTGATAAACAGATTATAACATGGGGTTTTGGTTATCACCTGCACTATCAACCCTCAACCATTATCAGCCCTCAAGCTAAAGCTCTCGAGATGATAAAGGGGTCTTGGGTCGATACTGCAGGTGATAACAAAACCCCAAGTGTTAATCTCTAAGTATCATATGAGCCCTGTCACAAGAAAACCTGTCTTTGGGGTTTGTGACCAGGTGAGACACAAACCAGCCTGTGACCAGGTAAGATACAAACCAGCCTGCTCAGCTACGCAGACTAGCAAGAGGCTTGAAATTTCTGCTGTAGAATCTAGAGATACACCATAACCTTGTTATAACACGGTTCATTATAGCACCGTTTTGGTTTGCCCCCACCCATCGGGGCTTGAAGAAATAGATTGAGCTGCATAGTGCTTCCATGCAGAGCTGAAACCGACCACACATGAGTACTGGTAAATCGCTCAGAGGGTCTAAGCCTACCCAGGCAAAGTGGTGCGAGTCGGCCTGTCCATGCTTATAAATCCTATTGAATTCATTTGGCGACAGGGCTTGAGATGTAATTTCATCTCAATGTTGGGTGAAAGTCCCGGCGTCTCCAAAATGACCTACACTGTGTTGACAGGGATGTTAAACTTCAAATCAAACAAACAAAACATGGTTTTGGATATAACACGGCTGCAAGATGGGTCCCAAAAATGTATAGATTACATAGAAAACATATAATCTATACATTCTTAGCTCGGCTGTTTTCGAAGAAAACGACGAAGTATTGTCATAGCTCTGGCGTCGTTTGCGTTGTCGTGCAAAAACTTGGACATTCTGTAATATCTCTGTCATTACTGAACATATTTACTTGAAACTCGGACTAGTTGTTCATTATGAAAAGGGGTACTGACACAGTTTCTGCTTTGGACGCCAACAATAGTGTTACAAAGAGGTGGTTGTGTATTGTACTGTTCGAGCAGTGAACTTACAAGTAACTGGTCATACTATGTGGATACGCAGTCTGATTTGCATATTCGTTCGCAAATGTCAAAACCTGATTTTCTCATGATGTTGCTCATTTGGTCTTTGGTCCTAGATTATAAAACATTTTTCATGCTAAGCTCAGTGAAGCATAAAATTTGTAATGCTCATATATATTAAGATACGAAGAAACTTGGCAATTTTCCTGCTAAGATCACGAGATAGCAGAGAATGCTTTTTGTCCTGCTCTTAACCCTTGTCCTCTTAGCTGGGCTACATCCTATCTTTGCAAACAGTGTAGATCAAGATCAGATGAAGAAGTTTAATAACCTCAGTGCTAGATTTCCATTGTATATATCTTTTTTTTAAGAATGATGGGCCGAATAAATGAAGGAAAAAAAATACTAATACGGATACAATACAATCGAAGTACAAGGATAATTGTCTGATATTTTTTTTTATTTCTCCATTGAAACTCATGTTGTGGGTACTTGTTAGAATCGCTTCAATGATTCAACAAGTGATATTCAGAGTTCCTGACATTACCTTTGATTCTTATTCAAACATTTTTTCATCTCTTTTCAGTCAATGCTGTCAAAGGCACAGACTTGGAAAGTCGAGATTCCTCTGTTACAGAATCGCCTACCCCTAGAATGTTTGCAACAGAGCTTGGGACCAGATCACCTCAGGCTGTTGATGCAGATCTCAGCATTCCTCCCCATTTACAGCAGTTTACTATTGATGACAATGAACCCCATAATCCTAATCATATTATTCAATCACAAGATGAAAAAAACGAAGAGGTAGAAGGTGGGGCAAAACCAGATCTGGAAAATGCTTCACAGAAAGTGCGTAGTGCCAGTCCATCAAAGTCTGTACGTTTTGCTGAAGGGAAATCAGGGCAGACTAGCAAGGATATAAAGCAGCAAACAAATACAGCTAAACAGCAAAAGGAAAGACAGGGCAGTGGGGATGGAAAGAAAAAGCAGAAGAAAAATAAACAGAGCTCTGAGTCTTGTAAGGCTGGTGATATCAATGAAATTAATAAGAAGGATGATGATGATGATGGTGATAAGGATGATAATAAAAATGGACAAAATCCAAATCAGAGTAAGTCGGGTTCAGCTGCAAGAAGTAGTGCTGGAAATAATAAGGACACTATATCTAGTGATTCAAAATCTGGAGGTGAACAAACTTCAGATGGTCAGAATCAGAAGAGATCAAGTAGAAGTACACAACCAAGATCTCATAGTCCCTTAGCAGGACAAAATTGCTCAAAATTTCGCAAATCTAGTGCTGGTAAACCACATAAAAATAAACTACAAGTACAGTCTGTTATTCATGGTAATTCTGTACCAAATTTCTTAGGACCAGAAAGCCCTTCAGTGACCCGTAGTTGCAGTAGATCAGGTAGTCCCTCTAATAAGAAGCTTTCAGAGCTGGATGCATTTTCTAGCTCTTATAATTTTCTGGTAGATACTGTTCAGGATGATTACAAGTATGTGCCACAAAGACCAAAGGTTAAATTTATGATAGAAGGGGAAGAACCTGGGATGGAGACAATATTTGTTGAAGATGAAAATGACATTAGCTTAAGACCTGATAAAGATATTACTTTTGAAGCCATAGAATCAGAATTGAAATCGCTAAGGCATGTTATCCAGAACAAACTTTTTGAGCAGGGATCAAGTAAATTTGAACTTGACAATGACAAGGATGATCTTGCAGCTACTGAAACAGATAGTCTTGATAGGGAAAAAATGTTGATGGTTGAAGGTAGAAATCCTTCCAGTCTAGCGAAAGAAGTCACTGCAGATACAATGCAAACAGATTATGTTGATCTTATTGAAAAATACAGGAAAAGGTGCATGGATAGGAGTGAAATTTATGGTGCATTTAGTGAAAGGCTTGTCACACCACGAAGTCACAGCAGCTATGCATATTCAAATCGGTTGATATACCAGCAGAAGCTTATTGAAAATTCAAAGCTAGATGGTGCTGAAGTTTATGGTCCAAAACTGAAGTCAGTTGACAATAACTCTGTAACATACATAGGTGACAGTGGGCATGGAAGTATAGACAATGTCTCAGAACTGTCTAAGTCTTCAAGTATGACATCATTAGAGGTGCCAAGACTAAATCTAGAAGATTGTACAAGTGACTTGGACCTAGAATCAAATTCTGGGTCCTTCGGGCAAGATGACAATGATGATAAAACTGTAGTAGATGAGAAAGAATTTGATGCAGATAAAAATATTTTGGCGATTGTATGTGATGATCTACCTCCCTTCAAACCACAGCAAGAAAAAGATAGAAAGGAAACGTAAGTTTTTCATTTTTCTTGTGTTTGTGTTAAGCATGGCATGATAAAGGAGTCCCATTTTCCATCTGTTAGTTGTCTGGCTGTCCACTAACATTTGTGTCAACCCTAGCATCAACTTAAATGTTCAAGTCTATTTTCAAGAACTACAATTACAGGCATGACATAGCTTTTGGCAGGAATTTTTGTTTGCTTTTGCTTGCTTTGTCTGTTTCTTGTTAATCCTAAAAGCTCCTACAAGCTAAATGCATCTAATATGGTCCTTATTTAAACTGTTTGGATACTGGGAAAAGTTTACAATTTTGCTATTCTGGAAAGGGTTATTTTATTCTTAAGGCTCTTAATAACATTTCTGCTATAATTAGATGACTATTGGTCTGGAAAAGTTTCATGTTGTATTTATCTGGTGAAGTTTTTTTTTTTTTTTTTTTTTTTTTCGCTAAATAAATAAACTTTAGAGTGAATATACCTTAACGTGACTGGGAAAACATTACTTTACAGAATTTACTCAAATCACAGACAGGGGATGTTTTTTTTTTCATTTTGAGTGTAGCTCATTGTTGAATTTAACCCATTGCATGCAGGAAACCCATAAAGGGGTACCTTAGCAAACAGTGGAGGCCCAGATCAGAATGCGGCATCTGATCAGGGCCTGCACTATTTGCTGACAGAATTTTCTGTCAAGAATGAAATAAAAATGAACAAAAAAAGGCCTGACACCCTTTATAGAAATGGAAGAGTCCACTAGTATACAATGGGTTAAGGTAAGGTAGGAATGATTCCTCATGGAAGTGTATTCAGTGTCAGCTTTTATATTAACCCTTTCACCCCTCATCATCATCATCAACAGATTTTTGATTAACGTGCAGGTACAGGGGCAACGTCCACATAAGTGGGCCCCCTTCCAGGTAGCTGGCTTGCTGCACGCATGGCAAATCTTACACCAGATCTCCAGGCTTGTCTATCATGAGGATCGATAGCAGAGAGCTTCCATTCTCTGCAATCTCTTTCTGTTAGCTGCTTCCAGGTCATCTTGGGCCTTCCTGGCCCCCGCTTTCCACTTACCTGTATGTCACAGGCAGTCTTGACTGCACCGTTGGAGCGTTCCACATGTCCATACCAGCGAAGTCTTCTCTCTTTCAGGATGAGGTCCAGGTCCTCAATGCCAAGACGCTCAAGTAACTCACTGGACCTGATGGTGACAGTGTCCTGTGGCTTGACATTGCAGATCTGTCTGATCATTGCCCTGTCATTTCGCTGTAGACGTTGGAGGTTTGGCTTTGTCAATGGCCATGTCTCACTGGCATGGAGCATTGCGCTCCGCACACAAGAGCTATACACACGGCCACGTGTCTTGAACGAGAGGTGGCAGGAAGAGAGAACTGGTAGCAACTCCTTGAATTTCTTCCAGGCTGTTTTCACATGTGATGTAGTTGAAAGGTCGCAACCACCCGCTGCAGAGAGCATATCACCTAGGTAGCAGAAGGAAGCTACAACCTCCAGCTTGTTGGATCCGACTTGGACTTCCCTCTGTGGTCTGCCATCTAAGGGGTGTGCAGTTCCTTGGCCCCTTGTACACCTGTAATCAGGGTCTTCTATCAAGTGTTTGAGCTCACTGCATTTCTTGTGCACCCAGAACTTGCAGCCATTACAAAAGATACTGTTGCTGCCCACTCCAGTGCGACATACAGCGCATGGGAACTGGCCTGAACTCTGCAAGAGGTCCAGACCTGTACCACAGATCATGATCTTTGTCTTTCCTGCATTCACTCTCAGCCCTTTCGCCTCCATTGCGTCTTTCCAAGTTAAGAGCCTCCTGACACATTCCTCAAGGGATTCAGCTATGATGACAAGGTAATCAGCATACAGGTCCTCCCAGGGGACTCCAGAGCGGAACTCGCATGACAAGGCTTCAAGCACAATGATGAAAAGCAGTGGGCTGAGAACAGAGCCTTGATGAACACCCACCTTCACCTCGAATTCTTCATTGTAACCATCACCAACGCGGACACGGCTCTGAGCATTAGCGTACATCCCTTGAACCAGTTTCACAATCCACTCGTCCACTGCAAGTTTTCTTAGTGCCCACCAGATGACTTTCCGAGGCACTATAGACCCCTGGAGTTCTGAAGTCTCTTCCATCTTGGAATTTGGTTGGTCATGTCCTTTCTAGTAAACAAAGCGTTTGGTCAAAAGTATTTAGGGGAATGGGAACACCTGGCAGTTTTTCCGCCACTTTTCAAAGGGAGACAACTTTCAGGACTTCCTGTTTGCTTTTCTATAAGCCCTGTCCCACTGAAAAAGGGGTCTACTCTTAAAGGAAAGAATTTGCTTCTCAGAAGCAAATTCTTTCCTTTAAGAGTAGACCCCCATTGACGCGGGAGACAAAAATACATTGGCAGGAGTTGCCTCCCCTGGAGGTGTTCCCATTCCCCTTAATGGGGAAGCAAACTCTTGATCCTGATCAGGTGGCTTGTTATGAGCCATCTCATCTGGATCTACACTGTTTGCATAAATATCTGCACTGGTCTACAGGGTTGAAAGAGTTAATGATTGATTGACTGATTGATTTGAAGTTTAACATCCCCGTCAACACTGTATAAGTCATTTTGGAGATGTTGCTTCCAATTTTGTGGGACTTTTACCTGACATTTTGATGAAATGACATCTCAAGCCCTGTCGCCCAATGAAACCAATAGGGTTTTATAACCATGGACGGTGCAACTCGCACCACTTTGCATGGGCATGCTTTGATCCTCAAAGCAGTTTACCAGTACTTGTGTGCGGTCGGTTTCAGCTCTGCGTGGAAGCATCATGCAGCCCATCTATTTTTTTTAAGCCCTGATGTCAATGATTAATTATGTTTTGCTTCCACTGGTAAAAAAAAGAATCATAGAGAGTTGTTGCTGTTATTTCCATGTGTAATGAGATCTAGACAGTGTCATTTAGGCCAAAGTACCACAGCCTCTGTTTAACACTATTAATGGGGTCCAAAACAGAAACCTTGTTAGTTAAATAACCATGTTATATCCAAACAAAAATGTATTGATTATACAGAAAAATGACAAATCTATGGTCACTTTTCTATATGATCTATATATTTTTGGGTTACATCTCAGGGATACAGACTAAACATTTTGCTTTAGGCACCCAGACTGTCATAAATCCAAATTTTACATTAAGTTAATAGGCATTTTTATTCAAAACTTAGGCACCCATGCAAAAATTTAGGCCCCTTGGGTGACTGGGCACCTGTTAGTCTGTATCCCTGCATCTAGAAACCATGTTATATCCAAAAACCATGTTAAAACGAATGGTGTTATAATGAGGTTGTGGCGTATATTTTTTTCAATGTAGAATAAGGAAACTGATGAAAAGTCATAAACTCAAGAGGTAAGTCTGGCACCATAGCTAGTCTCTCTATACAGCATGTTAAAAATTATCATATTTGTGTCACATCAAGTAAAGTGTAGATGTGTCTGTGTGAGCAATACCATTACGAAAACATGCCTATGCAAATACATTGTAAACTTAACCGCCGAAAAAAAAAACGAAAATTTTACGATGAAAAATTGTGATATTTTTAGCTCGGTTGTTTTCGAAGAAAACAACGAGGTATTGTCATAGCTCTGGCGTCGTCTGCATCGTGGTGCAAAAACTTGGACATTTTGTAACATCTCTGTAATTACTGAACATATTTACTTGAAACTCGGACTAGTTGTTCATTATGAAAAGGGGAACTCATACCAATAGGTGAGGTAAACCTCAAAATATTTTTGGCACAGTTATGCCCCTTTTTCAACTTAGAATTTTTGATGCCGAGCATTGGCACCCGCATGCGGTGCTCTTGTTCTTATTTCTGCTCAAAATGTAGCTTGTAAGCACATGTTAGAACCACCTCATTGAGGCGATTCTCACGAGTACTCACAATTTATATTTTAGAGCAGAAATAAGAAAAATAACATTAACCCCTATAAACCCCCATTTTACTATATAAAAAGGAGGTTCAGGGAGGTCAAAATTATATAGGCGTGTTTTCGTGATGAGCATTTCAAAAAATATCATATTTGTGTCACATCAAGTGAAGATGTGTCCTGTGAGTGTGCACTGAGTGTAGGACAAAATTCCCCCCCCCCCCCCCCCCCCTGGACAAAATCACTCCGGCTCATTTTTGCATAGCTGGACAAAATCCCTCCCATGTTTTTTGCAACGTGGACATAATCCCTCCCACACATTTTTACCAGGTGGACAAAATCCCTCCCATGCTTTTTGCAACGTGGACAATGTTTGTGTTAGGATTAGTTGTCCAAAAAATGGCCTGTTTTTTCGCACGGCTCCCCACTCAAAATATTCCTATGGGGTTTTGAATGGGGACAACAGCCCCCCTCACCACCGAAAAAAATTAGGGATATGGCCCAGCCGGTCACTGAAATGAAATCTGAGGGTGTCTGGGGTCAAAAATGCCTCGACATTGACGCTGGCAAAACATGCTGCAGACAGTGAAAATTGCCATAGCCAGACCCCTTAATTGTTGCCTTGAGTGCTTGACAGTAGTGTGAAGATTAAGATTCGGTCAAAAATACAGTCATGTGAAATCACACTGAGATGCCCCCTCGTTACCATGGCAACAATGATTTAGCGTAAAAAGGTTCCCTTTGAAAGGCTACTGCCCAGTGAATATTCCTGCCGAGATTGATGTAAAACAGACCATTCATTATGAAATAATGGTTATAATAAGTTGCTATCCTAGGCAACAATGTGAAAATCAGCAAAATTCACAAAGCCCTCAAGTGGGAAAGGGTTAATGAGGATAATTAAGGATAATTTTCCTTATTTTGTGTTTGAAATATATATTGCCGATACTTGTTGGAATTGCCTCAATGAGGCAATTCCAACAAGTACCCACAACATATTCCCAGCAATATATATTGATCAGGGTCTTTGCTGTGTGCTAAATTGATGTCTGTTAATCCACAAGTTGTACCCACTAATATAATTATGTTGTGGGTATTTGTAAGAATCAACTCAAGGCGATTCTAACAAGTACTCACAACATTACAATAGTTTTTATGGAGAAATAAGGAAATTTATCCCGAAATTATCTTCCTTATGTCTCCTTATAAGGATTTATGAGGGCACAGCAAAGACGGATCAGATTGCACAGATACATAGGCTGATTAACGTCTTTGCAGGGTGCAAAAGCCTCATGAAGACACAATATTCATTGTTGTGGCACATTTGGTAGTGTTTCGTCAAAATCTGATGGAAATAGGTCCTTATTATTATTCTCTTGTAAAACTCTCTGCTTAGTTCTATGCACTAGATTTCCTTTTTCTGTAGTAATTCTTGTCTATATATAGTGTTGTCTCTTTAGATTTTAGTAAATGAACCAACCTTTGAGAGGAGGGCATGTATCATTCTCCAATTTATATTCTTCATAGGGCTGGAAAATTCTTCAAAATGTCACTTATCCTGCATGACTAAGGGCATGTAGATTTTGGAAAAGGCAAAACTTGTACTTGTCCTCTTAAACTTGTATGGTACGTGCACGAGTAGAATTTTCCAGCCCTGCTTCAGATGCACGTGCACAGCCAATTATTAGGACTAGAAGCTTCGCATTTTGCATGAAGCTACCTGAAGGGGAACGGGAACACCTGGCACGATTTTTTGTCATTTTTCAAAGGGAGACAACTTTTGGGACTTCTGTTCACTTTTCTATAGGCTCAGTCCCACCGAAAAAGGGGTCTACTCTTAAAGGAAAGAATTTGCTCCTTAGGAGCAAATTCTTTCCTTTCAGAGTTGCCCCTATTGACATGGGAGACAAAAACTTTTTTTGCAGGAGTTGCCTCCCCTGAAGGTGTACCCATTCCCCTTAAGGTCTTGTCAATATGTCTGCATGCAGCAAAGCCTCTGGTGAGCCATCAGTACCGTAAAAGTCCTTAAAGTTCGGACACTTTGAGAATTTGCTGTAATTCTCCAAAAATTTTAACAAATTTGTTTCACGATCCAGCAGTCCAAAAAGTGCAGACAGAAAGGAAAACAGTGTAGACCCTGCTCAGACTGCTCCAGCAGTCTGATGAGGCTGAGGGTCTGCACTGTTTGCTTAGGCGTATCTGCCCCAATACTTAGGATCATTATGGAAAATGCTCATTGAAACTTGTATTGAGCCACAGCAAGGAAAAATGTGTGTGCACAGCATAAACTCAGATCAGCCTGCGCATCCAAGCAGTCTGATCACAGACTTTGGTGTGTGCTAAATAGATGTCTGTTCACTTACGTTAAACTCGTATCTGGCTGAATACATTAATTTAGCCACAACTATTTTTAACTTTCAACCAATCAAATTGCTAAACCCTTATACTGCCGTTAACGACAACCCCTATTTTTGCCAACAGTGTAGATCCAGATCAGATGGCTTCTGAACAGGATCTGCACTGTTTAACATTGAGTTTGTGAATTTGTAGGACTAAATTGCATCAGGTCATCTGACTGGTTCAAAGTCAGAAATGGGTGTGGCTCACTTAATTATTGAGCAGGATAAGGCTTATTATAATATATTCAAATCACAGATAGAATGACAAAGTACATTTTGATCAGGTGGCATCTTCATACATCATCTGATCTGGATCTGCACTGTTTACAAATGAAACGGTTTCTGTGAGCAGCAGGACAAGGGTTCAATGCTTATTCTAGCAGTCAGGAAAGGTTCTGTTCTGACTAAGTGGGTACACAGCATTGAGATGCTGGGATAATACACCCATGAAAGATAGTGCATTCTTTTATGACTCCAAAAATGACAAAAATGACTAGAAACTTTTATGTTTCTAGTCCATAGATTGAAGGTGCTGGTTAGGACCACCTCAGTCAACAAAACCTTTCATTTCTGTTAAGCTGCATGTCTTAGACCTTACTTTGTAGCACTTTAAAAGATGGGTATTTTTCGAAAATTTGCACGGCATATACTAAATGGCCTAAGTAATTTATTGAAATTGAACCACTGTACAGATTATAGTGAAGATTAATGGCTGTGGACCGCTATTACAGATGAATTCTAATCAAGCCGAATCAAGCAAAAATGTGCCTTCTGATGGGCAGTCACCCAGTTCAATGTTCTAAATCAGCCCATCACAGTTATCAAGTCTATGTAATAAATATTCTTATAAACCTTGCTAAACATGCAACTTAACAGAAATGAAACGTTTTGTTGAATTATTTATAAAAACTCAATTTCAAACTAAGAAAGAAAATGAAGTAATTTCAAACTAAGAAAGAAAATGAAGTCAAAAATAATTTTAATTTGATATCAAACAAGTTCACATTGATGGAAAAAATGCATTGAGAAAACATGGGACTTGTAGCCACAGATAAGAGTGGGTATCCAAATATTATTTTTCTTTTTTCTGCATGAAAACATATGTTGTGGTTACTCATTAGAAGCACCTCAGTGAGGCGCTTTTAACAAGTACCCTCAACATATTTTTTTTTTCGTGCAGAAATAAGAAAAAATAAGTACTTTTCGGATGCAAAATGCGCCTTATCTCTAGCTGTGATTGGGCCCTCGTTTCAAGTGGCTCTCTCTAGTGATATGCGGTGGTGGTTAACTTGCTGCAATTTCTCATTAGAAGACAATTCTTATCAAATATTTATCTCATAAATGCAAAATGCAGCAAATACAATATTGTTGGTATGATTTAAAAAACAAAACAAAACAACAACAAAAAAAGATGACAGTTGATTTCATATGGCATCATGTATACAATGATGCAGCAAAGAGAATATTGTTGGAATGTGGATATGATTTAAAAAAAAGAAAGATTAACAGTTTATCATGACATCATGTGTCAAAGATACATTTTCTTTGCGCACAAAGGATCAGAAAAAGAACTGCTAGACTTTGCAACTAGCAATTTGGTAAAGGTAATTGAATAAGCATCCTTAACTTCATGTACTAGCAAATCTACAAAGTTAAAGATGTTGCAAATAACTTCTTCTCAAGTAATGACCATGCATGCATATGTAGCTTGTTCACATGAGCAGTCTATTTTATTAGTTATACTCCAGCATGACTTGTAATGCACAAGGTACATGTACTGCACATATCATTCTGTTGCAACTGTACTTATTATTTGGGCCCCGTCAAGCGATTTTGGTACTTATCGCCTATGCGAGCAGCGAAGGTTCAGGCGAGCCTGCGCATCTGCGCAGTCTCGCCAGAACCTTCGCTGCTCGCTCATACAAGCAGTGAATCAAGAGGAACCTTCAGACAGAAAGCCATATCCCTGGCCCCTCTGAATGGCTGGGCATGCGCAGTTAAAATTTGTCATGGTGGAATGCTCGAAGACACAAATTGGCTTGGCGGGGCTCATTTAGTACAATCATCAGTGTTTCTGTCTCTCTTGCTTTACTGTGATTGGTCATACAGCTGCTGATGCTCTAAATGCCACAGATATACATTGAGTCTATTCCAGATTTGCATATGAGCATATCCTTAAAGCTGCTTAGTGACCAACTTTCCTGCACCTTGGTCCTCCAGTTAATGTCCTTTGGCAATTCATCACTGAAATTTTACCACTCCTGCAAGGAAACACTCCTGCATCAAAACCATTTGCTTTAACAGCTGAGCTGTCATGGCCCGTATTGTTTGAAAAAAAAAAAAAAAAAAATCACTGACCCTTAGTATGCAAATAGCTATAATAATTATGAATTTGGAAACTTTACCCTTATACTGCCAATCATGTTATGTTCATGGAGATTGATCATGAAATCATTCTATGGTCAGCTGATTCAAGGAGGGCAGTTGGCCATTTCTGGCGAAAGAATGTGCACTGTACTGCTTAATCGCTTATGTATGTCTGCCCAGGAAAATTTGGATAGGTAAACTGACCAGCTTTATATGACTTAAAATAGTGTTGACTGGGCAGTTAAACTTGAAACAAACAAGTACATTTGCAGAATATTTTCAAATATTTGTTTCTTCTGCGCAGTGTTTGAAATCAAGCAAAGATTTCCAGGTTGTTTTATGGTGTCATCACTGCAATGTTATAAATTTGTCTGCTTCTAGAGAATTTTGTTTGTGTTGAGGTTTTAGATCCCTGTCAACACTATTTAGGTCATTGTTGAAATGCTGCTTCCGATTTTGTGGAACTTTTACCCAACATTGAGATGAAATAGCATCTCAAGCCCTACCAACCGAAGAAACTGCTAACTGGTTAAGGGACGGACCAACTCATTCCACTAATTCTGGGCAGGTTAAGACTGACTAAGCAGATTACCAGTACTGAAATGTTCCATCAGTTTCAGCTCTGTGCAGAAGCATTATGCAGCCCAATCTATTTTTCCAAGCCACGATGGGTGGGGGCACTTGCTCAAACAGTGCTACAATCTTAAATAGAAAATTGAAGCCTGTTGACCCAAAGTTTCTTTATGCAGTCAGGAAAAGTTGTGTTTAGCCTGATTTTGTTTTGTTTGTAGTGGAGTTTAATGGCCCAGTCAACACTATTTTAGGTCATTTTTGAGCTGGTCAGTTTGAGCCGGTCAGTTTACCTATCCACACCTTTCCTGGGCAGGCTTATACATAAGCGGTTAACCAGTACAGTGCACATTCTTTCGCCAGAAACTGACAACTTACTGCCCTTCTTGAATCAGCGGAAGGGAGAGAATGACCGATTTCATGATCAATCTCCAAGAAAGAAGGTTGCCGACCCCAGCAGGTATCGAACCCGCACCCTCCTGATCACCAGTCAGACGCGCATCCGAATGAGCTACCAAGGTTTAGCCTGAGTTGGTAAACTGGCCAGTAATTGCTAAAGAATGAATTATTAAAATACTTTATTGTAAAGTTTTGAAGTGAGTGTGACTCTGATGCTGACGTCAAGGTAACAACAAATATTTGTAAAGTGAGCTAAAATCTTTTAATGTCTCTCTTTGCTTTCATTTTAGGGAAGAGGATGTGAGTAAGCTGACAGTTGTAGCCACTACCAAAAGCCTATCAAAACCTCCGTAAGTATGCCATTGTCATTTTATGACACCACTGTTGGCAAAATAGTGAAATTCTGCTATTAAGACCAGCTAAGACTGAGAATAATTCTTCTTTTGAAAACAAAAGGTTTTATTAGTCTTTCTATGTGTTTGTACACTCAGTGTCCTAGTAAGAGACCACATTTGGGGCTGTTCAAAAGTGGTCTTAAAGACCACCTTTGAACAGTCCCAAAGGTCTTAATAACAATAACTGTGGTAGATACATATACATGTTGGCACTAAAGATAAGCATATGCCTATATAGGCAATGGAAAGGAACTCTGATTTATTCTTCGATAAATCACAGGGAAGTATGGCGCGAATAGCTGCCATTTTATGACCTCACTCCTAGATTCTTTGGAGTTTGATGGTGTAACCTCATTTTCTCGCATTGGAAAGGTTGCAAAAGAACTTAAATACATGTTTTACAGTCAATAATTTTGGCTGGGTTTCTAAGAATGGTGAAAGGTTGGGAGAATTTGAAGGAAACAACATTATTGTCAATTTTCAGCTTGTTAGAAAGAGGTTGTGGTGTTGTTGATAAGACAGGTTCCAGTAGTTTGCAAATGTTTATCTATCGATCACACTTTCTTTCTTTGTATAGGAGTTTAATGCCCCAGTCAACACTATCAAGATCATATTGAGCCAGTCATCTTACCTAACCACTTCCTGGGCAGGCTTATTAGCTGTTAATTAGTGCAGAGCACATTCTAGGACTCACCTTGGATCAACCCTTAAAGCATTTTATATTCAAAACTGTGTTATAATGAACCATGTTATGAAGACGTTTATGAGTTCATGGTTTCCTGTCCAAAAAGCAGTATCTTGTGTAATTCATTACTTATAATTTTGACTAGACATTCCAGTCATTGACAGGGTGTACATAAATATGCTTGGTCAGTTTGGCATTGTAAGGCCCCCTAGCTAGAAGGGCCTTATGAGGCCCCCTTAACACTCTGCAAGCTTGGTATTTTTTTTTTGGCAGCAGACAACATTTTGAACTAGATCGCGCAGTCGATGGCGCGCCATCGCAAATCCCCACGTTTTCCACCTCAATACCCTTGCTTCCATTCATTTACAAAATAAATTAAATTCTTGGAGGAAAAGTGTGTTCCATTAATCCTAAAAATTCGACCTTTTGACCCCTCCCCAGGGTCCCTGGGGTTGGGACCAAAAATAAACATGCTCTTGCGCAAGCCATTCATTTAAGCAACTCACATACCAAACTTGGTTGGATTCCACCCAAGGGTTAAGGAGGAGATAGCCGGACAGACAGACAGACGGATGGACAGACGGACGGACGGAGGCGATAACAGTATCCCTACTTTTTCTTTGAAAAACGTGGGGATAAATATTTTCCTAATTTTCCCAGAAAACAGGATTTGACATCTCATGCAAATTTTCTCCTATGGAGACAATTTGTATGAGATGTCAAGTCCTGTTTTCTGGGAAAAATAAGAAAAATATCAACAATTTGTCGTCTGCTGGAGTAGTCTAGGGAGTGTTAAATGTTAAATGTTGCATGACTGGAAGCTTAATAAAATATCAACTAAATAGATTCTGTACAGAAACTCCGGAGTTGGACACCAACTGTGAACTAGTTTGGTGTAAATTGAACATCATTGGATGTAGGACTTTGTACCTTGGATCTTTTTATCGCCCACCAGATCAGATTGACCCAGAATATCTTGAGGCTTTTAATTCATCTTTGTCTAGGATAATGTCAAATGCAAATGCCCATATTTTGGTTGGCGGAGACTTTAATTGTGGTGACATTGAATGGAGCAGCATGCAGGTGCCCCATGGGGTGCCTAAAAGGCAGACACAGCAACAACTTTTGGACATAATTAAAGAACACTGCCTGGCCCAAGTTGTTAACATACCCACCCGACAAGAAAAGACCCTTGATTTATTGTTTACAAATTCTCCATCCCCAGTAAGCCGAGTTAAGGGGATGCCCCCGATTGGCAAAGCTGATCATGACATAGTCCTTGTTGAGTATGACATAAAAGCTAAACGAATCAGACAAGTCCCGCGTAAAGTTTTTCTCTACAAACGTGCGGATATGGATGGTCTGCGAGACCATATGGCGCGATTTAAGGATTCGTTCCTTTCCTCTGACCTCTCGCACATGTCAGTTAATGACTTGTGGGTCAGTTTTAAGTCCAAATTAACCACGGCAATGGAAAAGTTTATACCAACGAAAATGACCAAAACAAAATATAGGGCACCATGGATCGATAACACGATCAAGCATCTCATCAGAAGACGGAATAGAATGTATTTTCGTGCTCGCAAGTCTAGCAGCCCTGACGTTAAGAACCATTACAAACGGTTCAGAGCACATGTGCAAAAGGTTATAAGAGATGCATATTGGAAGCATGTTTCCAGCATCTTTACCTTTGAAGATGAGAATATAGATCCCGATAGTCCCCAAAAGAATGGTAAAGTTAAAAAGTTTTGGTCATTCGTAAAGTCCCTGAAAAAGGATGCGTTTGGGATCACTTCGCTAAGGGAAAATGGAATTCTAAAAACAGATGCGTGCGATAAGGCTAATATTTGCAATAAACAGTTTCAATCAGCATTTACGCGTGAAACTGATGGTGAGCTACCATCTAAAGGTGCAAGTCCGTTCCCCTCTATGGGGGACATAACAGTTGACCCCAATGGGGTCGCTAAACTGTTAGGTAAGCTCAAGATACATAAGGCATCTGGGCCCGATGACCTGAATGCCAGGGTACTTAAGGAATGTAGTGCTGAAATATCTCCTGTGTTGGCCTTTATCTTCAATCAATCACTTGCCCAGGGCACTGTACCAGATGACTGGCGACAAGCAAATGTAACCCCGGTCTATAAAAAAGGGGAAAAATATGATGCAGCAAATTATAGACCAGTGTTGCTAACATGCATCTGTTGCAAAACCCTGGAGCATATATTAGTAAGCAACATCAACAAGCACTTAGCCTTTGAGAGCATTCTTGCTGACTGTCAACATGGTTTCCGGAGTCAAAGGTCTTGCGAAACGCAGCTTGTTCAATTTTACCATGACATTGTGAGCAATCCGGATGGGGCCATAAACCGTGGCCACAAACAGACTGACTTGATCATCATGGACTTTGCTAAGGCCTTTGACAAGGTACCTCACAGAAGGCTATTACATAAACTGGAGTACTATGGGATAAGAGGATCCACGCATAGGTGGATTAGCTCATGGCTCTCTGGGCGCTCACAACAAGTTGTACTTGATGGCCAAGCGTCTGATCCAGTCCCTGTTTTATCTGGAGTCCCCCAAGGTTCGTTCCTTGGACCGGTCCTTTTCTTGGTTTTCATTAATGATCTCCCCGATAATATCAGGTCATCGGTCCGTTTGTTTGCTGATGATTGTGTCCTGTATAGGAACATATATTCCCCTTCTGACTGTCTTATTTTACAAGATGACCTGGATCAACTTGCAGAGTGGGAGGCCGATTGGCAAATGAAGTTCAATGTGGCCAAATGTCACTCAATGAGAGTGTCACGACACCCTCCGGACAAGCAAATTAAGTTTGACTATACTCTTCACCAGCAAGTTTTGGAGCATGTTCAATCCGCCAAATATCTTGGTATCACCATCACTGACGATCTTGATTGGGGTCAACATATCTCAGAGATTACATCTAAAGCAACTAGGACTTTGGGATTCCTTAGACGGAACTTGGCTTTTGCACCTAGGCAGACAAAGGATGTTGCATATAAAACATTGGTTCGCCCTCAACTTGAATATGCATCACCCATTTGGCATCCCTATGTTAAAACTCAGACTCAGCAGGTGGAGAAGGTGCAGAGGACAGCTGCTCGATGGACCTGTAGGCGATGGCGAAATAGAAGTAGCGTCGGTGACATGCTTAATGAGCTAGAGTGGCCGTCCCTGGAGGGTCGTGAGCAGTCCTCTTTAACCTTCTTCTACAAGATACACTCTGATTCAGTGTCTATTGATAAAGATAGGTACTTGACCCCTGTAACAGTGTCGACCCAAACAATGGCATCAAAAGTAAACGACTCACAATATCGTAGATACCAGTCCTATAGTGATGCCCTGAAGAACTCGTTCTTTCCTAGAACTATTCCCCAATGGAATAGTCTTCCCTCCTCTGCGGTGAATGCCAAGTCCGCAGAAGAGTTCAAAGCCCGCACAGTGTAAGATTGGGGCTCAGAGGTATGCGTTTTAGGATACCTCTGTTATGCAGATTGTAAATAGTTTTATGGAGGCATCCAGTGCCTCTCTCTTTTTTTTTTTTCAGCTAAATTCTAAATTTAGCCACCCAATCAACTGAGGTAATGGCCAGATATGACCGACTCAGTATAAGAAGATAGACAGATAGATAGATGATTCTTGTGCATCAGTCAGAATAGAATATTGAAATTTGTAACAAAGAAAAGAAGGATAGCTGAAAAAATCACTGCCTCCGATAGGATTTGAATTTGGGGCTGCTCAGGTGAAAGTCCAATTCTCTAACCACTGAGCCAAAGATTTGACTCCCAGACACAGTTGTCAAGGATGTTATAAACCTGTGCGTAATCTACCACGGCAGATAATTGAATGGAGGAATTGTGGTTTGTAACAATTTGTCCTACTCAAAGTAAAAGGTCATCCAATATTTCCATTTTGATATTTGACAAATTTCTTGCTCATTTAAGGGGAATGGGAACACCTGGTAGATTTTTCTGCCATTTTTCAAAGGGAGACAACTTTTGGAACTTCCTGTTCACTTTTCTATCAATGCTGGCCCATGGAGAAAGGGGTCTGCTCTTAAAGGAAAGAATTTGCTCCTTATGAGCAAATTATTTCCTTCAAGAGTTGACCCCTCTTGACATGGGAGGCAAAAATACTTTGCAGGAGTTGCCCTCCCCTGAAGGTGTATCCATTCCCCTTAAGTTGAGCTAAAAATAATAGATTACATAACCTCCAGCCCTGATCTGATTATCAAATGTTTTCAGGCAAGAGAAGTTGACAATGTCTCGGAGTTCTAGTGTACCCTTTCCACCTCTCTGTTTCACCATAAACGCCAGGCCACCTTCGGGATATCTGTACTACTTCGCATATGGACCAGATATGAATCCAAACAGGTAAGCTCTACATCTCTTAACCCTTATCCTGCTGCATAAATTAATTTAGCCACACCCATTTACATTTCAACCAGTCAAATTACATGATGTAAATTATTCCTGCAGATTCTCAAACTGCATGACAAACAGTGTAGATCCTGATCAGATGGTTTCTTCAGAAGCCATCTGATCTGGATCTACACTGTTTGCAAAGGTAGGGGTTGTCGTGAACAGCGGGATAAGGGTAAATCCTTAAGAGGAATGGACACACCTTCAGAGGAGGCAACTCTTTTAAAATGATTTTTGTCTCCTATATGAAGAGGGATCTCCTATCAAAGGAAAGAATTTGCTCCTTTGGAGCAAATTCTTTTCTTTTAGAGTGGACCCATTATTTTCCTTCATGGGTAAATCCATTTTTTTATGCCCCCGCCATTCGAAGAATGGTGGAAAGGGCATGTAGCGTTGCCCCTGTCCGTTCGTCCGTGCATCCGTTCGTGCGTCCAAAACTTAAATGCAGTCAATAACTTCCTTATTTCTCGATGGATTTTAAAACTACTCGACAGAAATGTTAACCACAGTGATTTTTTTACCCCTGCGTCCTGCGTCTAGGACGCACAAATAGGACTGAGGACGCACAATCTTAAAATATGTGCGTCTGTTGGACGCAAAAAATTAATGGGCGAAAAATCCAACTTAAGTTTTGGCGGCTGTAAATATCGGCGGAAGTGATAAAATACCGCACTTTTACCGAACTGCCCAATGAGTCACTGAAAATTCGATACAGGTACAATTTAATGATCCAAACACAAGACAAGGATCCATTCCATCCAAAACGAGCCCGAACTTTCACACAAGCTAGTTCAATGCGAACATCAAAGTTTTCCGCCATCCAAATCGCCGACCGCAAACCACCAATACCGTTTTGTGCACGTGATCGGTAAATGACGCCATCTGATGCCAGCAACCTCACACGTGTTTAATGCTATTGTTTTATTTTAATGGGGTGTATATCTTTCATAAAAAAATGTTTCGACCCGGTAAAAATATTTTCTCGATAGCTAAAACGGTTGTGAATAGAGGTTGATAGAAAACAGCGTTTTGCACAGCTCCCGAATTATCCCCAGAAGCTCGAACAACAGCCTTCTACTTTTCCCGTCTAGCGTCTGCTATTTGGCGCCAAAACGTAACATTCGAGAGACGGTAGAAAAGTCCGTTTTTATTACGCATACATAGGGGAATAAACACAAATTAGAGAGATAAATTGACCATATTTTCACACCTCGTTCAAGTTGGCTTATCGATGAAATGAAAGACACGCACCACTGGGCAATCATGTTTACTTGGCAATTATATGAAAGGGATTAACAATAGTGTCATTGTTGAACCGTTATAAATACACAGACTGTTTGTCTCTGAATTGTCGACAAAGCCGGACACTGCAGCAATTATTGTGATTTACTTACTCTAGTTTTACCGTATTTAAGGACTCAGAAGGCTGACAGTTGTAGACGATTTTTTGCACTTGCTCCACCGGGCATCGTAAGGTCAAAGTGCACCTGCCCGGCGCGATTTCGGACTTGTCCCGGGCAGCCGGGCAATGGATTTGTCAGCACCTGTTTAGATAGCTGGTGTCCCAATCAGGAGGAAACGTTCGGGATTTTACCTCCATTGTGCATGAAGTAAATTTCACACAAGTTGCGTTGCGGTGCGCATTTTACGAAAACGTAAGTAGAAAACATTCCTCCGAAAAAGAATCGGAAAATAGACACAAAATCGTACACTTTAGCTCGATTTCTTTGGGCTAGTAAACAACACAAGTTGATGATTGATTCTGTTCATTGCAAATAACAGATACTAGACATTCATTCATCACCACATTATTTTTAACTATACTGAACCGATCTTTTTTTTTTTTTTGCTTCCCATTTTTTCCATCCAAATATTGGGACTCACACTTTCAGATTTGGGACGCACAGTTTTTTGGCTGAACGAGTCCCAGGACTCATAGTTGAAAATTTGTAAAAAAATCACTGTAACCATCATGAGACTATGTGTCACGTGCAAAACCCAGGTGCGTACCTCCAAGGTCAAGGTCATACTTAGAGGTCAAAGGTCAAAATAAGGGTCTGAAACTTAAACCCTGTCAATAACTTTCTTATTTCTGGATGGATTTTGAAATTACTTTGTAGAAATTTTAACCATCATGAGACAATGTGTCATGCTCAAAACCCAGGTCCGTTCCTCCAAGGTCAAGGTCATACTTAGAGGTCAAAGGTAAAAAAAACGGTTCCGAAACTTAAATGCAGTCAATAACTTACTTATTTCTGGATGGATTTTGAAATTACTTTGAAGAAATGTTAACCATCATGAGACGATGTGTCACATGCAAACCCAGATCCGTACCTCCAAGGTCAAGGTTATTCTTAGAGGTGAAAGGTAAAAAATGGTCCGAAACTTAAACACAGTCAATAACTTTCTTATCTCTGGATGGATTTTGAAATTACTTGGCAGAAATGTTGACCATCATGAGGCAATCTGCCTCACACAAAACCAAGGTCCTTACCTCCAAGGTCAAGGTCATACTTAGAGGTCAAATGTGAAAAAAGAGTCCAAAACTTTCTATGGATGAATACGAACATAGACATATTTTCAGGCGGGGGCATCCGTGTCCTATGGACGCATTTCTAGTTCAGAAGGACTGAGTTTATCAGAAAACAAACAGGCTTACAAAAATCGTCTCTGTTGTGAAAAACAAAATACAGTCGAACTTCGATGGCTCGAACTCGCCGGAAGCAGTGAAAAAAGTTCAAGAGATTGGTTGTTCGAGACATCGAATTTTCAACTCAGATATGTACATGACGATACGTGACGACGAAAGACAGAGACTGGCTTGCCTACAATGTCATGTGCAATACATGACAATATCTATCTGTTCTACAAGGAATTAAAAAAACAATAAACATTTTTTTTGTTTTACTTTTTATTTACAACCCCACATGAATTTATAACAATGACATACATGTAGTTTTTTTAACGTGGAACAAACAACAATATGTATTTATCACATAAGCAGTGATTTTTTTACAAATTTTCAACTATGAGTCCTGGGACTCGTTCAGCCAAAAAACTGTGCGTCCCAAATCTGAAAGTGTGAGTCCCAATATTTGGATGGAAAAAATGGGAAGCAAAAAAAAAAAAGAAGATCGGTTCAGTATAGTTAAAAATAATGTGGTGATGAATGAATGTCTAGTATCTGTTATTTGCAATGAACAGAATCAATCATCAACTTGTGTTGTTTACTAGCCCAAAGAAATCGAGCTAAAGTGTACGATTTTGTGTCTATTTTCCGATTCTTTTTCGGAGGAATGTTTTCTACTTACGTTTTCGTAAAATGCGCACCGCAACGCAACTTGTGTGAAATTTACTTCATGCACAATGGAGGTAAAATCCCGAACGTTTCCTCCTGATTGGGACACCAGCTATCTGAACAGGGGCTGACAAATCCATTGCCCGGCTGCCCGGGACAAGTCCGAAATCGCGCCGGGCAGGTGCACTTTGACCTTACGATGCCCGGTGGAGCAAGTGCAAAAAATCGTCTACAACTGTCAGCCTTCTGAGTCCTTAAATACGGTAAAACTAGAGTAAGTAAATCACAATAATTGCTGCAGTGTCCGGCTTTGTCGACAATTCAGAGACAAACAGTCTGTGTATTTATAACGGTTCAATAATGACACTATTGTTAATCCCTTTCATATAATTGCCAAGTAAACATGATTGCCCAGTGGTGCGTGTCTTTCATTTCATCGATAAGCCAACTTGAACAAGGTGTGAAAATATGGTCAATTTATCTCTCTAATTTGTGTTTATTCCCCTATGTATGCATAATAAAAACGGACTTTTCTACCGTCTCTCGAATGTTACGTTTTGGCGCCAAATAGCAGACGCTAGACGGGAAAAGTAGAAGGCTGTTGTTCGAGCTTCTGGGGATAATTCGGGAGCTGTGCAAAACGCTGTTTTCTATCAACCTCTATTCACAACCGTTTTAGCTATCGAGAAAATATTTTTACCGGGTCGAAACATTTTTTTATGAAAGATATACACCCCATTAAAATAAAACAATAGCATTAAACACGTGTGAGGTTGCTGGCATCAGATGGCGTCATTTACCGATCACGTGCACAAAACGGTATTGGTGGTTTGCGGTCGGCGATTTGGATGGCGGAAAACTTTGATGTTCGCATTGAACTAGCTTGTGTGAAAGTTCGGGCTCGTTTTGGATGGAATGGATCCTTGTCTTGTGTTTGGATCATTAAATTGTACCTGTATCGAATTTTCAGTGACTCATTGGGCAGTTCGGTAAAAGTGCGGTATTTTATCACTTCCGCCGATATTTACAGCCGCCAAAACTTAAGTTGGATTTTTCGCCCATTAATTTTTTGCGTCCAACGGACGCACATATTTCAAGATTGTGCGTCCTCAGTCCTATTTGTGCGTCCTAGACGCAGGACGCAGGGGTAAAAAAATCACTGCATAAGACAATAAACTACAGTACATGTACGATTAAAGTCGGTTTCTTGTGGAGAAAAACCACAGTCCATTCAGCACATCAAATATTAAAAACAAAATTTCAATTATTTCATTTCCTATTTTCAATTCACTTCTTAGAAAAAGTCTATTTTCACTTTCTGAAAAAGTCCATTATTGATGTTTGCAATTTCTATTATCATTTTCTACTTTCATTTCACTTCTTAGAAAAAGTCTATTTTCACTTTCTGAACAAGTCCGTTATTGATGTTTGTTTTGCTGACAGCGTCTTTCCAGTTTGTTTTTCTCAACTCAAAGTGTCATTACAAACAAGCTTGTTAAAACAAATTTAGTGATCATATGTCTCCTTTGATGTTTTAATTGCTACCTGCTAGAGTATTTCACACTTTTCGCCAAAACAACAGTTCGGCAATTAAGTTTCTCCAGGTAAATGCGTTGAAGCGTGCCGCTGTCAGAATCGCCGAGCGCTTATGACAATAATAATCAAATAATCAAGCGTCTGGAAGATATGTAAAATGAAAGTTAATGTTTGAGACATCGATGTCTTTTTCACTAAAAAGTTGTTCTAGGGACCTTATGAGGAGTTTGAGAGTTCGAGCCATTGGTGTTTGAGCCAAGGGTGTAAATTTACATTAAAAATGCAGGCAATTCGCCGGGACTGGGGCGTGAGTTCGAGTGATCCAGGGTGTTTGAGCCAACCGAGTTTGAGCCAACCGAGTTCGAGCCAACGAAGTTCGACTGTAGTGGAAAATAAGTTTTCTTACTATGTTTCAGGTGGTCCCCGTCAATCAGGGCTTGGAGAAATAGATTGGGCTGCATGATGCTTCCACACACAGTTGAAATTGACTGCACATGAGTACTCGTAAACTGCATAGGTCTAAACCTGCCCAGGCAAAGTGGTGCTCAACAAATCACAGACTAGAGCTGATCTATTTCGATTCCGAAAGTCGGCAATAATGTTGTTGTTTCCTTCAAATTCTCACAACCTTTGACCATTGTGAGAAGAATTATTGACTGTAATACATGCATTTATGTCCTTTTGTAACGTTTTCAATGCGAGAAAGTAACATTACACCAGCTAACATCAAGGAATCTATGAGTGACATCATAAATTGACAGCTTTTAAATGACCACTTGGCACTTCCGCCCCATGATTTGTTGCTCAATAAAACACAGTACCTTCCCATTGACTGTGTTAGAATAACCCTTTTGCACCTGATCAAGTTTCTGAAGTTGACTTTGCCATCATTGAATTGGTACATGTCCATTATAGTAAATTTGATGTCTAGTCAAACTGATTAACAGGATGGCAAACATCCAGATGAGATCCAGATGAGAGGACTCACTGCAAGCCCTATCATTTGGATTCTGTTCAAAAGGCTTAAGAGATACAGCCTTATGTCTCACTATCAAAAATCATGACTTATGACAAAACCTCACACCTGTCATTTCATATGAAATTTATGAAACAAGCCTTGTTTCACAAATATCATATGAAATGATTATAGGCTTGTTTAACAAATTTCATATGAAACGATTATATGCTTGTTTCTCAAATTTCATATGAAATGAAAACCAGAGTGAAATTAAATGAAACTGGCAGTGTACTCAATGTACACCTGCACTTAATCCTCGTGATGGGGTGTTGCAGTATATTATAGGCTTGTCTCATAAATTTCATATGAAACGATTATAGACTTGTTTCACAAATTTCATTTGAAACGATTATAGGCTTGTTTCACAAATATCATTTGAAATGATTTTAGGCTTGTTTCACAAACTTCATATAAAATGATTATAGGCTTGTTTAACAAATTTCATATGAAACAATTATAGGTTTGTTCCACAAATTTCATATGAAACAATTATAGGCTAGTTTCACAAATATGAAACAATTATAGGGTTTTTTCACAAAGTTCATATGAAACGACTACTCATTTAAGGCACAAATTTCATATGAAACGATTATAGGTTTGTTTCACAAATTTCATATGAAATGATTATAGGCTTGTTTCACAAATTTCATATGAAATGAAAGCCGGAGTGAAATGAAATGAAACCCGGAGTGTACATATTGTATACCTGCACGTTATCCTCATGCAGGGGTGTTGCAGTATATATATACGATTATAGGCTTGTTTCACAAATTTCATATGAAACAATTATGGGCTTGTTTCACAAATTTCATATGAAACGACTGCTCATGTATGGTTGTCAATGTATTTTTGGTCATAAATGTTATATAACTTTCAGATTCAGCAGTTACATAAAGAGAGAAATTGAAGATAGATTTTGGGCTCTTCTGTTTGGATTCAGCCTGGTATTTAACAAGAAAGGTAACTCATGATTCACCACTGTCTCATATTATTAGATTAATATTAATTTTATATCCGACATCACTTTCTAAAACTAGATTCTGGAATTACTACATAACAGTGAGCTGACCCTCATTCTGCTCTTTCAGCATGACCTTATTAATATGGGGCCCAGCCGGCCTCAGTGGCTCAGTCGGATGCGCGTCTGACTGGTGATCAGGAGGACGCGGGTTCGACTCCCGCCGGGGTCGGCAACATTCTTTCGTGGAGATTGATCATGAAATCTTTTCTACGGTCATTCTCTCCCTTCCGCTGATTCAAGAAGGGCAGTTGTCAGTTTCTGGCGAAAGAATGTGCACTGTACTGGTTAACCGCTTACGTATAAGCCTGCCCAGGAAAGTGTTGATAGGTAAACTGACCGGCTCAAAAATGACCTAAATAGTGTTGACTGGGCCGTTAAACTCCAAAACAAACAAACAATAATATGGGGCCCAGCAGTGTTGTACTTGAACCCACTTTTCCCTGATAATGTCGGACGAAAATGCACATGTGCCAAAAGATAAAAACAAACTTTTACTTGTAGTTTGGCCCTGATAATGACAATATAATTATTTATCATATGACGTCGCGTCTGAGATTGTAACAATGCCATGTAATATTATCGATAATACACCAGTGGATTAAATATGCAAATTGGCTAGATGCATCCCGTAACGTTACATGTACGACGTCCTTAACGACGTCTCTTTTTCTAACAATAGAATATTGACATTTCTGTAAACAATCGTGAATAAAAAGCGTTTTGAATGTCATATGATAAATAGAATCTTGCATTCGTGCTCATGTATTATTGAATTTATTAAACCCGTTGAGAAACAGGCAAAGCCTCGCATTTCATCCCTTTTCCTCAACTCGTTTAATAAATTCAATAATACATGAACACTCGTGTAAGATTCTCTATATAATGTCACACAGGCGTGTCATCATAATGCAGTTTTCTGAGGGCTAAGCTTTCCATATCCCATTACACATATTTTACAAGAAAGTTAATCCAGAGTGGGTACAGTGGCCCATATTAATCATTTAGTTTTGTGATTTTGTTATAAAAATAATATAATTGTTAACTATTGAGTCATTGGACATGCTGTGATATCGACCAGAGAATACCAATATTGACCTCAGCTTCGATCAATATATGTATTCTCTGGTCGACATCACAGCATGTCCAGTTACTCAATAGTTAATAATTTTATAATGCTATATTGGCCCACAGTAACATCTCATGTGACATACACCACAACTATTTATAACAATTTTCATTATAACTCAGTTTAAAGTCGGATCCAAAAAATGTATAGATTATATAGAAAAATGACCAGGGGCCATTTCTCTCCCATCCACTTCATAAAAGTGTCATATCTTAGAAACCCTTCAGACCCCCACCCTTTAACCATATATATTCTTGTTCCTTATGATAAGACACATTCAGTGACAACAAACTTGGGCTTTTCTGGGATCTGTCATGCCCCAATCTCTCCACTCCAAGGCCTTGCATCTAAGGACCCACCACTTAACCATATATGTCTCTGTTCCTTTAGATAAGACACATTTAATGATACCAACCAGGGCTCCATTGGGTCCATGCCCCACCCCCTATACTTTATAAAACACCTAATATTTCAGATACAGTGTCCACATGGGTGCTCATTTGGGTACGGGGATTGTTTGGGAGACTATAATTGGTAGATTAAAATCATATCATGGCTGCCATTGGGCAGTGCCAACCTGAGCTCTGGTTTATGAAATCTGGCTCTTTAGTTTGTTTGCTATGGCAAGTTAAGAGTTCCATTGACTTATAATGGGGAGAATTGAAAACTTACATTTATGCCTTTCAAGATATTTTGTCAAACTTTCATAGAAATGTCCTTAAGTAATGTTCTTTTAGGCCTATTGGTTGCCAGAGATGGGAAATTGTCAATTGTTATCTGCTGTACCTTAACAACACATTCAAGTGACATCAGACCTCTGAGCCTAGGCTGATTGGGTCCAAATTTTATCTGTAGCATCCATGGGCATAGGGTTTCCATGGTTAATTAAAATACATAGCTGCCAGTGGGCAGTGCCCTACTGAGCTCTGGTGAGCATAGTGGCCCATGGGCCTCTTGTTTTGTTGGGCTGTAATATGATGAACTATCATGGTTTCTACTTTGGACCCCAGCAATAAAGAGGTTATGATGTACTTACTTTCTTATTGCTGCTGTAAAATTTGCTTTTTTTGTGTCTCATCTTTAGGAAGTAGTGTTGAAGCTGGTGGCTTTGCTAATCTAGAGTTTAACCCCCTGAGATCAGTGGAGGGATGTATGTACAAGATCACTCCTGAAGAACTAGAAGTCCTGGATAAATGTGTTGGATATCCGGAGGTAAGACAGTGCATATTTGATGGTCGTCCCTGTCTCAAACAGCCAGTCATGGCTTCTCAGAATGAGCTGTTGTAGAGAGGTGCATTTGGACATGTAGTTATTTTCATTTGGGTGTGCAGATAGGTGCATTTGAATATGAAGTCAGGTGAATTTGAACGTGTAGTACACAACAATGTCGTTGTAACATGGTTCATTATTGCACCGTTTGGATTTAACATGGTTTCAATATGGATCCCAAAAGTGTATAGATTATATAGAAAAATGACCATTAATGGTCATTTTTCTATATAATCTATACATTTTTGTTTGGATATAACACGGTTGTTAACTAACACAGTTTCTGTTTTGGACAACATTAATAGTGTTATAAAGAGGTTGTGGTGTGTTATGTGCATTTTTACATGCAGTAAGGTGCACTTCTACTTTAAAAAATTCATGTTTAGAAAGCATTTTAGGATCTGATTTCAGTTTCAGAAGATATGAGTCATGACAAGTGAAAATGTGTCTTCAGAAGTGTGCTCAGAAAGGAATAAAAAAAAAGGTCTGCAGTGGGATTGTATATTTCCAAATGTTTCTCTTATTTCCTGCCAGTCCATTTTCTGTTGGTATATGTCATAGTCCAAATAGGAATTTAGCTAGATCCCGAATCTGGCTAGACCAAATAGGAATTCTTATTTGGCCTGGGCAGATTCTGGATCTGGCTAAAACCCTATTTGGACTACGACATATACATTGAAAGGTCTAATGGTGCCTGGATACACATTCTTACCATCGCATTGCAGCTTACATGTACATATATATTAAATTACCTTATTCACCCTATTTACCGCACTGTGCGCTTAGTTTTTTCAAAATTGTGTCATAAAATCATGGTGAAAAATCTACCTAATTAGCGCACACTTGTTACAAAAACAACAGCTTCCAAGATGATGCATACTGATATTTAATGGGACAGAAAAAGATAAGAGCATTGCCTTCACTGTTGGAAGAAATAATGGTAAGTTTTTATAGATTTTCTATGAGAGCTTCAAGGGGAGATTATTGTAAAGTGTGCGCTTATGCATTTCCTTTTCAAAAATTGCTTTGGTGTGCGCTTATAGGAGCATGTGCGGTAATTAGGGCGAATACGGTACTTTGTATTGAATGGAATCTTTGACTTTATATACAACAAATCCCAATTTAGGGTTGTAAGACTGAGTAATTTTTAGAAATTTAGAAAATGGCTGAACTTTTTGGAAACATTGAAGGTCCAGATGATCTGGGTCTGCCCTGTTTACCATTGCCCATTTTGGGGCTTCCTATATTAAATGGGTTAAGGATCATTCATGTGTATTTCAGCTATTATATATTTTTCTTTCAGCATTATGAACACATTGTTCTGCCAGTGTGGTTCTCTAACAGTCGTGACCCTGAGCAGTATGGAGTTTGCCAGTACTGTGTGCCAGCACTTACCTATATAGCTCAGAATCAATGGACAGAAGCAGGTGACAAACTTTTTTCATAAATTATCTTTTAACCCTTATCCCGCTGTTCATGACAAGCCCTACTTTTGCAAACCTTTGCAAACAGTGTAGATCCAGATCATATGGCTTCTGAAGAAGCCATCTGATCAGGATCTACACTGTTTGACATTCAGTTTTTGAATTTGAAGGAATAAATCACATCATGTAATCTGCCTGGTTCAAAGTCAGAAATGGGTGTGGCTAAATTAATTATTCAGCGGGATAATGGTTTATTGCATGCCCGTCTTTGACAGTAGCAACTCACTTCAGGGCTGAGTTATTTGAAGCTAACAAAGTAGTTTGTTAACATTACGTTAACACTTTAATCAGCAATGGCAAAAACACTGATATTTTCGCTGAAAAAAAAATGGAGTAGCTTTTGCATAGCATCTTTTATTCAAACGCTATTGACGTCTTTTATATATAATGACTTAACCCTTGTCCTGCTGAGCCCGGATATGCCTAACCTTTCAAACAATGTAGATCCAGATCAGATGGCTTCCGAAGAAGCCATCTGATCAGGATCTACATTATTTAGCATTCAGATTGTGAATTTGTTGCAATAATTTGAATCAAGTAATCTGATTGGCTGATAATCAGTAGTGGGTGTGGCATATATAAATATTCAGCAGAACAAGGGTTAAAGCGTGGGTTCTAAACATGCTCCTTGATGTCACGTTATATTACTACCTGTCATTCTGTGAAATAGTTCTGAGATTCTTGCTCATGGAATTTATCCAAGTATAAAACTTTTATTTCAACCAATCAAATTGCTTGAAATGTACATAATGATGGATGATTGGAATTATTTGAAGTTATTTGACACTTAGCACTCTTGTAAATAAAAAACAACAGCAGATGACTTTTCAAAATAGTTCTTGTTTTTCCCAGAAACAGATTTTCACATTTCATGCAATTGAATTATTGGAGAAATTTTACATGAATTGTCATAACCTGTTTTCAGGGAAAAATTAGACCAGAAAACCAATTTTGACATTTCATGCAAACTGGAGTCAAATTCACATGAAATGTCAAAACTTATTTTAATGGAAAAATATCATCAATTTGGCATCTGCTGGATTAACCTAGAGAGGGGTAAAATGCCAATCACCACAATTGTCATCTGCTTTGTCATCTGCTGGTTACTTTAAAACTCATCCTTGCAAATAGTGTGGACCCAGATCAGACTGCTCCTCTAGGAGCAGTCTGATCTGAGTCCACACTGTTTTTCTGTATGCAAAAATATTTTTAAAAAAGTTTGCCAGAAGATTCAGCAGACGACATAAGCAGACGACATTTTCAGATGCATGTTTTCTCGGTGTCTTAAGGGTTAATAGTATTTCTGTTCTTTTCAGAATCCAGCCTACCATGTGACTATTCTCTGTCACAGTGCATCAAGAGTGCTGATATATGCACTCAGGAGTACAGGGAGAGTTTGATCAACATGACTAAACAGATCGAGGCATCGGCATGATTTTGTTTTGATGCATAGAGTGTTGCATATCTCGTTGAAGTGGTGATTTTCAATATTTACCTGGTATCACAGGATCATATTCACAGTCTTGAAGGAGTGGCATAAACATGCATTATGATAACACACCCATACGATATAGTGCATTTTTTCCACATCTCCAAAATGGATATATTTCTGTTGAAAATTGTTAATGTTTGTATTTTATACTTTAAACATAGGCGGTGGGTGCTCGTTAGAACCGCCTCTTTGTTCCAATGAGAACCCACAACCTATGTCTTGGAGCAGAAATAAGAAGAACAACGTATACCTCCATAAACCTCAGTTATCTCTACATAAAGTGAGGTTTAGGGGTATTCATTTCACAGACATGTTCACGGGATGTGAGAATCTTACACCTACAGTACAGTGTTTCCAACTTCACTTGATTCTATTGCGTCTTTTGAATAGTCAGATCAGTCCTCATTGCATTGATGGAGAGAAATTAAATAATTGGTGGCCATGAATAAACTTTAAGCCTGATAGCACCAATCAGAACTCAGCAGTCTACATTTTCAAATATTTTGTGTCTTTATTTTTTCAGAGAAAATAAAGCTTGCTATGTTATGTGAAATGTCAAGTCTCATTTTTTGGTTTAAAAAAAAATCAATCAGTGTTAGCTATTCAAATTTAGCTTGGTTCTCAGAGCATAATGCCGTATCCTGTGGAATTGTATTCTCTTAACCCTTATCCTGCTGAATAAATTAATTTTTCCACACCCATTTCTGACTGTCCACCAATCAAAATACTTTATATTTTGTTTCATTCAAATTCGGAAACTAATTGACAAACAGTATAGTTCCTGATCACTGTTTACAAATGTAGCGGTTGTCATGTTCAGCAGGTTAAGGGTTAATATATTACCACATAATAGTGAGTGTGTGAATGAGTAAATATTGTCTTTTCTTCATCAGGAGATAGTACATTTCTAAGATGACCAACTTCTGTATTTTTGTATTATTGATGTATTTGTATTGTAAAAATAACATGAGGTTATCGCTCTGATATCAGCCAGTTTTGATTGGATTCGGCATATCAAAAGATGAGAGCTCGAAGGACAGCTTTCACCAAAATCAGAGCAATAAACCTTTTATTTTTAGGTTATATCATACCAACATTTCTTGTTATTTGTAGCATAAAATATGCTTTTTTTGTTGTCTAAAGTTGAGAGTCGGCAGTTGTTTGACAAATTTTCATACATTGTCACATTCTAGATGTCATCAGAAGTACTGCCATACAGTGACATAGCAACAGATAAGGTAAGTATTTTCTGATAATTGAAGGATAGTTTTTGTCAATTCTCCATAAAAACCTATGTTGTGGGTATTCATTAGAACCGCCTCATGGAGGCGGTTCTAATGAATGCCCACAACATAGGTGTATATGGAGAAATAAGGAAAACTATCCTTCAATTATCACAAAATACCAACCTTATCTGTTGCTATGATATGATAACATTTGAAGACATCCAGGTAAAGGGTGCAGTACCAAGTTATCATGCCGATATCTGCATGCTTGTTCCTCAGAATTTATTCACAGTTTTAATCATATCATATTTGTTGCTAAATGATAGTTTTATTTATTGAATATTTATAGCTAAATAATTTAATACAAAGTGTTATTTTTATAGTCATAAATGGCAAACCAGTATTTTTGTATTGCAGATGAAATATAACACAATATTATAACATACCATACTGCTGATATTCAACTGCTGCTGGTTTTTGTCACGCCTGCTATTATTGTCATGCCTGCTATTAGCATTTCCATCCGTTTGTCAAGGCGTCAACATTTGCGAGCACCCTAGCGTTCACCCTAATATTCAAGTTTATTTTTCAAGAACTATAAGAGCTTCATTAATAATACTTGGTACAAACTTGTATCTGGGGATGGCAACTTAAATGCAAGCATCCATATTTGACCTTGACCTACATTTTATTGTTCACTGACTTTGTAAAATATTGCAACCACACTAGGGTTCACCCTTGTGGTTAAATTCATTTCTCAAGAATTATTACAGCTTAATTTATGATACTTATTACAAGCTTGCATTTAAGAATGACAACTTTTATGCAAGCATCTATGTTTGACCTTGGCCTAGATGTCATGGTTCGCTGACTTTGCGCCCCACAGCAGGGACATAGTCTTTTGCGGAATTCTTGTTTCATATCATAACAGTAGTATTTGAAATAGCATAGAACAATAATGGAAGAAGCTCAGTATTCAGACATTGATGTCTCATTTTAATTTGTAATTAAACCTGTAAATGTGTTTTTAACCCTTATGCTGCTGAACCAGAATATGATCTACCATTGCAAACAGTGAAGATCCAGACCAGATGGCTTCTTCAGAAGGAAGCCATCTGATCTGGATCTTCACTGTATGTCATTCAGTTGATGAATATATAGGAATAAATTACATCAAGTAATTTGATTGGTTCATAATCCAATGTGGGTGTGGCAAATTAATTTATTTAGCAAGATCAGGGTTAACAGCTTAAAGGAAATAGATACAATGTCTTGTGGGGGAAGAGAACAACCCTTTTAGAAATACTTTTGTCTTGTTTTACATCAGGTCTACAAGACCCCTTTTGGAAAAGGGAAGCAAATTGGAAGTCAGAAAATTGTCTCCCTAGCAAAAAAAAAAAAAAAAAAAAAAAAAGAATTGTGAAAAATGTGTCAAATTTATCTGTTTCCCTTAATTTCTATTTTTGTTTGGTCAGAAATATGCTGGCAGTACAGATTCATATCAAAATGATCTGGATGAACACTGGTCAGGTCTATACTATGAATATTTGGGATTACATAAGGTCAACACACCGGTGTGAAATAGTGCATTCTTATATATCTCTAAAACTGTTCTTTTTCTGATAAAAATGTATGATATTTTTTATATTTCTACCCAAACCATACGTTGTGTGTGCTTGTTAGAACCTAAGTCATGGAGCAGAAATAAGAAAATTAATGTATACCCCCTTAAACCCCTATTTTCTCTATAAGGCGTGAGGGAGTGTTCATTTCGCAGCTTTGCTAACGTGATGAAGTTGAATTTCAATGGCTCCAACATCTTTCGGACCATGAAAATTTGTTAAAGATGAATAGCTTGAACCAGTAAGGAATTATCATATTGATTTGTTAGGAGACATGATGGGTATTGATAAGGGTACCCATTCTTCTATAAAATACAGTTATGCTGTTTAGCTTACTAGAAATCCCTCATCGAGGCTTTTCTACTGAGTTTTGAAAACAACATGTACTTTTTCAAGATAAAATCTACTTAATTTATCCTTAAATGTTTGTTAGAAAATATATACCAAAAAAGTTCTAAAAATTCAGACATCTTGAGGACTTGCTGTAATTCCCCTAAAATTTTAACAAATTTGTTTCACAATCCAGCAAGGAGTCCAAAAAGTGCAGATGGAATGGTAAACAGTGTAGACCATGATCAGACTGCTCCTACAGGAGCAGTCTGATCTGGGTCTGCATTATTTGCTTAGGCCTGTCTTTCCCATTATTTGAGTTCATATCAGTAAATAAGCCATTGATTTATTGGCAGGATTAACCCTTAAGATGCCAACAAAAACTGCATGTACAAATGCCATCTGTTTTTGTTACCTGATGAATCTTCTTACAAACTTGTCAAGAATATTTTTCCATACAGGCACACAGTGTGGACCCAGATCAGACTGCTCCTATGGGAGCGGTGATCAGGTGCCACACTGTTTGCAACACTGCCTAAAATTTTAAAGAAATTGGCTGACAACAAAGCAGCAGTTGTTGTGATTGCCATTTATGGGGAATGGGTACACCGTCAGGGGAGGCCACTCTTTCAAAAGTATTTTTGTCTCCCACATCAATAAGGGTCAACTCTTAAAGGAAAGAATTTGCTCCTGAGGAGCAAATTCTTTCTTTTAAGAGTTGACCCCTTTTTCAGTGGGACAGGGCTTATAGAAAAGTGAACAGGAAGTCCCAAAAGTTGTCTCCCTTTGAAAATTGGTGGAAAAATATGCCAGGTGTTCCCATTCCCCTTAAGTGTTAACATATAGTCAGTTTATTTGAAGTCAGTTCTGTCTTTCCTGTTTTGTCCTTTAAAATCATACATATCATTGTCTGTGATAGTATATTGTTGTTGAATTTGATCAGTATTAAATATTGAAGAAGTTTATTTATTGTTGACTAATGCCATATAGTAAATATATAACGAGTTTATACATATTTATACTTATTTAACCCATTGTTTGTTTGAATTGAGGTTTTACATCCCCGTCAAAACTATTTAGGTTATTTTGGAGACATGGCTTCCAATTTTGTGGGACTTTTATCCGACATTGAGATGAGATGATGTCTCAAGCCCTACCGCACAAACAAACGAATAAGGTTTATATGCAGGGACGGTCTGACTCACAACTCTTTGCCTAGGCAGACTTAGACCTTCTAAGTTTCAGCTGTGTTGAAGCACCATGCAGCATATGTGTTTCTTCAAGCCCCGATGGTTGGGGGCCTTGTAAATATATAATGAGTTCATACATATTTATACTTATTTAACCCATTGTTTGTTTGAATTGAGGTTTTATGTCAACACTATTTAGGTCATTTTGGAGACATGGCTTCCAATTTTGTGAGACTTTTACCCGACATTGAGATAAGATAATGTCTCAAGTCCTACCACACAAACAAACGAATAAGGTTTATATGCAGGGATGGTCTGACTGGCTTTGCCGTACTCCTGTGCGCTCGGTTTTTGGCATGGAAGCACTTTGCAGCCCAACCTGTTTCTCCAAGCCCTGATTGGTGGACTCTTCCAATGTTATATGCTGGACAAGTCCATTTGTAGTTTAAGAGGCTTCAGGCCTTTTTATTATTCATTTTTTTATAGAACATCTTGTTAGCAAACAGTGTAGACCCGATCAGATGCCACATTATGCCTTCTCTGATCTGGGTCTGCACTGTTTCCCTCTGTCCTTTTGGCATTTCCAGGTAAGAAAGGGTAAATGTTGTTCTACAATTCAGCTCACCTTCGAGAATATGTAAAGTTTAGCTAGCATAAAATCTGACAGCATTTACACTAGTATTAACCCTTAAGATGCCATGAAACACTATATCTCATTAGTTTATGTCATCTGCTGCATCTTCTTGCAAACTTTTAAAAAATATTTTGCAAACAGGCAAACATTGTGGACCCTGATCAGACTGCTCCTACAGGAGCAGTCTGATCTGGGTCCACACTATTTGCAAAAATTGGTCCACACTGTTTAAAAATGACTTCAAATGTTGCCAGCAGACGACAAAGCAGACGACAACTGATGGTATCTTATGGGTTAGGAGTTCCCCTGAGCTCCAATGTTCTTAGAAAGCTTTACCCTTTCAATCCTGTAGACCAGTAAAGATACCTGTGCTAAGTGTAGGTCCAGATGAGACTGCTCATGATCTTCGCTCTTTACCATTCTGTTAGTGATTTTGACTAAGCTGACCATATTGCAAGAATGGACACACCCAGTGCCCATCGGCGCTTGAAGAAATAGATGGGCTGCATGATGCTTCCACGCAGAGCTGAAACCGACCCGCATACGAGTATTGGTAGACTACTTAGAGGATTTTAAGCCTGCCCAGGAAAAGCGGTGCGAGCCGGACTGTCCATGCTTATAAACCCTATTGGTTTCATTGGGCGGCAGGGCTTGAGATATCATTTCATCTCAATGTTGGGTATAAGTCCCACAAAATTGGAAGCCACGTCTCCAAAATGACCTTTACAGTGTTGACTGGGATGTTAAACTTCAAACCAAAAAAAAAGAAGTATTAACCCTTAAGATGCCATGAAACGCTGCATCTCATCAGTTTATGTCATCGGCTGCATCTTCTTACAAACTTTTAAAAAATATTTTGCAAACAGGCAAACAGTGTGGACCCTGATCTGACTGCTTGTAGAGGAGCAGTCTGATCTGGGTCCACACTGTTTGCAAAAATGGGTCCACTGGGTCCACACTGTTTAAAAATGACTTCAAATTGTTACCAGCAGACGACAAAGCAGACGACAACTGATGGTATCTTATGGGTTAGGAGTTCCCCTGAGCTCCAATGTTCTTAGGTTTACCCTTTCAATCCTGTAGACCAGTAAAGATACCTGTGCTAAGTGTAGGTCCAGATGAGACTGCTCATGATCTTCACTCTTTACCATTCTGTTAGTGATTTTGACTAAGCTGACCATATTACAAGAATGGACACACCCAGTGCCCATCGGGGCTTGAAGAAATAGATGGGCTGCATGATGCTTCCACGCAGAGCTGTAACCGATATGCACACAAGTAGACTACTTAGAGGATTTAAGCCTGCCCAGGAAAAGCGGTGGGAGCCGGACTGTGAACTGAATGAAAACATTATATCAAGTAATTAGATTAATTTATGAAGCGATTAAAGGCCACCTCTATTCCTTGGACAAGCTATTCAAAGCATCATTAACCTTAGCCGGCCCCTGGTAGCTCAGTCGGATGCGTGCCTGACTGGTGTACAGGAGGGAGCGGGTTCGATACTTGCCGGGGTCAGCAACATTCTTTCACGGAGATGTTGCATAGTAGGGATGTGAGTGAAAAATATAAGAAAATTGATAAGCTTCTATTTATTAAAATCTAATATATTACATAAGCAATAACACATTTTAAAAGTAGGTTTAAAAACATTATAACAGCATGCACAAATAGTCCTGAAACAGAAACATTTGCATATCACAAGAGTACATGCAATAACATAATAAAAATCATAATAGCAACGGACAGAATATGTTGAGTCATGTCTTATATATACAGTTAAAAAGGCAAGCACATTTAGAATAACATACATAAAACATTGTCCACATGAGGTGGTTCTTCTTATCTTATGTTATTTAACCAAGAAATCGGGTCATTGTGAAAATAAAAATAACAATAGCAATGAAACAGAATGCAAATGCATGTCTGTTGAGTCATGTCTTGAAATGAGAAATACCATAATGATCCTAAGTATTGAGTCCGACAGGCCTAAGCAAACAGTGGAGACCCAGATCAGACTGCTCCTGAAGGAGCAAGGAGCAGTGTGATAGGGCCTCCACTGTTTGCTGGATTGTGAAACAAATTCGTTAAAATTTTAGGAGAATTATAAAATCTTTAAAGAATTATAGCAAGTCCAAAAACTGTCCCGAATAATTAGGATTTTTATGGTAAAACCATGTCTGTGACATGCTATTAAAAAGGCAAGCACATTAAGAATATGTATGTGAGGTGGTTCTTATATTCATCTTTATAGTTGTCTTTGGGAAAACAGTGCAGATCCAGATCAGATGATGCAAAACCAGGCATCTGATCAGGGCCTTCTTTGTTTGCAGAAAGTTTTCTGAATAAATTTGTATAAATAACCGATCCTGACACCCCTAAATTTTGAAATAGTCTCCTGGTATATAAGGTGGGCTGGGGGGAGACTCCATTCAGAACAAAAAGTATCCATAGCGTAATTTCTGCTGGACATTGAAGTTGCGAGCTGGGAATCAAACACAAAATATCAGTTGTCCCTGTAGAACTCACAGAAGGCCATGGACCACTTGTCAGCTGCCTTGTCAACAGTCGTGCTGCCCCCTGGTGATGATGATGTCATAGAAACTGTTGTCTGCTCACTGTCTTCTCCCTCAAGGTTCTGAATGATACTTCTGGCTGTCTCCTGTACCTGGAAATAACAAGAATAAAATGCTCATGAGTAAACTCACATGTATTTTATGAGCATACTTACAACAACATATACAGCTTAACTTTAGTAACTCAAACACTATGGGACCATGAAAATTTGTTTGAGATATGGACAGTTTGAGTCAATGAGGGTTACTTATGGTGCTAGATCAGGAGCGATACTGAGGCTACTATTTCTTTTTTCTATAAAATTAAGTTATGTTGTGTGTACTCATTAGAATCGCCTCATTGAGGTGATTCTTATGAGTACATAAAAAATTCCTTTTTAAGCTATGGTAAAAGTTCTCTAGGGAATTAGCCATTGTAATTGAGACATCGGCATTCAAGCCATCAAAGTCTTTCTTAGATCAGAACAGAAGCTGATCAGGCCTACATTGTTTGTAGAAAAAGTCAGCGATTTGTCTTTATAAAATTTGATGTAAAAAGCTGCTCACATTAATTTTGTCCTGCAAATATATTTGCATAGTTGCCAGATTAAGTTTTAATGAAACAATGGCCAACAATGTTTTGAACATCTGGGAGTCTTGGAGTCTTCTTGTAATAGTAATGAAGAATTTTTCTTCTGATAGGGAATTTCTTTAAGTATCAGATTAATTTTCAGAGGGGCTGGGTTCACTCAAAAAACTAAAACCCTTGTCTCCAAATTAAAAATAAATACTGCAAGTTTACTACAGAATAGAAAATGTCAGGAAAAGGGTATATCAAGTAGTTGCCAGTTGAGAATGACAGGAAAGTGCATGTGTGTGCAAGTTCTAGTGGTTGTCCATTTTACAATTGTTGTTTTGTATCATTTTTGACCATTTTTGGGCAAAATAACACTATAGATGCAGTCCATGACAGACAAACACAAAGATAGATGAAGAATGGACAGACATACAGCAAGGATGGAAAGATGGACAAGTATCTTACCTGAGACCATTTCTTGTTCTGGTAGTTGTGGTACATGACTCTCACGCCCTCACAGACAGACAGACGGAGACTGAGGTGTAGGTCCTGGGACTTGTTACCATCTAGTGCTGATACCAATGTCTGTTGACTTGTACTGGTGATCTGCTCATCTGTAAATTGAATAAAAGAAAAGAATAGTTAAACAATTATACATGTGAGGGACTTTCCTGTTCAACTGAGAATGGGACTAACCACATGGGAGGGACTTTCCTGTTACACTCAGAATGGATGGGGTGCCCCAAACATTGTCTTCCTTGTAAACACGGTGTAAAATGCATTTCCTGTATCATATTTCACTGTTCATTAAATAGTTTTGGATTTTATCTGGCTTAAAGATGGATCAAAAAAACGTACAGATTATAGAAAAATGACCATAAACGGTTAGTTCTCTGTATTATCTATACATTTTGTTTGGATGTAATATGGTTTCTGCTTTGGAGCCCAGCAAGAGAATGCAGTATACATTAAGATAACACAACCATGTTACATAATGCTTTCATTGGAAAGCTGTTCTCTGCCAAAAGTGATATTTTTCCTTAAACATTATCATTTTGAACATGGTAACTCCTACCTTAGTAAACAGAGCAGATCCGATTGCCCTTGAAGAAGCCATCTGATCAGGATCTACACTGCTTGTAATGCTGTTAGTGAATTGAATGAATACAATATATCAAGTAATTTGATTGTTTACTGGTTGGTAGTGGGTGTGGCTGAATTAATTTATTCAACAGGTTAAGGGTTAAGTATGTGCTTAACATAGAACACAGAATAAAAATGACACACACACAAGAGTAGTAGTATCTACTATAGACAATCCTGATGACATTTTGATATTTTGGTTATGTCTGCTGCAAACATTACGATAACACACCTGTGCGACATAGTGCATTTTTTCACATTGTCAAAATGACTACTTTTCTGATGAAAATCGGATAATTTTCTTAAAATTTACTGCAAACATAGGTTGTGCGTGCTCATTAGAACTGCCTCATTTAGGCGGTTCTAATGAGTATCCGCAACCGATGTCTTGGAGCAGTAATAAGAAATATTATGTATACCCCAATAAACCCATGTTTTCTCATATATAAAGGGGTTTAAGTTTAAAGGGGTGTTCATTTCATGGACTTGTAAACATTATGTGGTGCTTGTTGTACATCAGTGATGTTTCTGCTGTGTACAGACAATCAATGATATTTAGGAAAAATAAAGAAATTAATGAAAATCCTAAGAAAGCACATTTTGATCTTGAATAAAGGACATACACAGTACTCTTTATCACACTGTTCATTACAGAAAAAACATTTCAAAGATCCCAGAATTGTTAAACCTGAACAAGAATGTGCAGATCATGCAGAACATTTTTGTTTCCTTGTGTGTGCAATTTTCTTTTAACATACATGATTTTTTCCAGCACGGAATTTACTTTGAAGAGGTTATAAAAGAGGTTTAAGGTGCTGTGTGTTCTCACCATTTCTGTACATTTTCTGCCTCTTCAGAATCCACAGTCTGTAAAAATCTAAAAGTCAAAATATGAGAAGTTAAAATTATCACAAATTTGTAATGCCATCCCTAGATCATTATTAATAATATCAGGCAGTTCTGACATTGTGAGACATTTTACAGAAGTTTGTCCACCTGGATACCACTTCCAGATTTGAAATATCAAATTGTTAAAAAAATGCAGCAGAAATACAATATTCCTTTCATCACATACTCATCCACTGAAATGAAAACTTTAATTCCATTTATATGGCCATATTTAGTAAAGAATTTCTTTAAAGCTGCCTATAAAACTTACTGTCAAAGAATTGACAATGCCCTGAAATATTTAACTGATCTTATGGAATACTTTGAAAAAAAATATACAAAAAAGAAATGCTTCATCTTCTTGCAAACCTTTTGAATGTATTTATGTGATCTGGCAAACAGTGTGGACCCTGATCCGACTGCTCCTCTGATTTTGGTCCAATCTGTTTACAAAAATGAGTTACTAGCAGACGACAAAACAGACAAAAAACAGGTTAAAAAATGTTTTTAATATTTTACAGGGACTTTTCTTCATGCTCAGCAGATGATTCTCATGTAATGCCAATCTTTATTTTCTATGAAAGAAAGAATATTTTTGTAAATAATTTTCGTCTGGGTCCACTTGATCAATACAAACAATGTCATTAGTTAACATATCATTAAAGCTTATTATTTAGTATGGCTAATGTGCTAAAACTGGGAATAGAAAATACCAGTATTTTAATAGATACTGTACTTTGTCAATGCTTTGAACAAGTAGCCCCTACACTTTAAAGAAAATGGAAAAAAAAATGTCTTACCAAGGGCAGAAACCTGAGACTCCGCATTACCATGGGCAACCAAGAGCTTCTTCAAACTAGCAGCAGCAGCCATACAATCCATTATTGTTTGTGTAGTGTTGTCCAATTAGAATGATTAAACTATGTACTTATATAAACTTCTTAGAACTACTGTGAAGTTGGAATGATCTTTCTACTATTTATACACCTTGTCTACTTTGAAGAATATTTGATTATTAATTGTTGAATTGGAACTCACTTTGATCTCTGATAGATGCAAGTTATTCAACATTCCCTGTAAAAAAGCATTTAATTGATTTTAATTGATGACCTTTTGTTCATCTTGATTATAATTGGATTTGATTAAAGGAGGTGTGAAGATCAAAGGATTTTAATTGATTTAGATAGGTCTTAATTGGTGAGCTTGTGTTTACTTTGATCTTCAATGGGTAACAATTAAAAAAAAATTGCAGAGACAATGACTAATCAAAGAAATTTAATTGATTTTGATGTATCTTAATTGTTGAGCTTGTGTTCACTTTGATCTTTATTTAAGTTCAGTTAAAAGGATGTGTGATGATAAGTTTGCTGATCAAAAAATTTAATTGATTTTGATGGATCTTAATTGTTGAGCTTGTGTTCACTTTGATCTTTATTTAAGTTCAGTTAAAGGATGTGTGATGATAAGTTTGCTGATCAAAGAAGTTTAATTGATTTTGATGGATCTTAACTGATGATCTTCTTTTCACTTTGATCTGTAAATTTTCTTACTTACTGCAAAAAAAAAAAAAAAAATAAGCTGAAGCAGTGAAAATGAATAAAATAATAATAACAACAACAACAACAGATATATGAATATTATGTTATTTGATAATAATAATGGTATGAGATATTTTGATAAATAATTTGGTAGCAAAGAAAGCATACTAGAGGTTGTATAAATTCCTACAGGTAGTTTATAAATGCATTATATTATTCCATTTTTAGGGCTTTCATTTTCTTGGATATACATGTTTAAGGAAGGACATTCAGTGTAAACCCAATTCTCTCATTCACCATTTTTAGCTCACCACCTGAGCACAAAGTGCTCAAGGTGAGCTATTGTGATCACTCTATGTCCGTCGTACATGCGTTGTACATCATCAACATTTACCTTGCGCAACCGTTAAGAGGCCACAGTTTTAATATAATCTTTATGCAACTTTATCAGAATGTTTTTCTTGATTATATCTCTGTCAAGTTCAAATATGGGTCATGTCAAATCAAAAACTGGGTCACTAGGTCAAATTTCCTTTAATCCTTGTGTGCACCCTAGAGGCCACAGTTTAACTTCAATGTTCATGAAACTTCATCTGAATGTTTGACTTGATGATATCTCGGTCAAGTTCGAATTTGGGTCATGTCGGATCAAAAACTAGGTCACTAGGTCAGATGTCTTTAAAACCTTGTGTGTACCCTAGAGAAAGTTTGAACATGGGTCATGTTGGATCATAAACTAGGTCACTAGGTCAAATTTGGTTAAAATCTTGTGTGCACTTTAGAGGCCACAGTTTTGCTTTAATCTTCATAAAACTTCACTTGAATGATTGACTTGATGATTCTCGATCAAGTTTGAATATGGATCATATCGGATCAAAAACTAGGTACGTAGGTCAAATTTTGTAAAAAAAAAAAAAATTGTACACCCCAGAGGCCAAAGTTTTGCTTCAATCTTCACGAATCTTCACCTGAATGTTTGACTTAATGATGTCTTGAAACTTAACCAGAATGTTTGTCCTGAAAAGACCGAATTTAAGTTGAAATATGGGTTAAGTTGGAATTATTGGTCATATCTGGTCAAAGACTAAGTCATCAGGTCAAATTACTTTAAATGACTCAGGTGAGCGATTAAAGGGGCATCATGGCCCTCTTGTTTAAACATTTTGTTGATGATATGTTTGGTCAAGTACAACTTGAAGGTTTGAAGCTTCTACGATGATAACTGTGTCTTCTATCCTGTTCACAAGGTTTTTAATGTCAGGTTCATTGTGACCTTGACCTTGAAAATCAATTGGGTTCATTGTCTTTCTATGGGGAACATTTGTGGAAGGTTTGAAGATTCTACAAGAATAACTGTGTCTTCTATCCTGTTCACAAGGTTTTTAAGGTCAAGTTCATTGTGACCTTGACCTTTGACCTTGAAAATCAATAGGGTTCATTGTCTTTCCATAGGGAACATTTGTGGAAGGTTTGAAGATTCTAGGATGATCTGTTTGTCTTCTATCCTGTTCCCAAAGTTTTTAATGTCAGGTCCATTGTGACCTTGACCTTTGACCTTGAAAATCAATAGGGTTCATTGTCTTCCCATGGGGAACATTTGTGGAAGGTTTGACACTTCTACGATGAAAACTTCTATCTGTTCACAAGGTTCCGTACGGACACACACACTAACACACACTGATGCACGGCACCGATGCTATATCCCCGTCACAACATTGTTGCGATTATATTATATGTTATATATAGGCATTCATTTCTGTTTCTTAAGCTGTTCTTGTCTGTTAACATATTTTATATACATAGTCCATTGAATATGAATTATTTAAATTTTTACGGTCTTTTTAAGAATATGACACATGAGTCATTCTATAGTCTGGAGGTTTGCAAAGAAAATCCTACATAATCGTACACCATGAAGACTTGCTGTAATTCTCTTAAAATTTCAACAGATTTGTTTCATGATCCAGCAAGGAATTAAAAAGGTGCAGACCAACTGGCAAACAGTGTAACTCCTTCAGGAGCAGTCTGATCTGGATCTGCATTGTTTGCTTCAGCCTATCTGTTCCAATACTTAGGATCATTACAGTATATGCACCTGGAGATAAACCACCTATTCTTAGCTTCTCATGTTTAATCTGAGTCAGGCTCAGACATGTAGCAGTGAGAGACCTACCCCTGATGTTGTAAAACTTTTTCAAGCTCAACCTATATGAGCATGAAATTTGTTCTGCCCATAAATTTACTGATCAGAGCAGAAAAAATGCCTGATTGGGTTGGATTTTGAATTTTATGAGTGTTATAAATTTCATGCATAACTGCAATATATGGAGAGAGGACCTTGGTTTAACCCATTTAGTACTGGAAACCCCAACACGGGTACCAGGGCAAACAGTGCAGGCCCAGATCAGACGCCGCAGAATGCGGCGTCTGATCAGGGCATACACTGTTTGCAAAAAGTTCAGTCATTTTCCAAATGAATTTTGAACAAAACACAACCTGATACCCCTAAATTTTGAAATGGACTCCTGCTATATACAAGGAGGAAGATTCCATTTGGTACAAAAAGGATTAAAGACACATTCAAAAGTTAGATGCCCAGAATGAGCCCACAACCCCTAGCCTGTAAGGGGAGTAGCTTAAGTCTTTCACCCCTGAGTTTCTGAGGTGGACACTTCCAGTCTTGTAAATACTGTAAAAATCCTAAAAATTCGGACACCTTGTGGACTTGCTATAATTCTCCCAAAATTAAACCAACTTGTTTCAGGATCCAGCAAGGAGTCCAAAATGTGCAGACAGAATGGCAAACAGTAAAGAGCCTGATCAGACTGCTCCTTCAGGAGCAGTCTGATCTGGGTCTGCAACTGTTTGCTAAGGCCCATCATTACGGCAGATCCTGAAGAGACAGTTCATTATCGTTTGTTTGGAATTGAGTCCTCTGTGACATCATGTGACCTGAAAATGACACCTGAATCCGACCAATCAAAATAGCTTATCAGGTTAATGGTTAATGTTGTGGCTTAGACAAACAGTAATACTGGTGTACTTTTTTCACTGAAAAAAATGCAATTTTAATTCAGAAGTAGTTGTTTATCTAAGGATTTACGCATTCACTTGGTTATAGCCTTCTGATGTCAAGCGGTTTACCAGTACAGTGCACATTCTATTGCTAGAAACTGACAACTGCCCTTCTTGAATCAGCTGTGGGGAGAGACCAACTGCAGAAAACATTTCGTGATCAATCTCCACGAAAAGATGTTGCCAACTCCCAACAGGATACGAACCCACAACCTGATCACAAGTCACACAAGCATCAATCTGAGCAAGCGTCTCATTCTGATCTACACTGTTGGCATACCTAGAAATACTAAAAGTTTGGACACCTTAACCCTTTTTGAACCAGAAACCCCAAAACGCATCTGATCAGGTCCTAGAGTTTGCAGAAAGTTCAGCCATTTTCCAAATAAATTTTGAAAAAAATACAACCGGACACCCCTAAATTTTAAAATGGACTCCTGCCATATATAAAGAGGAAGATACCATTTGGTACAAAAAGGTTATTTCATGATCCAGCAAGGAGTCCAAAAGGTGCAGATCATGGAATGGAATGCCAAACAGTGTAGGCCCTGATCAGACTGCTCCTTCAGGAGCAGTATGATCTGTGTCTGCAGTTTGCTTAAGCTTATAAGACCCAATGCATAGGATCCTGGACAGGCTTTAACACGAGCGTCTTATCAGTACAGTGCACATTCTTTTGCTAGAAACTGACAACTGCCCTTCTTGAATCAGAGACTGACTATAGAAAACCTCCGCGAAAGGATGTTGCCAATCCCCGACCTGATCACCAATCAGACAAGAATCCAACTGAGCCGGCATCTCATATGGATCTACAGTTTGCATATCGTAAAACTCCTAAAAGTTCGGACATCTTAAGGACTAGCTGTAATTGTCCATAAAATTTAACAAATTTATTTCACGATCCAGCAAGGAGTCCAAAAGGTGCAGACCGAATAGCAAACAGTGTAGACCCTGATCAGGCTGCTCCTGCAGGAGCAGTCTGATCTGGGTCTGCACTGTTTGCTTAGGCCTATACATTTATGTCCCAATACTTAGGATCCTTATGGTAGGTACATTGTATCTGTACCAGTCTACAAGATTTAACATGTTTACTACTAAACTATAGAGGCTTCTATAACAGTGATAAATAAAGGATATTTACTTTTTTGAGGTGAAAGCAAAAGTATTTCATCGAGTGTGTTGAAAGCTCTGAATGTTTTCAACACACAAGATGAAATATTTTTGGTAATCGAAAACAAGTAAACTTTCTTTTTACTTTATACACAACTTTGGCAAAAAAGTAGTCCGGGTGGCAACAATGAAAATAACATCTTTTCACAGTGTAAAAATATCATTTTTGTTAAGTATAAAATAAATGCTCATATTTGGCAAATGAGAGAAAAACAGAGCTTTGTTTACTTTCAGATTTATTATTCTGTATTTTTGTAAAGCTGGAGTAACAAGGGTATATGACATGAACAAACATGACTGACAAACAGCAAAAACTAAAAGTGTGTCTATAGTACACAGATGCCCCTACCTAGCACCTTGCCTGAAGCTCAAAAAAACATACCTCCTACAAAACCCTAACCCTTCTCTTGCTGAATATTCAGATTAACCACACCCATTTCTGGCTTTGAACCAATCAGATTACTTGACGTAAATTATTCCTACAAATTCATAAATTGAATGTCAAACAGTGTAGATCCTGATCAGATGGCTTCTTCAGAAGCCATCTGATCTGGATCTACACTGTTTGCAAAGATAGGGGTTGTCGTGAACAGCAAGATAAGGGCTAATCTCTTTCATACCTGAATTTCTGAAGTGGACTATTTTGTAACTGAATTTGGACATGTACACTTTTGCTTTGTTGGTTTGATTTGAGGTTTAACGTCCCCATCAACACTGTAAAGGTCATTTTGGAGACATTGCTTCCAATTTTGTTGGACTTTTACCCAACATCGAGATGAAATGACATCTCAAGCCCTGCCGCCCAATGGAACCATAGGGTTTATGAGCATCGACGGTCCGACTCACATCGCTTTGCCTGGGCAGGCTTAGATCCTCCAAGCGGTTTACCAGTACTCGTGTGAGGGTCCGAGTTAGCTCTACTGATCATTATAACGGTATGACCTGTCTTGCCTACCTATGAGAGTAATAATAACTAGAGCTGTCAGTGAAACTGACTAGGGCCCCGGCAGCGCTATCAGAGGAGTAATGAAAATTTGTGGACGGACAGACAGACAGACGGACGGACAAACAGAGTGATTACTATAGGGCACCCACACTTTCAGTGCGGGGCCCTAATTATAACGGAAAAAAACTGTCTTACCTACCTATGGTGGTACTCGTTGACATCACTTTGTGTTTATCCTTGGACTACAATACATACAAACTGAACACTATCTGCATCATGAGAATGGTGGGAATATAAAAATGGTGTTTGTCATAAACACCCTAAAATTAGCCAGCAAAATAATGTTGGGACAGGTGGAAATTTTGGTTATGTAATTTTGTCAAGAGAGGCAATTAAGGATAAGGAAAATGGATTCAGGTAACAGTTAAAGAAGACCACGTTTGCTGCATGGTCTGTTTGTTTGAATTGAGGTTAAATGTTCCTGTCAACACTATTTTCGGTCATTTTGGAGATGTTGCTTCCAATTTTGTGGGACTTTTACCCAACACTGTGATGAAATAACATCTCAAGCCCTGCTGCCCAATAAACCCAATAGGCTTATATGCATTGGACGGTCAGACTCGCATCACTTTGCCTTGGCAGGCTTAGACTTCTAAGGCTTAGACTTCTAAGGCTTAGACTTCTAAGCGTTTTTTTTCTGTACTGATGTGTGGTCAGTTTCAGCTGTGTGTGGAAGCACCATGCAGCCCAATCAATTTCTCCCAAGCCCTGCTGGGCTTGGTGCAAGCAGGGCTTGGTGCATGGTGCTTCCCAGCTGCACTGAAACTGGCCAAACATCTGAGTACTGGTAAACTGCTTAGAAGGTCTAAGCCTGTCCAGGCAAAGTGATGCCTGTTGGGCTGTCCCTTAAACCATAGCGGTTTCTTTTGGACCGAAAGGGCTTGAGATGTTATTTAATCTAAATGTCTGGTAAACATCCCACAAAATTAGAAGCTACATCTCCAAAATGACCTAAATATGGTTGACAGGGATGTAAATCCTCAACACCTATATAAATAGGAGATCCAGATGAGATTGCTCATAATTTACTGTCTCATCAGGATTTTCACTATTTGCTGTAGTTTGAACAAATTGACCTGAGACTGGTGAACTCTATTAACATAATTTCACACCCGACTGAAAGCATATTTTTATCTTCGTCGTTTTCCAAAGACGGCGATATTGTTATACAATACATAGAAGTCGATAAATGGGTCGCTTTTCACGAGATGCCGAAGACATTTATGAAAGCAGACGTATTAGGCGACAACACTGACTAATTTATTCCTTGCATAAATGTCAGTCTTGTGTCAAATTGTTCGAACTATATCCCAGCAATGCTTATTGACCAAATGCCCTATATTTAAATGATTGGACACGTCCAAATTCACAGATGAAAGGGTCAAGTTCAAAAACTCAGGGGTGAAAGGGCTAAATGACAAAAGATTTAACATTTTTAATTATAGCAAATCCTCAAGGTGTCTGAATTTTTAGGATGTTTACGGTAGCTTTAGCATTTGCAGATGCTTCTCAAAATTTTGAGCAAAAATACCAGAGTACATCACGAAAACAGGCCTATATATCTGTGACCCCCTCAAACGTCACTTTTATATAGTGAAACTGGGGATTATAGGGGTAAACCTTATTTTTCTTATTTCTGCTCTAAAATATAGAGTGTGGGTACTCGTTAGAACCGCCTCGATGAGGTGGTTCTAACGAGTACCCGCACTTTATATTTTGAGCAGAAATAAGAAAAATATCAATTTTTCATCTTAAAATTTTCATTTTTTCGGCGATAAAGGTTACAATGTATTGGTATAGGCGTGTTTTCGTAATTATTAGATTTTGCTAGAACAGTTAACATTTTGACCACTTACGAGTTTGTTAAGCTAACAAAACTATATAACTTGGCCCTGTGTATCAGTCTTGCTGGTTCCAATTACTTCAAGTGCTACCAGAGCCCCAATTGTGAGCACAAATTTCAGACAAGCAAAATTTTTATCCAACCAATGCCTAGTATAGGCATTCTGAAAATAATTATTAATTCAAAAATGTCAGTTTTAAAAATGATTTATTAGAATGATATTCCTGACTCTCATGTGCAGCCAATAATTTTTCTGTTTATAATTTTTTTACTTTAATGGGTTTTAGAGGCTTTCAAGACTATTTTATTTGTATCGAGCAGATTATCAATCAGGTGGGCAAAAACCTGGAGTACCTGGAGAAAAAACCATTTGACCTTCCATTACAGAATTCCCAAGCACAGCTTGAACCAGAGGCAAGGTTTTTAATTCAGGTAAAGTGTATGTAGAACAGGCCTCCATGGCCTGGTGGGAAAGGGTGCTGACTCTTAATCATTGGGTCTCTCACTGCTGTGGGTTCGAGCCTCGCTCGGATCACGTAAGATGCCAAGGTTTTGCCCACCTCTGATTAATGATTAGCTTGAAATAAGTGAAATAATCTTGATAGGGCCATAAAACCAAAAAAAAAATAATATGTATGTAGAAAAATATACATGTACATATAAAACAAAGGGACAATAAATTGCACACACAAGTCTGTTTATGTTCATACATTCTGTATGTCATGGAACAATATCACACAAAAATAAATGCCGAATATCTACCTTAATCTGGAGCAATGAGGCAAACTTTGGGATATTACTTCATATTTCTCCACAAAATAGTATGCTGTGGGTACTTGTTAGATTCACCTCGTTGAGCCGATTCTAACAAGTACCCTCAAGTTTCTTACATGACATCACAAAAACGAGGCAAACTTTGGGATATATTTTCATACCGGTATTCTCTACAAATTGTCTGTTGTGAGTAGTGCTACACCACAACCTCGTTATAACACGGTTCATTATAACACGGTTTTGGATATAACGCGGTTTCAAGATGGATCCCAAAAATGTGTAGATTATATAGAAAAATGACCATAAATGGTCATTTTTCTATAATCTATTCATTTTTGTTTGGATATTACACAGTTGTTTAACTTACACGGTTTATAATAGAGTTACAAATAGGTTCTGGTGTAGTTAGAATCGTCATTCTAACAAGTGCTAACACTTGTTAGAATGGCGATTCTAACAAGTACCAACAACATATGTTTCTCACACGATATCACGAAAAGGAGGCAAACTTTGGGATATATTTTCATATTTCTCCACAAAATCATATGTTGTGAGTACAGTCAAACTTCGATGGCTCGAACTCGCCGGGACCGCCGAAAAAAGTTCGAGCCATCGGTAGTTCGAGCCATTGGAGTCCGACTCAGCAAGATCCATCTTTTTGTACTATGATTTTTTATCATAGCTGCGGCGATTTTGGTGACTTCCGGTATATTTATCGGTCATAATTTAAGCCATGTAGAATACCTTTCGTATTTTTGGTCCGTATTTAAGGCAAAGGCTGTAATTTTGGCAGCTCTAACTCAATGTCGGTGTGAAATATTAATTTGTGAAAAATATTTTGCCAGCTTTAATTTCCTTATGCTGCCTCATTAGCCCTGGGTTATTATAGGTGTTTACAATAAACTTAATTTGACACCTTCTCAACATTAATTTCTTGACCTGTTGATCAAAGGGATTGCGCCAATCAAGTTCACCTGTGTTATGTAAACAGCTGTTTCGGCAAGACAAGCGTCTTATGATACTGATCACGCGCCTGCGTGACTTGATCGATAAAATTGGAATTTTTGAAAAGGTAATTAGTGCGAGCCATCGGTGGGATTTTACATAGAAAATGCACTCTAGGGACCAGGCTTAGAGTTCGAGGGTTCGAGCCATCGTGGTTCGAGCCAAGGGTGGCATGTTTAGTTAAAATGAATAGGGATTTTGCCGGGACTGAAAAGTCAGTTCGACCCAAACGTGGTGTTCGAGCCTACCGAGTTCGACCCATCGAAGTTCGACTGTACTTCTTGGAATCGCCTCATCGAGGTACTCATGAAATGTTTTTTACAGGAAAGTGCAATCGATCGCGCCTACGTCATAAAACTGATATCTACACATACCATACCACATGCCACCATGTGATAATTTTTCAGACCACATTGTAACTAAAGCATTTTCTACAAATCACTAGTACAGGCTGATTTGGTTTTCCAGCCGTTGCAAATGTTTACTGACCTTTTCGGTTACTCACATATATTTTGCCCAAATACTGCGATAATAAACATGTTTTGTTCGGATTTCGTGCTATACATACTAGACTGGCACAAGATTGTTGCAATCACCTCACTGAAGCAATTCTTGTTTGTTACAATTGCCTTATTGAAGTGATTCTTGCTTGTTATATCTGCCTCACTGAAGCAATTCTTGTTTGTTACAATTGCCTTATTGAAGTGATTCTTGCTTGTTACAATTGCCTCACTGAAGCGATTCTTGTTTGTTACAATTGCCTTATTGAAGTGATTCTTGCTTGTTACAATTGCCTCACTGAAGCGATTCTTGTTTGTTACAATTGCCTTATTGAAGTGATTCTTGCTTGTTACAATTGCCTCACTGAAGCGATTCTTGTTTGTTACAATTGCCTTATTGAAGTGATTCTTGCTTGTTATATCTGCCTCACTGAAGCAATTGTTACAATTGTTTGTTACAATTGCCTCACTGAAGCGATTCTTGCTTGTTACAATTGCCTTATTGAAGTGATTCTTGCTTGTTATATCTGCCTCACTGAAGCAATTCTTGTTTGTTACAATGGCCTCACTGAAGCGATTCTTGCTTGTTACAATGGCCTCACTGAAGTGATTCTTGCTTGTTATATCTGCCTCACTGAAGCGATTCTTGCTTGTTACAATGGCCTCACTGAAGCGATTCTTGCTTGTCACAATCGCCTCACTGAAGCGATTCTTGCTTGTTACAATGGCCTCACTGAAGCGATTCTTGCTTGTTACAATTGCCTCACTGAAGAGATAATTGCTTGTTACAATCACATTACTAAAGCGAATCTGGCTTGTTTTTGTTTGGTTTGAGGTTTAACGTCCCCGTCAACACTGTAAAGGTCCTTTTGGAGACGTTGCTTCCAATTTTGTGGGACTTTTACCAAACATTCAGATGAAATGACATCTCAAGCCCTGTCGCCCAATGAAACCAATAGGGTTTATTAGCATGGACGGTCCGCTTCGCACCGCGGTTCCTGGACAGGCTTAGCTCCTCTAAACGGTTTACCAGTACTAGTGTGCGGGCCGGATTCAGCTCTGCGTGGAAGCATCATGCAGCCCATATATTTCTTCAAGCCCCTATAGGTGGGGGCCGAGGATTCAGGCTTGTTACAATTTCTGGCTTGTTACAATTGCCTCACTGAAGCGATTCTTGCTTGTTACAATCACCTCACTAAAGCGATTCTTGCTAGTTACAACTGCCTCACTGAAACAATTCTTGCTTTTTACAATCACCTCACCAAAGCGATTCTTGCTTGTTACAATTGCCTCACTGAATCGATTGTTGCTTGTTACAATTTCCTCACTAAAGAGATTCTTGTTTGTTACAATCACCCCACTATTGCGATTCTTGCTTGTTACAATCACCTCACTGAAGCGTGCTTGTTACAATCACCTCACTAAAAGGATTCTTGCTTGTTACAATCACGTCACTGAACTGAAACAATTCTTGCTTGTTACAATTGCCTCACTAAAGCAGTTCTTGCTTGTGACAATCACCTCACTGAATCAATTGTTGCTTGTTACAATCTCCTCACTAAAGAGATTCTTGTTTGTTACAATCACCTCATTAAAGCGATTCTTGCTTGCTATAATCACCTCACTAAAGCAATTCTTGCTTGTTACAATTGACTCAATGAAGTGATTCTGGCTCGCAATTGTTACAATCACCTCATTGAAGCGATTCTTGCTTGTTACAATCACCTCACTGTAGTGATTCCTGCTTGTTACAATCACCTCAGTGAAGCAATACTCGCATGTTACAATTGCCTCAATACCCACAAGAGGTTTTCATAAAAATGTAAGAAAAATTATCCTACTCATCTGGAGCAATGAGGCCCCTTTTTGTCTTCATTTTGTGCCCATATCTAAAGACACAGATTCACTGCAACTCGTGTACAAAAAATAAGGATAACAATATAAAAACTCATTACAAATCAGCAAAATATGTCTGATGTGACTCTTTACCACTAGTAGGTGAGGTAAACTACTCATCACTCTGTGATACGTTGTGGCCATTTACAATGGTACATATCAAACTATTTAAAATGAAAATCTTAAAAATATTTTTTTTTTTTACAAAATGAATTGATGGATCCAATGAACCTAAATATTATACAAGACATACAACAGTACTTATCAAAACTTCGAACTGAAAAAAAAAAGTTTTTCAAAAGCTTGATCAATGAAATGTATGGGATTCTGAGTATAAAAAAGTGGTAGATTAGGATATTTTTCTCCTTTAAACCACATGGTGTGGGTATGTGTCAGAATCGCCTCATCCACAACATGTGCCTCTGATGAGAAATAAGGGAAATTATTCTTTAATAATCCTCCTAACAGGAGCTACCGATTCCCAAATTTCAAACAAAAGACTAATGATCTGGGCCCAGTTGTTCAAAGCCTCATTAGCTTAATAGCTCGTTAGTGGTCAAATTGTTAACTGTTCTAGCAAGTACAAAATTAAAAATCTTATTTTTGCTGAAAAAATGTGAGTAGCTTTTGCATGTGCAAAAGCTACTCACATTTTTTCAGCAAGAATATTAGTATATTTGCCATACTAAATGATCAAAATTTTAACGATTCATTGACTAATGATGTCGTTAGGTTTAGAACAACTGGTCCCTGAAAAACTATTCCTCAGGAAAATAATTTTTGATTAACATCATAATGCCCTTTTCCACAGCCAGGCTTACTGACTAGTATTCATGTACATGTACAGTAAACGCCCCCGTCCATAGGGGCTTGAAGAAATATATGGGCTGCATGATGCTTCCACACAGAGTTGAATCCGGCCCGCACACTAGTACTGGTAAACCGCTTAGAGGACCTAAGCCTCTCCAGGAACCGCAGTGCGAGGCGGACCTTCCAAGCTAATAAACCCTATTGGTTTCATTGGGCGACAGGGCTCGAGATATCATTTCATCTCAATGTCGGGTAAAAGTCCCACAAAATTGGAAGCAGCGTCTTCAAAATGACCTTTACAGTGTTGACAAGGACGTTAAACATCAAATCAAACAAACAAAAACATGTACAGTAAATCCTGTCATAATGGCCATTAAGCAAGAAACTGGTATTAAGCGAACTAAAATTCAGTTAGTGAAAATGGAGGATGCATTAGAACTCACCTGTATTAAGCAAGCATTTTTTTATTATTAGGGGGAATGGGAACACCTCACAAATGTATCCACCACTTTTCAAAGGGAGACAACTTTCGGGACTTCCTGTTCACTTTTCTGTAAGCCCTGTCCCACTGAAAAAGGGGTCTACTCTTAAAGGATAGAATTTGCTCCTCAGGAGCAAAGGATAGAATTTGCTCCTCGGGAGCAAATTCTTTCCTTTAAGAATTGACCCCTATTGACATGGGCGACAAAAATACTTTTGCAGGAGTTGCCTCCCCTGAAGGTGGTCCCATTCCCCTTAAGTGCTTTTCTAATGCAGGTTCCTTTTTTCATATCCATTATAATAGCACACCCATGTGACATAGTAAAATCTTTCTGGTTACTTTTGCGGTGAAAATTTGTGATATTTTTCTTATTTGTACTTCAATCATTGGTTGAAGGAGCAGTCTGTATTGGGTCTGCACTGTTTGCTATTATGTTGCCACTTTTTGGACTCCTTGCTGGGTCGTGAAACTGAAGTTTTAGGAGAATTACAGAAAGAGTTCAAGGTGTCCGAATTTTTAGGATTTTTACTGTAAATGTTAGTGGGCAGTCAATAAAAGACAAACTAATCTGGTGATTAACAAACTCATCAGACAACTAATTAATTGGTGATTAACAAACTATTCAGCAATGTTAAAAAATCTTTGAAATTGGAAATTCTGTAGTGACTGCTCCTACATCATTACCATGTGTTCTAGCTGATTATACATACATGACTTGTGAGTAACTACAGAAAATTCTACAGCAGATGAAAATCTTCTCTTTTTTTCCCCCCTTATTTTTCAGAAAAAGTAAGGCTTGACATTACGTGAGAATCCTCTGCATAGCAAAAGATTCACATGTGATCCTGAGCTTTATTTTCTCTGAAAAATGAAAATAAATCTTTGTACATGCTATCTGCTAGTGGTGAGTAGCACCTTAAGACTTTTCAGAGAAAATTAGGCTTGACATTCCATATGAAATGTGTGCCCAGCAATTAGAAATTTAATCATAAAATGCCTGAAATTATTGCCAACAGTGCAGGCCCTGATCAGACACTGCATTCTGCAGCTCCTGACCTGGGCCACACTGTTTGTCAATCATCACAAAAACACGCCTATATAATTTTGGTCCCCTGGAACCCCACTTTTATATAGTAAAACTGGGGTTTGCAGGGGTAAACCTTCTTTTTCTTATTTCTGCTCTTAAATATAGTTTGTGGGTACTCGTTAGAGCCGCCTCCATGAGGCGGTTTTAATGAATACCCACAATCTATATTTTGAGCAGAAATAAGAAAAATATCACAATTTTTCATCTAAAAATTGTCATTTTTCGACGATAAAGGTTACGATGTATTTGTATAGGCATGTTTTCGTAATGGTCCCATTTTGGGGTTTCCCAATTGAAACAAGAACAATATCTAATACATTGTTATTTTTGCTAAAAATGTGAGTAGCTTTTTGCAGAGTAAAAACCACTCACATTTTTTTCAGCAAAATGTCTGGATATTTTCCATATAAAATGATAAAAGTTTTAACACTATACTAACACCGTCATTAGCTTACACATCACGAAAACACGCCTATATAATTTTAACCCCCTTCAACCCCACTTTTATGTAGTGAAACTGGGGTTTGCAGGGGTAAACCTTATTTTTCTTATTTCTACTCTAAAATATAGACTGTGGGTACTTGTTTGAACCACCACGATGAGGCGGTTCTAACACGTACCCACAATCTATTTTTTGAGCGGAAATAAGAAAATTAACACAATTTTTCATCAAAAAATTTGCAATGTATTTGTATAGGTGTGTTTTCGTAATGATTTGAGTCCTAACCACTAATCAGTGGTGAACAAAATAAGACACTGGGGTGGGCACATGGCCTGTGGAGAATCACCAAAGAATGGAATTGTAACATGATCAAAAACAAATTCAGGTGGGAACCTGGAAGAGTCAACAATGGTGAAACAAACTGGTAACATTATGATACGGCAACAGGCAGGTGGGTATTTGGCTATAAATAAAGGTATTTGGCAATAACTGAAGGACAATTTTCCTTATTTCTCCATATACAGAGCACCCTCATTTTAATGACAGTTTTTGTTCCCCGATATCTTGTCGCTATAAAGAATTTGTTGTTATAAACTGGCAATGCTGGCATGTGAATCACGTTTGTCAAGGAGTATTTATGTATACCGCACTGGAACACGCAATCACTACAGAATAACCAATTTCATAGATTTTGTAACATTGTTGTTATCCCAGTTAGGACTATGAAAGGTAATAAAGCACCTTTTCCCATTCATTACTCCACAAAATGAATGTTATAGATATTTGTTAGAATCGCCTCATCGAGGCGATTCTAACAAATATCTGTAACATTCAGTCCTTGGAGTATTAGATTACAAGAATCTTTCATGACTATGAATTTGATATGGACGTTTCCTACCGTCGCTAAGCTTTAGGCTAATGATTTATTCCATTGACATTATTGTTGTAACGAGTTTTGTCGTCATAATGAATGTTGGTAGAACGAGGGTTGGCTGTAAACCTAAAATGTGGGTATTCATTTCAACTGCCTCACAGAGTCAGGTCAAATGAATACCACCCCCACCCCCCATAGGTTTTAATGGAAAACTATCCTTTAATTATCACCAAATATCCGCCTTGTCAGTTTCTATGAATTCAATTTATTATTAAAATTATAAAAAACAAAGCAAATGCACGAGGTCAGTCATCGACGGTGAAATGTGTAACTTGAAACATGAAGCATCTGTTGCACACACGCACTGGTTTCTGATGGCCATACTGTGGCAAGGGAACAGCGTTGGCTGAGCAACGTCCACAAAATATCTGAAATGAGAAATGTATAAGCCAGTGCGCAACAAGACCAACAATGAGATCTTCGTGACCAGCAAAGACTCGGATCAGCTGCGTATTGAGGCAGTCTGATCTGAGTCTTCACCAATGACACGAACCTTCTACAGCCCCCAGTATTTACAGAGATACAAGAAAACCTGCCTACTGTATGCCTGGTTGCACTGGTCTTATTGTTGGCTCTAATTTAAGAATCATCATCAAACACTTTGACATTTCACTTCATCTCCTAAGCCTGATTGGCTAGGCAAGCTTTTTTTGTAATGCCAGACCTAAGGAGATTGATCTCCATATGTTTGAGGACCTTTGTGTGCACCTCAACCTTTCTTTTTGCTGAAAATGCAAAATGCAAAAGCTACTCACATATTTTTCGGCAAAAATATTTGTACCTTAGGTATAGTACTTGCTAGGACAGTTAACATTTTGACCACTTATAAGTTTTTTTTTAAGCTGTCAATACTTCAAATAACTGGGCCCTGGATTTCTTGTTTGTGGTGAGGATTTATGTCCCCGTCAACACTATTTAGGTCATTTTGGAGACATTGCTTCCAATTTTGTGGAACTTTTACCCGACACCAAGATGAACTCAACATCTTAAACCCTTCTGCCCAAAGATACAGCTAGAGTTTAAGGAACGGTCTGACTAGCACCCATTTTCCTGCGCAGGCTTACACCTTCCAAGCAGTTTACCAGTACTCAAAAGTTTGGTCAGTTTAAGCTCTGCAAGAAAGAAAAACAGCCCTATCTAATTCTCCAAGCCCAGATGGATGGGCACAACTGAGCTTTTTCATAAAGACATGGATGGTTTTTATATGACTTGCATGTGCAGGCTAACTTTTTCCCTTGACCATGTGCACATGACAAGAGGACCCGAAGGGAGCAAATTATTTCTTTAAGAGAAGACCTCTACTGATAATGGAGAGACAAATGTTTTTGAAATGATTTGTGTCTGATCTACTTCAGGGGAAAGGGAACCCCTTCAGGGGAAGCAACTCCTGCAACAGTATTTTTGTCTCCCATATCAACAGAGGTCAACTCTTAAAGGAAAGAATTTGCTCTTTCCTTTAAGAGTAGACCCCCTTTTTAGTGGGAAAGGGCTTATAGAAAAGCGAACAGAAAGTCCTGAAAGTTGTCTCCCTTTGAAAAATGGCGGGGAAAAAACCCTGCCAGGTGTTCCCATTCCCCCTTAAAGTGAATGGATATATCTACTAGGGAAATAAGCCTGGCAAATTATCTGGCCCTCTTCCTATGACATTAACCTTTAACCTGCTGAATATTCAATTAAGCCACACTAATTTCTGACTTTGAACCAATCAGATTACTTGATGCAGCTTATTTCTACATATTCATAAACTGAATGTCAAACTGTGTAGATCCTGATCAGATGGCTTCTTCAGAAGCCATCTGATCTGGATCTACACTGTTTGCAAAGATAGGGCTTGTCGCCTACAGCAGGGTAAAGGTTAAAATAAAATGGAAGCTTCAAGAAACAACACTTTCAGAGGAATATTTGCACGACGCAACACAGTTACTGGCAAAAAGCATGTCTTTCTTTTTTCATTATCTCACAGCATTTTAAACCTTGTGCTGCTGAACCAGGATATGTTCTACCTTTGCAAACAGTGTAGATCAGGATTAGATGGCTTCTTTACTGTTTTTCATTCATTTGGTGAATTGATAGGAATAAATTACATCAAGTAATCGGATTGGTTGACAGTCAAAAAGGGTGTGGCAAAATTACCTTATTCAGCAGAACAAGGGTGCTACAATGCCGGTTAACCTATTTTGTACCAGAAACCCCAAAACGGGCAATTGGCAAACAGTGCAGGCCCAGTTCAGACACCACAGAACGTTATGTCTGATCAGGGCCTACAATGTTTGCAAAATGTTCAGCCATTTTCTGAATAAATTTTGAAGAAAACACAACCTGACAGCCCTAAATTTTGAAATGGACTCCTGCTATATATTATGAAGATTCCATGGTTAACAGATGAAATCAAAATTATGGGTTTCAGTCTAATTTCAGAAGACTATGTCACATGGGAAATCTTAGAAACTAATTAATGGTTATCACCAAAGTTTGTTAGTTTGCATTGGAGTTTAACGGTCCAGTCAACACTATTTTAGGTCATTTTTGAGCCGGACAGTTTACCTATCCACACATTTCCTGGGCAAGCTTATACGTAAGCGGTTAACCAGCACAGTGCACATTCTTTTGCCAGAAACTGACAACTGCCCTTCTTAAATCAGCGGGAGAGAATGACTGTAGAAAAGATTTCATGACCAATCTCCACAAAAGAATGTTGCCGACCCTAGCAGGTATCGAACCCGCGTCCTCCTGATCATCAGTCAGTTTCGCATCCGACTTAGCTACCGAGGCCGGTCTTATCACCCAAGTATGTCACAAGTCCTTACCCAGTGAGATGAAACCATTCTTCCAAACTCACCTTTCCACAATTCCTACAATGATGCCGCCTCCGGACAAAGGTAAATGGTGTCTTGCAGGAAGTGCAGCCTGTCGACTCTTCATCTGGAACCCATTTTGGAGGTTCTGTAACAGACCCTGAAATATACAATAACCCACTGTTCATTAACCCTTATCCTGCTGAATAAATTAATTTAGCCACACCCATTTCTGACTATCAACAAATCAAATTAACATAATAAAAGCATTTAATTTACAAACAGGATGATAAACAGTGTAGATCCTGATCAGATGTTTTTTTTTCAGATGCCATCTGATCAGGATCTACATTGTTCGCAAACATAGGGGTTGTCCTGTTCAGCAGGAGACAAGTAAACTGGAATCATTTTCACTGACTGCCAGTGTTTTGGGGGTTTCCGTCTGAAACAGGATAATATGAAAATAGAATAAAAAGTATGTATTGAGGGAATATTTAACAGTTTTGACTTTCAGAAATTTCTAAGATTGAAGGTTGAGTTTTGAATTTAACTGCCTAGTCAACACTATTTAGGTCAAGTCTAGCCGGTCAGTTTTCCAAATACATGTACCACTTTTCCTTGGCGGGCTTATACATAAACGATTAACCAGAAGAGTGCACATTTTTATACCAGGTGACAACTGACCTTCTTGAATCAGGGGAAGAGAGAGAAACTATTTCATGATCAATCTCCTCAAGGAGTGTTGACAACCCAGCAGGTTTGGCCCTGCTTTCTCCCAATCAATAGTTGAATACACACCTGAATAAGGCTGACACTATTAATCGTATAATCGATTAACCGATCGATAAATTCCACAAAAATGATTATCATTTCTGATTTGCTTTTAATCGATTACTTGATAGGTACAATTTACTACCCAAAGGTATGCCTAAAATAGCGGGATGGGTGAAAAAACAGTGCAGACCCTGATGAGACGCCGCAGACGCGGCGTCTCATCTGGGTCTACACTGTTTGCTCAGACCTGTCCGTTCAAATATACATATGGTAATGGGCAACATATGTCAAGAGTCATTCACAGACAGAAAACCAGACAGGTAAAATTAAGACAAAAACCTTAGCGATTACTAATCGATTATCGATCGCAATGACAGGACTGATAATCGATTGTCTTTTCAGCTCCGATTAGCCAGCCCTACACCTGAATAAGCCATTGAGGCCAGCACTCTGTCTTGATTGGTCGAATGACCTCAAAGCCATTTTCTCATGGCATGGCTCATCTCTATGCAGTGTAAATTCAATGACTCAAACCCCAATGGCTTGTTTATGAGGCGGAGTCAAACCCGTTCTTGAGTACCTAGGGCTTTCTTCTCACAGCTCCAGACACAAAACAGTGAGTGATAATTTAGGGAAGTAGTCTTCTTTTGGTTTAACAGCCTTTTCAACATTATTTCCCTCATTTCGAGCCAATCGTTAAGCAGAGGAGGGAGAAAAATGGAGTACATGGAGAAAAACCACCTGACCTTCTGTTGCAGAACTTAGTGTTTCACATGTGACCCAAGCGAGGCTCAAACCACAGCGGTAAAAGAGGCAGCACTCTTACCCACTAGGCAACCAAGGCCCATCAATTCTCTTCTTTTATTTTGAAACTGTATGTTGTGTGTACTCATTAGGCGATTCTAATGAGCACACACAACATACATTTATTTAATACATTTATAAATGGAAGTGGCTATTGACAGCCGGCTGTCTCCAGCAAAAGTTTGCTAGTGACAGCCGGCTGTCTCCAGCGAACTTTCGCTGGTGACAGCCAGCAAAAATATATATATAGAAAGTATATTGTCCAGTAATAAATAAAAGTCATTTAAATAGATACATGATATACATTGTGGTCCTAAACTTATTAAATTACCATTAATTTAACATTTTTACAACATGCACTAATATCATTCTATACATTTACATTTTTGGTTGGATATAACAAGTTTGTTTATCTAGCATGCTTTGTTCCCAAAAAGCAATGTTATAAAGAGGTTGTGGTGTATTGAAAATCAAACAGAAGTATGAGTCTATGTTAAACAAGTTACATCTAGGGTAAGGCTACTTTTGATCCCAGGGCTATAATTTAAACAACTGTGAACAAAGATGAAGTTACATACCAAATATCAAGGATCTGGGCGTTCTGGTTTCAGACAAGAAAAATTTCAAAGGTGTCACTGTTATGATTCTATGTAAAAGCAGTGGGTTTCAGGGCTTTCTGGTTTCATACATTTTAAAGTATTTTCCCCAAATGTGGATTGATATTTACTGATGACGACAATAATGGTTGCTGATCACAAAAGCTCCCTCCAGAGCCTTCGGCTGAAGTGAGCCAAAATAAGAACAAACTTGGGTGAAGTCTCCCCTGCCCATCACCTCCCCACCCCCCCCAAAAAAAAAAACAAGAGGCCCATGGGCCACTATACTCACCAGAGCTCAGTTGGACACTGCCCACTGGCAGCCATGCATTTTAAAACTTTTTGTACCAAATGGACTCTTCCTACTTACATATGGCAGGAGTCCATTTTGAAATTTAGGGGTGAAAGGTTGTGTTATCTTTAAAATTTATTAGGAATATAGATGAACTTTTTCCAAATAGTGTAGGCCCTGATCAGACGCCGTGCTCTATGGCGTCTGCAGGGAAACAGACTAAGCATTTTGCTTTGGGCGCCCAGACTGCCATAAATCCAAATTTTGCATTAAGTTAACAGGCATTTTAATCCCAAAACTTAGGCACCTAGGTAAAAATTTAGGTGCCTTGGGCGACTGGGCACCTGTTAGTCTGTACGAAGTGGAGGAGGTGGACATGGACTGGTTGCTATCACTGAATGCATCATATCATAAGGAACAACAATATTTATGGTTTAGGGGTGGGGATCTGTACAGTTCCTGAGAGGTCTTTTAAGCAGTAGAGGGGCTGGGGCTTGGCCACAGCAGATCCCAGGAAAGCCAAAGATTGTTGTCACTGAATGTGTTTTATCATAAGGACTAAGAACATATATGGTTTAGGGGTAGGGATCTGAACAGTGTTTCTATGGCTTTTATGAAGTGGTGGGGGTGAGGCATGACCTGGGGTACCCCTTGGGACCTCCAGGTTGGTGTCGCTGAATGTGTCTTATCATAAAGAACCTGAATACATGTATACATATGGTTGAGGGGTGGTGCTCTGAACATTTTCTCAGATAGTTGGCCTTTTGTGAAGTGGACTGGTGGGCTATAATTATTGGCCCTGGCACAAACTGTGAGACCCTAGGTTGCTCTCACTGAATGTGTCTTCTCATAAGTAACAAGAACATATATGGTTTAGTGGTGGGGATATGTATGGTTCCGGAGATATAGGTTTTTTTAAGCTACGGATGGGTTGGGGCATGGCCCCGGCACATCCCAGGAAAGCCCATATAGCTTAGGGATTTGGTGAGATATGAGGCACTTTTATGAAGTGGAGATGTGGGAGGTAGAGGAATTGCCCAACCCCCACCCTAAGTTGGTGTGACTGAATGTGTCTAATTATAAGGTATATGCTTGTGAGGTAGGGATTTGATTTTAATGGTTTCGGAGATATATTGCCTTTTATGAAGTGGAGGGGCAGGGCATGGCCCCAGCACATTAACCCAGTACAAAGTGACCCCAGCTTGTTTAGCTCTTTTTCATAAGAAAATGGCTTTTTGGGGGCAATTAAAGCCTATAAAACTGGAATTAATTTATTTTTTTTAAATAAAACCCCTTTAAACAAGATTTCTTCTTCAGTGGTTCTTAGAGGTACTTAAATATATATGATTCTCTTTTAATTGCTGCAGTCTGTTGGGCTTTTTACAGAAGACAAATTTCATTTTTGATAACTTGCCCTCATCCAACTTTGGCCCCCCAATGGGGGGCTATGTTGTCATCTGACAACTCTTGTTTGTCAATACATGTATATCATCCATATATTTTAGCTGGGGGCTTGAAGAAATAGATGGGCTGCATGATGCTTCCACGCAGCTGGTATACCGCTTACAGGATATAAGTCTGCCCCGGCAAAGCGGAGCGAGTCGGACTGTCCATGCTTATAAACCCTATTGGTTTCATTGGACGGCAGGGCTTGAGATGTCATTTCATCTCAATGTCGGGTAAAAGTCCGACAAAATTGGAAGCAACGTCTCCAAAATGACCTTGACAGTGTTGTTGAAACTGCCCCCGCCCATCGGGCTTGGAGAAATAGATTGGGCTGCACGATGCTTCCATGCAGAGCTGATACCGACCGCACATGAGTACTGGTAATCGGCTTAGAATGTCTAAGCCTGCCCAGGAAAATTGCTGCGAGTCGGCCCGTCCATGCTTATAAACCCTATTGGTTTCAATGGGTGGCAGGCACTGAGATGTCATTTCTTCTCAATGACGGGTAAAAGTCCCACACAAACCTCTCCAAAATGACCTAAATAGTGTTGACAGGGACATTAAACCTCAAATCAAACAAACAAAACAATATATATTTAAGCTGGCTGTCACCAGCGAACTTTCGCTGGAGACAGCCAGCTTTCAAAAATAAGTAATACAAGTATTCAAAAATGATAAAATTCATGTATTGAAATTCAAAACCATAAAAAAAATTATGCTCAGGCATATTAATAGGTGAATAACTTAATTATTTATCAATATACCATCTGTATATTTAAGCTGGCTGTCACCAGCGAAAGTACACTGGAGACAGCCGGCTGTCTCCAGCAAACTTTCGCTGGTGACAGCCGGCTGTCAATAGCGATCGCCTTTATAAATTTATTTCATCGAAAAGATTTTTTCCATTATACATGTACTTTCTGGTCTGGTGCTAAAACATAGCTGCAGGGGCTCCAGCAACTCATGTCCAGAACCCAAACATGTTTGAGCCATTCAAGTTTGACCGGACATTTACTCACCATTTGACTGTCTGTATGTAGCATCTGAATTTGTTCTCCCATGACTTGGAGCATCTTCATGTTGATCTTGACCCTGACTGACCTCTTGACCTTCAACTCTGTCCCCAGTGACCTCTGGAGTTATGACATCATCCTCAGAGGGGCTGGGGTTGCTACTATTCATTTCAAACACACACTTGAGAATGTGCCTTAGGTCACTGGCATAGTTTGTTTGAAGTTGGTCTGCTACACCTGTAATTGGTTTAAACATATTTATTTCAACTGTAACCATAGCAACATATAAGCTTGGTATCTTTCAATAACTGAAGGGTAGTTTTCTTTATTTCTTCATATAAACCTACGTTGTGGGTATTCATTGGAACCGCCTCAGCAACTGCTTCACCCACAACATACGTTTTTATTGAGAATAGACAAGAACTATCCTTCAATTATCACAAAAATCCAAGCTGCTAGCATTTTTGCAGGAAAAATAGTATTATATTTGCCATATTTAATGATCAAAGTTATAATGATACATTAACTAATGACATCATTAGTTGTGAACAACTGGCCCCTGTATTTTTCTGATGAAAAAGTGCCTTACCTGGAGCTATGGCTCAGTAACAACAGTTCCCTACCAAACAAAAATTCCGCCGAAGGCTACATCGTGCCTGAGGGGGCGCAAAGTCACTGAACCATGACATCTAGGCCAAGGTCAAACATAGATGCTTGCATAAAAGTTGCCATTCTTAAATGCAAGCTTGTACTAAGTATCATTAATGAAGCTCTAATAATTCTTGAGAAATTAACTTGACCATTAGGGTGAACACTAGGGTGGTTGCAATATTTTAGGAAGTCAGAGAACCATTAAATGTAGGACAAGGTCAAATATGGATGCTTGAATTTAAGTTACCATCCCCAGATACAAGTTTGTACCAAGTACCACTAATGAAGCTCTTATATATAAGTTCTTGAGAAATAAACTTGACCATTTGAGTGAACGCTAGTATGGTCGCAATATTTTTCGAAGTCAGTGAACCATGAAATGTAGGACAAGGGCAAATATGGATGCTTGCATTTAAGTTGCCATCCCCAGATACAAGTCTGTACCAAGTCTTATTAATGAAGCTCTTATAGTTCTTGAGAAATTGACTTGACCATTAGGGTGAACTAGGGTGGTCGCAATAGTTTACAAAGTCAGTGAACCATGAAATGTAGGTCAAGATCAAATATGGATGCTTGCATTTAAGTTGCCATCCCAACACACAAGTTTGTACCAAGTATCATTAATGAAGCTCTTATAGTTCTTGAGAGAATAACTTGACCATAAGGGTGAACACTAGGGTGGTCGCAATTTGTTTGGTTTGAGGTTTAACGTCCCCGTCAACACTGAATAAGTCATTTTGGAGACGTTGCTTCCGATTATGTGGGACTTTTACCCGGCACTGAGATGAAATGACATCTCAAGCCCTGTTGCCCATGAAACCAATAGGGTTTATAAGCATAGGCGGTCCGACTTGCACCACTTTACCTGGGCAGGCTTAGATCCCCTAAGCGGTTTACCAGTAGTACTCGTGTGCAGTGAATTTCAGCTCTGCGTGGAAGCATTGTGCAGCCCATCTATTTCTTCAAGCCCCGATGGGCGGGGGTGGGAGGGTGGTTGCAATATTTTACAAAGTCAGTAAACCATGAAATGTAGGTCAAGGTCAAATATGGATGCTTGCATTTAAGTTGGCATCCCTAGATACAAGTTTGTACCAAGTATCATTAATGAAGATCTTATAGTTCTTCAGAAATAAACTTGACCATTAGGGTGAACGCTAAGGTGGTCGCAAATGTTGACGCCTTGACAAACGGACGGCCGGAAAACCTGACACCTATATCGCACCATGCTAATAGCAGGCACGACAAAAATGGTGGAAAACATGTCGGGTCTATTCAGATTACTTATTACACCTACCGGCAATACAGACAAAAAGTCTATGTATGAGGTCACTACTGCTGCGAAATCTTGACCGAGCTTCATTCCTCGATGCAAACTCGGCTGCTTGTATCGCTAGAGCTATTTCCTCTTCATCATTGCACTCCGAGTTGTATGAGCTGGTTTCGCTTCCCGTGCAGTTGCTGGAAAGACGAAGACAAAAAATGTGTTATTTTGGTGCAAAAGATTAACCCATTTTGTACCGGGAACCCCAAAAGGGGTACCTTGGCAAACAGCGCAGGCCCAGATGAGACGCCGCAGAACGCGGCGTCTCATCAGGGCCTACACTATTTGCAGGCGGTTCAGCCATTTTCCAAATCAATTTTGAAGATACCACATCCTGACACCCCTAAATTTAGAAATGGACTCCTGCTATGTATAAGGAGGAAGATTCCATTTGGTACAAAAAGCGTTAAGAGCGTATCTACTCATTATTTTGTGTTCTTATCCCTCTATTTTTTCATCCCTGGACCCTCCTACAGGTCATGCTGAACTAAACAGTTAACCTTACAAAGCAACAGATAAGGTGGGTATTGGTGATTATTGAAGGTTAATTTTTTCAATATTTCTCTATATTACCCTATGTTTTTGGAATTTCTTTGAATCACATCACCAAAGAGGGTTCTTATGAATACTCATAATATTGGCTTTCATACAGAAGTAACAAATATTATCCTCCAATTATCACTTGTTTCTATGACACTGTCCTACCATAGTTTTTTTGGGTGGACTGAGCACCACCATGGTTCTTAACATATTTACTATTTAGACATTGAGTTGTCATAAGAAAACCTTTCATAGCAACAGATAAGGTTTGTATTTTGTGGTAACTGAAGGATAGTTTTTGTCAATTCTCCATAAAAAAACAGATACAAACCTATGTTGAGGCAGTTCTAATGAATACCCACAACATAGGTTTATATGGAGAAATAAGGAAAACAAGTTGAGGAAAATAGATACAATGCAAGGCTTCGCCGAGCATTGTATGCCTTCTCCTCAATGAGTAATATATTCAACAATACACTATTTTCTATTTATCATATGACATTTTAAACACATTTAATTCATGATTGTTTAGATCAATGTTTCGCGGCTTTTGCCATTAGCAAATGCAACATGGTTAAGGGGGGATATTGAACTAATTTGCATACTTAATCCACTAGCAGACTACTGTATTAATTATATGACGTTATTACAATCTCAGATGTAATGCCATATGATAAAGTTGGGGTATTGTACTATTCAAGCAGCAAACAAGAAGGTGCTGATCAGACTGAACAGATGAGAAGGCTGATTTGCACACATGCAATGGCTTACACTTATTAAACCCACCCCATCAAAGCTCTATTACTGGAGTTAACAAGCATAATATTCATTTGTTTGACGTCCCCGTCAACACTTTAAAGGTCATTTTGGAGACGTTGCTTCCAATTTTGTGGGACTTTTACCCGACATTGAGATGAAATGACATCTCAAGCCCTGTCGCCCAATGAAACCAAAAGGGTTTATAAGCATGGACAGTCCAACTCTTGCGCACCACATTGCCTGGGCAGCCCTAGATCCTCTGAGCCATTTACCAGTACTCATGTGCGGGTCGGATTCAGCTCTGCGTGGAAGCATCATGCAGCCCATATATTTCTTCAAGCCCCGATGGGCGGGGGCCGGCATAATATTCATGGTCTAACATTTGTTCAGACAAATTAAATCATTCATGTTTTTTTTTATCAGATTATAATCATTTATAAATAAGTATATATATCCAATATCTTAGCCGGCTGTCAACAGCCACTTCCTAAATCTTAAACAAGTGTCCTGAAAGTACATGGATTTGCCTAAAACATACATAAAAAAAAAAATGAAATAAGGCACCCCTTTAACTGGAAATAGAAGATTCTATGCACAATATATACGGGTCAACGTACCTGCACTGTATAGTTTCTTAAAGCTAAAATACTACCCCCCCCCCCTCCACCCCCCCCCCCCCAAGCACATTCCCATAAACTTTAACCCAGGGAAAGTATTGTACACCATAAGCTCTTTATAACACTGTTCATTTTATAGTAAATACATGGTTAGTGCCTTTAATAACTAGAAAAAGTGTCCATAGGACACGGATGCCCCCGCCAAATGCCATTCATGAAACGGTTTACTATATGGAACTAAATCAAGGGCAGATAATTCAAAAACCAAAAAAATGTAAGCGCTAGAGCAATGACAAAGTTTTTCAAAAATAGCCACAGTGACCTTGACCTTGAAAGTCTAACTGGTTCGAGGTATCGTCATAAGTAACATTTGTATGAAGTTATATTGAAATCGGTGAAGAAATATAGGCGCTGGAGCGATGACAAAGTTTTTCTAAAAAATAGCTATTGTGACCTTGACCTTGAAAGTCGAAATGGCTTGAGATATTGTCATAAGGAGCATTTGTGTGAAGTTATATTGAAATCTGTGAAGAAATATAAGCACTAGAGCGATGACAAAGTTTTTCTAAAAATAGCCACAGTGACCTTGACCTTGAAAGTGGAACTCGCTAGAGATATTGTCATAAGGAACATTTGTGTGAAGTTATATTGAAATCAGTGAAGAAATGTAGGCGCTAGAGCGATGACAAAGTTTTTCTAAAAATATCCACAGTGACTTTGAGGTTATGACCTTGAAAGTTGAACTCGCTCTAGATATTGTCATAAGAAACATTTGTGTGAAGTAATATTGAAATCAGTGAAGAAATGTAGGCGCTGGAGCGATGACAAAGTTTTTCTAAAAATAGCCACAGTGACCTTGACCTTCAGGTCATGACCTTGAAAGTCAAACATGCTTGAGATATTGTCATAAGAAACATTTGTGTGAAGTTATATTGAAATCAGTGAAGAAATGTAGGCGCTAGAGCGATTACAAAGTTTTTCTAAAAATAGCCACAGTGACCTTGACCTTGAGGTCATGACCTTGAAAGTCGAACTCGCTCGAGATTTTTTTATAAGGAACATTTGTGTGAAGTTATATTGAAATTGGTGAAGAAATATAGGCGCTAGAGCGATGACAAAGTTTTTCTAAAAATAGCCACAGTGACCTTGACCTTGAGGTCATGACCTTGAAAGTCAAACACCTTGAGATTTTTTTATAAGGAACATTTGTGTGAAGTTAAAATGAAATAGGCGAAGAAATGTAGGCGCTAGAGCGATGACAAAGTTTTTCTAAAAATAGCCACAGTGACCTTGACCTTGAGGTCATGACCTTGAAAGTCAAACTCGCTCGAGTTTTTATTATAAGGAACATTTGTGTGAAGTTATGCTATATCCCCCCTCACAACTATGTTGTGCCAGGGGATAAAAATATTACAAATGTACTTCAAATCAATCATAAAATATATGCATCAAGGGCAGATAATCAAAAAACCAAAAATGCAAGAGTTGTCTTCCTTGTTCATGACACATCATCTCAGTGTGATGAATGCACCTGTGAAGTTTCATGAATATATTCCGTACGGTTTAGGAGTAATGGCCCGGACACGGTTTACTATTTGGTACTAAGTCAAGGGCAGATAATTCAAAAACCAAAAATGCAAGAGTTGTCTTCCTTGTTCATGACACATCGTCTCAGTGTGATGAATGCACCTGTGAAGTTTCATGAATATATTCCATACGGTTTAGGAGTTATGGCCCGGACACGGTTTACTATATGGTACTAAGTCAAGGGCAGATAATTCAAAAACCAAAAATGCAAGAGTTGTGTTCCTTGTTCATGACACATCGTCTAAGTGTGATGAATGCACCTGTGAAGTTTCATGAATATATTCCATATGGTTTAGGAGTTATGGCCCGGACACGACATACCATTTGACTATATATGGATGTAAGTCAAGGGCAGATAATTCAAAAACTAAACAAGCAGGAGTTGTCTTCCTTGTTCATGACACATCGTCTCAGTGTGATGAATGCACCTGTGAAGTTTCATAAATATATTCCATACGGTTTAGGAGTTATGGCCCGGACACGGTTTACTATATGGAAATAAGTCAAGGGCAGATAATTCAAAAACCAAAAAAGCAAGAGTTGTCTTCCTTGTTCATGACACATCGTCTCAGTGTGATGAATGCAACTGTGAAGTTTCATGAATATATTCCATACGGTTTAGGAGTTATGGCCCGGACACCGGACGAACGAACGAACTGACAGGGGTAACACTTAATGCCCTTCCGGTATTCTTCGAATACGCGGGGGCATAATAAAATATAATCAGTGAGCCTTAGACAATTTTATTTGGGCATGCTTTAGCGAGCCCCTATAAAATTGTCGCAGCGAACCAATTATATTTTATTATTAAAGACACTAATCATGTATTTAGTTTATACCGCAATTCAAAAATCAAGGGGTTTTGCAATAATTCACCAAATTTAAGCAAAAAAGACAACAGACAGTGTGGCATGTTAAACGAAATTCAGTGCCGTTGCGCGCACACGTAGTATAATGTGACGTCAACGAGTGCAAAGTTTCTGATGTCACCAAGCCACAAAGACGTTGGAAACAACATGGACACATGAATAAAAGTTTCTCAGCATTTTACATTCTGTCTGAAAATCTGCAATTAAGTAGTTTATTTTAGCTTTAGAAATTATTTTTGAGGTTTAGACTCAACTGCAGTAGCAGTGCTCAGTTATTCCAACGGGTCATTCAAACGAGGAAAGGCCGAAAAGGTAAGAATTTTGCAGAAATTTCTGAAAATCTGTTCAAATAAATATTGTAAAGATTTTAACTTGCAGTTTCGTTGTTTTCCCATGTATAACAGGTTGCATGTTATTGTTTATACTTGTAAATTAGTGACCTGAAAAGTAGGTTGGGTCTTTAAGCGGTCACTAGACATATTATAGGTCAGTAGAAGGTATTATAGGTCACTACCGCCCATAGGGGCTTGAAGAAATATATGGGCTGCATGATGCTTCCACGCAGAGCTGAATCCGGCCTGCACACTAGTACTGGTAAACCGTTTAGAGGATCTAAGCAAGTCCAGGAACCGTGTGCGAGGCGGACCGTCCATGCTTATAAACCCTATTGGCTTCATTGGGCGACAGGGCTTGAGATGTCATTTCATCTCAATGTCGGGTAAAAGTCCCACAAAATTGGAAGCAATGTCTCCAAAATGACCTTTACAGTGTTGACGGGGACGTTAAACCTCAAATCAAACAAATGAAACAAAGGTCTATACCGATTATAGCGTGCAGTTATTCGACCCCCTTTATTAGGTTACCAGAATGCCTGATTGCGGTATAAAACGAGGTTTTGGATATAACATGGTTTACTGAGGGATCCCCAAATATATATAGATATTTAGTATGGATACAATATGGTTGTTTAACCCATTTTGTACTAGAAACTCCAAAATTGGTATTTGGCAAACAGGGCATCTGATCAGGGCCGAAACTGTTTGCAAAACGTTCAGCCATTTTCCAAATAAATTTTGAAGAAAAACACAACCTGTCACCCCTAAATTTTGAAATAGACTCCTGCTATATATAAGGAGGAAGATCCCATATGGTACTAAAAGGGTTAACTAACGTGATTTTTGTTCTTTGAAACCAAAAGCTGTGTTATCAAGAGGTTGTGGCCTACTAGTATTATAATACAACAGCCTTACCAATCTTTTTCACAATCACAGTCACCACCATTAACACCTGGACTTCTTCCAGTTGCCATAGTCTCTGTGTACCTTAATCTCTGAATTCTGGGGACTTCTAGAACACCATCTCCTGTATCCGTGTTCTGAGAACCAGTTCTACAATGAATCCTTTCCAATGAACCTTTTCGTCGACGTTTACTTGACCTCCTGGGTCTAGGATTACCATTTGATTGGTTAGTTTGTGAGCTTACACTTCTTAAGCTTACATCAAGTAAGTCTGTCACTTCACTGGCCGAACTGAATGAATCAGTCACTTCTTCATCTCTGCTACTTGAAGAAGTCACTTCATTATGCATACTAGTTGTGGGTGTCTCTGAAGAACTAGTATGATTTTGAACAATATTTGAATCACTTTTCTCTGTCACAGAAGCTGACAGATTGTCTGAAGAAGTTTGAGTATCACAGGCAGGTATAGCAGAGTCAGAAACATTAAGATCATCAATAGAGTTATCACTTCCTATTCTAAACTTTGGTGGTGCTGAGCTTGAATCCGGGACATCAGATCTAGTGTTTGATTGGCTAGGCTCTGATAATTGAGCTAAAGTATCTAGTACAGTGTCAGTGAAATGATCTTGCTGCCCTTGATCTGATAAAGTACTGTTACTGGACAATGAACCCCTATCCCTATCCAGTTCTTGGTCTGACACTGATATCTGAGGAATAGCAAACTGAACATTATACTGCCAACTAAACTGCCGCATAATCTCATTTCCTGAAGAATTCATTTTAGTTTCTAAAGAACCAACATAAGTATCAAAGGTAACAACATCATCAACAAGTTCATCAACAATTTCACGACACATGTGACTAACACCACCATTTTCTAAACTACAACAACTTTTTAAGCACACATTACTTTCATCTGAATCTGTCACCCATTTTGTATCATCTAAACTTGTAGTTAATTCTTCAACACTTTCAGTAATATCTTTTCCCGAGGTTCCACTACTGTGAATTACCCCCCTTGTATCACAGGTTTCATCACAAGATGGCGACACCACACTGGTTGCACCAATCGAATCATGTGTAGTTAATGGCACAGTTTCAACTGTAATTGTATCAGAAGTACTAACATTTTCACTTTGAAGTCCTGAATCCTGGCTTTCTGATTTATTCAGAGTAGCTACAGCTTCATCAACATGAATTCTATCACTAGAAAACTGTGTTGGGGAAGACATATTTGGCAAATAGTCATTTATAACTGGATTCACTGGGGTCACCGGGCTTCCAGAGTTCGCAGAATGAACATAAATTGTTGCACCAATTCCTTCCAGAGGCACATGTTCTGCACTCTCATCAAAGCCTTGATCTATTTGTAACAAGTGTTCTGATTGGCCAAGAACAGGAGTCGAAACCTCTGGCTCTTCAGAACTGCACAGTGCTTTCTCTAGCAAAGATAGCTCCTTAGTGCTCAGTGTGTACAGTAATTCTCTGAAATGAATAAGTATCAAAGTAACAGTGACTTCAAACTCACAATAATATACATGTATTTCAATATTAATGAAACTAACCATAACGGTGAATTTTACTGTACTGTCACACACAGGCATACTTATTTTGGGTAAAGTTTTCCTCTAAAGATTTCAGTACTTAACCCTTAAGACACAGAGAAAAACTACATCTGAAAATGTCGTCTGCTTATGTCTTTGCTGAATCTTTTTGCAAAGTTATTAAAAATATTTCTGCATACAGGCAAACAGTGTGATCTGGGTCCACACTGTTTGCAAAAACAACTTTTAAAGTAGCTGGCAGACGACAAAGCAGATGACAATTGTTGTGATTGACATTTTATTGGTTAACTTAATTAGTTGTCTCGTAATATATGCTATAGCAGTGGTCTGTATTGTCTGCAATCTAACTGAAAGTAGTGAAATATCAATATTTTAAGGGTTTTGGTTTGAACTAAAAAGCTTTACACTTAGGGCACAACTGTATCCAAAATAGTCGATTTGGGAGGTTCGTGTAGAACATTGATTTATGGTTGCAAGTACAGGGTTATGGCGTCACATTAGCAAGCCACTCATATTTTCTATATATACTACTCAAAGTTTGATAGGGATCATTTTTTATATACAAAATTTTGCACTGAAAGTTTAAAATTTCTTGACAGAATTTGTACTGGGTATTTTGATAAATATCTTAAGCAGAAACTCGTGTGCAGTTCAGTACTCATAAAAGTGCACACTTCTCACACTTCGCAGATGAATTCATGCACCCCCAAAATCTTGCGTAGCACTGCTTTCCAACAGACCAATCAAACTTGTCAGTGTTCCTTTATCAAGCGTAATAAGGACTTCATTTGATTTGTAAAACACTAAAATGCGTAGGGGACAATTAAAAAACCGTCTGAGCCTAGATGAAAATTAATTGTGGCGTCGGAATGTTGGAATCTGGCGTCACTCAACGTCGTGTTGCTGGAATTCTAAATGTGTCTCAGAGCATGGTTTCCCGAATGTGGAGTCAGCATCTTACCCACGGAAATCCTTCACACAGACACGGCGGGGTCGAGAAAGGGCTACAACTTAACGTCAGGGCCGTGTCTTGTTGATTCAGTCTCGACGTCAACGGTTCCTGAACGCTACACGTTTGCATAACGAGTGAGTGAGTGAGTGAGTTTTAGTTTTACGTCCCACCAACAGCTAAGGTCATACGGAGACGGGACCTCGGTTTAAAGACTCATCCGAAAGTCTGGTGAAGCCCGGGATCGATCCTGCGATCCCTGGTTTACAAGGCGAGTAGCGTAACCACTGCACCACGGAGGCTTCTGTTTGCATAACGAGCTTAGGAACCGAACTGGAGTACGAATTTCTACACAAACTGTCAGAAACGGGCTCCACGAGTTTGGACTTAATTCTATGAGGCCTGCTGTACGTGTTCCGTTGACGAGACAGCACGTGCTAAACCGGTTGGACTTTGCCCGAACTCACGTCAGGTGGACGGTTCGTGACTTGACGCCAGTACTGTTTACTGAGGCGTCCAGATTCTGTCTAGACTTCACTTATAAACATCAATTAGTGCGGCGAATGTCTCAAGAGCGATTCGATGACTTGAATGTGGCAGAGCATGATCGCTATGGAAAGGGGTCAGTCATGGTTTGGGCTGGATAAGCGTGAACGGTACAACTGACTTGTACGTCGTTGAAAACTGAACGTTAATGGCAGTGAAGTACTGTAATGATATTCTTGATGAGTTTATGAGACCATATGCAGATGCTATCGGCCCGGACTTTATTCTGATGGACGATAATGCCCGTTCCAACAATGCCAATGTCACTGATTCCTATCTGGAACGTGAGACAATCGTTCGTATGGACTGGCCTGCTCGGTCATCAGACTTAAATCCGATTGACCTTGCGCGGGACATGCTACACCGTGCTGTTTCAGCCCGACCTGTGCATCCGAGGACTTTACAGGAGCTCAAAGATGCATTGGTTGCTGAATGAAAGCTGATTCCACAAAATCGGATACAGACTCGGATTACGAGCATGCGCAGGCGATGCCGTACTGTAATTGGTACCCGTGGACGCCATACACGTTATTAGGCACGTTTGTCTAAACAAATTTGGAAATTTGTGAAAAATCAGTTGTCCAAATTCCTTTGTGTTACGGCAAATTTTGGGGGTGCCAAGACGGTTGCTGTTGTCACACTTGAATGCAGTACCAGTTGACAAAATTAATCACAAGGTTTTGTGAAGGATACGTTTTCTATCATTATGTATCGAATTTGGATTCAAGTGATTAATTCAACCAAAAATTATTTTGCATTAAAAAAGTGATCCCTATCAAACTTTGAGTAGTATATTTATCCCCATTCTACAACACTCGTTCGTTTGGTTAAAAATTGCTCTGTTTGCATATCAAGGCCAGTGTGGGGCGCTGCGTAAAACCAAATAACATCCAAAGAGAAGCAATCTTATATGATGACATCAGGTTTCTGACAGTGTATTGTAGAATATACAGTAAAATTCTTATATTAAGACCACCTTTGGGACTGTTCAAAAGTGGTCTTAAAAGACCACTTCTGAACAGCCCCAAAGGTGGTCTCTGACCAGACGATACCGTGTGCAGGAAACACAAAGAAAGAATAAATGAAACTTTCAAAATTAAGTTTTTAAAGCATAATTTGTCTCATTTTTTGGTGGTCTTAATAGCGGAATTTTACTGTACTGTCACAAATCTTTAACATTATTTAATAGAATGTCAAGTTCTTAAGTGCATTAGAATATATACTAGAGAGAGCGACCAGTGGGTCACGTATACCCCCGGCCAGTGCCACCCTCTGATATATCTTTCGAGCTTGTATGTAACATGAATGAAGAAGTCAAGAAGCTATAAGAATCTATAATGTGCTTATAAAATCTAAACCAAACATAATCTTTCTATTAAAATGGACCAAGGGAGTGAGAGCATCAAAGTTACTGAAGGGGTGGGGGCATCAATGTTACTGAAGCAGCAGGGTGGAGTATGCATCAATGAAATCTTTGAACTGGTATGCAACATTGATGCAAGTATCAATTGAATTTGTCTTAGAGTTTAGAACATATGTAACAGGCATCTATAAACTTTGTCATAAAACTTTAACCAAATGTAAACTTTCTAAGTCCATGACCCTGAGGTTTAGGTCACTGTGGGTGGGGAAGCGACATGCATCTCAAAATCATTGGACTGGTATGCAACATTGATGCAAGTATCAATTGCATTTGTCTTAGAGTTTAGAATATACAGGCATCTATAAACTTTGTCATAAAACTTTAACCAAACGAAAAATTTCTAAGTCTGTGACCATGACCTCAAGGTCATTATGGGTGGTGGGACATGCATCAATGAAATCTTTAGACCAGTATGTAACTTCAGTGTAAGTATCAACTAAATCTATCAAAGGGTTCAGAAGATACAACCTCTTAGAAACTTTAACGCAAAACTTTAACCAAAATGTAAAATTTCTAAGTCTGTGACCGTGGGGGGTGGGACATGCATCAATGAAATCTTTGGAACAGTATGTAACTTCAGTGTAAGTATCAACTAAATCTATCAAAGGATTCAGAAGATACAATCTCTGAGAAACTTTAACGCAAAACTTTAACCAAAATGTTAACGGACGGACGTTCTCACGAATGGATACTTAAGTGGCTAGGCGTCGGCATATTGACTACTTAAGCGGCAAATTCTCTTAATAGGCGAGCCACCTAAGAGACAATTTTTGCCACTTAAGTACCAAAATAACGGAATAAAGTCCATTTGGACTCACGAATATATACTTAAGTGTCAAACTGTCCAAATTTTTTGCCCCCTAAATGTCGTTTCGTTGGTGCGGACAGATAGAAACACGGACAGACGGACGAATGGCAGGGCGAAAACTATATACCCCCATAGCATACTTCATATGCCGGGGGTATAATTAACAAGTTTAAGTTTTGAGTTTAACAGCCAAGTGAACAATATTTAGGTCATAAAGAGCCGGTCAGTATACCTAACCATACTTTCAAGGGCAGGCTTAAACATAAGCATTATTAACAAGATGGCTCATAAAATATTAGCCAGAAAAAGATCAGGCTGACAAAAGCCTTAAAACATCAATAAAATTACACAGCAGAAGAATTATTTTACAGAGAAAATCAGGATTGATATTTCATATGAATCATTTGCCTTGCAAATCTTTCACAGCTATTCACATGAAATGTGATTTTCCCTAAAAAATAATTAATGAAAACGTTTGAAAGTGTCCACTGCTAAAGTTGTGAAGCAAGTTTTTGCCTTTCAATCCTATGTTTCTGATATTGGCTCTTTCATTTTTGAATCTGGGCATGCCCATTCTTGTCAATAGAGGGTTAAGTCATTAATCATTAACCCTTTTTGTACTAAATGGAATCTTCCTCCTTATATATGGAAGGAGTCCATTTTGAAATTTTGGTGTGGCAGGATACGTTATCTTTAAAATTTTATTTGGGAAAAAGCTGAACTTTTTGCAAATAGTGAAGGCCCGGATCAGATGCCGCGTTCTGTGGCGTCTGATCTGGGCCTGCACTGTTTGCCAGGGTACCGTTTTGGGGTTTCCAGTACTAAATGGGTTATTAGGATGGCAAACAGTGTAGATCCTGATGAGATGGTTCGTATCTGCACCTGTCTAAGGAGTTGAAAGGGTTCGGGGGGTCAATACCAACCTGATCTTGAACAGCAGAGTTTGAAAAGGTCTAAACATCTCTGACATACTAGTGGCATCCATATCTGGATTCAACGGGCCCTCAGGATAGATCAAAAGACCACTGAAAATTAAACACGATGACTTAGTAAATTCAACGGGCCTCCATGGCCTACTGTTTAAGGGCGTGGACTGTTAATCATTACATCTCTCACCGCTGAGGTTAGTGCCTTGCTCAGGTCATGTGAGACGCTATGCTCAGCAACAGAAGTTCATGTTATTATTTCTCCTGGTATTCTATTTTTTACCCATCTCAGATTTAATAACGATTAGCTCGAAATACGTGAAATATTCTTGAAAGGACCTTTAACCAAAACCAAACCATAACTGAACACAAGACAAGTAAAGGTTAAAATCACCTTGTTCATCTTTTATTTTTACATAAACTTTGGTTTTATGACCCTTACAAGATCATTTCACTTATATTGAGCCAGCTCATAATCTGAGGTGGGTGAAACAGATTTAATCGGTACAATTCTCCAGGGGTTGAAAAACTGTTAAAAAACAGAGAAAAACGTTTGTACCCTTTCAGAAAATGTCATTTCTGAGCATTTCAGATCAAATCTGAAACATTTTGTAGTGTTAAAAATTAACCCTTAAGATGCCAAGAAAAACTACATCTGAAAATGTTGTCCGCTCATGTTGTCTGCTGATTTTTCTGTAAACTTTTAAAAATATTTTTGCATACAGGCAAACAGTGTGAGGTCAGATCAGAGTGTAGTCTGATCAGGGTCCACACTGTTTACCAGGGGCCAGTTGTTCAAAACTAACAACATATTTAGTTAACGTACCGTAGAAACTTTGATCATTTATTATGGCAAATATGCTGAAATTTTTGCTGAAAAAATGTGAGCAGCTTTTGCGGACGCAAAAGCTGCTCACATTTTTTCAGCAAAAATACCAAGATTTACGATATTGTACTTACTAGAAGAGTTAACAATATGACCACTGTCGAGCTCGTTAAGCTAATGATGCTTTGAACAACTGGCCCCTGATAACCGGCAGATAGCAAACAAGACGACAATTGTCGTGATTGGCATTTTATGGGTTAAGCCAAAAAGATAAATGCTGATAACTGATAAGATGAAGAATCACATCCCAGATGAAAACCAGAGTCCCCTGAGAAACACATGACCTTCTGCTTCAGAACATGACCTCTCACATATGACCTGAGTGAGGTTTGAAACCACAGCAGCGACAGCTTGTTAGCTTGAGGCCCGTTAGCTTGTGTATCTGTTTTGCCCAAGTATGTTTCTTCTTCATGTAAGCTATTTATCATATGACCTGCACTGTACGTAAATCATTTTTATGGCATTTGCAACAACAAAGACACTGATCAGCTTACGCATCTGGGCAGTCTGATCAGCATGTACCTGTTAACTGATTGAATAATTCAATACCTAAAGTTTCTATAAATATATTTTCAAAACTCTTGCTGGTCAGTATAGCTGAGCAGACCTTTATGTGTCTAACCTGGAGCCAATTGTTCAAAACTAATGACATTGTTAGTTAATGAACCGTTAAACCTTTGATCATTTAATAGGGTTAATATACTGATATTTTTGCTGAAAAAATGTGAGTAGCTTTTGCATATGCAAAAGCTACTCACATTTTTTCAGCAAAAATACCAAAATTTTAGATATTGTACTTGCTAGAACAGTTAACAGTATGACCACTAATGAGCTTGTTAAGCTAACAAGGCTTTGAACAACTGGTCCCTGGTTATAATCCCAGAGGGCAGGTTTTTTCAAATGGGACTCATTTAATTTTTTGCCATATGAAAACGTGAAATTATGGAACTCACAAAAGACTCACGTAATATATTTCATATGTGACGATTTGTTTGGAGTTTAACAGTCAAGTCAACACTATTTAGGTCATATCTAGCCCGTTTAGCTATCCACACTTATCCTGGGCAGGCCTTTACATAAGTGGTTAACCAGTACAGTATATATTCTTTCGCCAGAAACTGACAACTGCCCTTCTTGATTCAGCCGAAGGGAGAGAATGTTTCATGATCAGTCTCCAACAAAGAATGTTATCAATTTGGCACATTACCGATGATTAGAAACCTTACGCATTCTCGAGTTACGTTCTTCAAATTTGTGTCCGCAGCAAACTAATAGGGCTAGATGCTTGACTACTTGCACGAAGCCATGTCCATCTATATGTTAACAGTTTCTCACGAGCTGGTCACCAGCTCAATGTTTTTAACCCACTCTTCTCTGGAAACCATTAAGGGACATATGCAAACAGTGCAGACCCTGATCAGATGCTGCATAATGCAGCATCTGATCAGGGTCTACACAGTTTGCTAACAGGATTTTCCATCAAAAATAAAATGAAAATGAAAGATATGACACACCTTTAATGACAAATGGACTTGTCCAACATATAACAGTGGAAGAGACTACCAGTATACATGTACAATGGGTTAAGAAGCTATATCTCCCTTACCATACAATCCGCCCCCGCCAATCGGGGCTTGAAGAAATGGATGGGCTGCATGATGCTTCCACGCAGAGCTGAAACCAACCTGCACACGAGTACTGGTAAACCGCTTAGAGGGTCTAAGCCTGCCCAAGCAAAGCGGTGCGAGTCGGACCGTCCATGCTTATAAACCCTATTGGTTTCATTGGGAATCAGGGCTTGAGATGTCATTTCATCTCAATGTCGGGTGAAAGTCCCACAAAATTGGAAGCAATGTCTCCAATTTGACCTTTACAGTGTTGATGGGGACATTAAACCTCAAATCAAACAAACAAACTTACCATACAATGGCTAATCTTGGAATAGCAAACATAAGTGCAGGGTCATAGTCATCTAACATTTCTTGGAATAAAAGATCTTTCAGCAAAGCTCTGCAAATGAAATTACATAGAAACAGATAATGTGGGTAATTGGTGATAATTAAGGGGAATGGGAACACCTGGCAGATTTTTCCGCCAATTTTCAAAGGGAGACAACTTTCGAGACTTCCTGTTCACTTTTCTATTAACTCCTTCCCACTGAAAAAGGGGTCTACTATTAAAGGAAAGAATTTGCTCCTGAGGAGCAAATTCTTTCCTTTAAGAGTTGACCCCTATTGAGATGGGAGACAAAAACACTTTTGCAGAGTTGCCTCCCCTGAAGGTGTACCAAAACTCTCTTAATCCTTATCCTGCTGAATAAATTCATTTTACCACAACCATTTCTGGCTATCCACCAATTAAATGCCTTGATATAATGCATTTGTCAAACTCCATGACATGTAGATCCTGATCAGAAGGCTTCTTAGGAAGCCACCTGATCTGGATCTACAATGTTTTCAAGGGTATGGGTTGTAGTGTCCAGTAAAGGATAATTGTTTTTCAGTTCCCCATAAAAAAACCTATGCTTTGAGTATTCATTTTACCAACCCTGGCTATGGAAAACATGTATACACAGAAATTTATGTCTACTACAACAACTGTACAAATGGCAGCATTCAATATTTTAAGGCATGTGATTGGCCCACTTCTCCAAGGGAGGACAGTCCCCTGTAGAAACTGGAGGAAAACCCCTTTACCCGTGAAGAAAAATGTTTTTTTTTTTCTGAGTGAGTGAGTGTTTCAGTTTAACGTCCCACCAACAGTTAAGGTCATACGGAGACGGGACCTCGGTTTAAAGACTCATCCGAAAGTCTGGAGAAGCCCGGGGTCGAACCTGCGACCCCCGGTTTACAAGGCGAGTAGCGTAACCACTCGACCACGAAGGCTTCTTTTTTTTTTTTTTTCTGAGCATTTCAGATTAAATCAACATTTTGGGGGAGGGGCAAAATGAGTCAACAATGGTGTTAGAAAGAGGCTGTGATGTGTATCTATGCTTTAGGATGCTGTTGCCTACAAATACGTGGAAACCAATAGAAGCATCCTCTGTAAATGAAACTTTAACAATATTAACTTAATTTTTTTTTTTTTAATTTCATGGGCTTTAACGTACTGAGGGACTATGTTCCCCTTCCCTTTGGTGGATGCAAACACAAAATGCACAAAAACCTAAACACACTTTATCCTTGTATGAAGAACAAGCAGGAAGTTATACTATATATAGGATCTTACACGAGTGTTCATGTACTATTGAATTTATTAAACGAGTTTAATAAATTTAATAACACATGAGCACGAAAGTAAGATTCTATTTATCATATGACATTTAAAACGCATTTTATTCACGATTTGTTTAGAAAAATATCAATTTTCTTCCTTAGTAAACGTGGCGTCATTAAGGACGTCGTACGTGTACCGTTACAGGGCGTATCTAACTAATTTGCATATTTAATCCACTAGTGGATTATCAAATTTATTACATGGCGTTATTACATTCTCAGACGCAACATCATATGATAAACTTCTTAAAACACTAACCACAAAAGCAGCAGCTGATATTGTGTTGTTGCTGTTTTTTTATAATTCAACTGCTTTGCAGATCGTTTACATGAAATTAAGCCTTATTGTCTCTAATTTTTTTCTCAGAATTTCGTTTCAGCAACTGTCATAAGCTGCATTTTGCTTGATGCTTGATAGGTAAAAGCTGTCACCTCTGAACTGTTTCCGAGAAGAGCACAGTCACTTCCTGTAGCATGTCGTATTCCTTCATTGTTTTAACAGGCACCATAGCACTCACATAGCTGAAAAATAACACTTGCTATTGATAGTATTATGGTATTTGCCATATGTCATCAGTGTCTACACTGTTTGCCACTCATCCCACTATTCTTGGAAACTAGAGCAAGTGACCAGTGGGTCACGTATACCCCAGGCCAGAGCCACCCTCTGATATATCTTTTAGAGCTTGCATGCAATATGAATGAAGAAGTCAAGAAGCTATAAGAATCTATAAATGTGCTTGTAAAAGCTAAACCAAACATAAAATTTCTAAATGGACCAAGGGAGTGAGGGCATCAAAGTTACTGAAGGGGTGGGGGCATCAATGTTACTGAAGTGGCACGGTGGGGTATGCAATGTAATCTTTTGACTGGTATGTAACATCGATGCAAATATAAATTGAATTTGTCTTAGCATTTAGAACATACAGACATCTATAAACTTTGTCTTCTCTTTAAGAGTTGACCCCTATTGACATGGGAAACAAAAATACTTTTGCAGGAGTTGCCTCCCCTGAAGGTGGGTACTGGGTACTGGGTTTAATCACTTGGGACAGAGCTTTTAGTTGCAGTCTAAATACCAAGCTTGCTTCGATTGGATAAATATCACATGTTTCATTCAATGTGAGAAAAGGATAGTTATAAGGAAATACAAGAATTCCGCAGAAGGCGGCGTCGCACCTGCTGGGGGCAAAAGTCATAGAAGCCACAATCTGAATGTTATTAATTAAGTAAATTTCATAGCAGTTGATAGTTGATGTAAAATGTGTCAAAGTCACTGGACCAAAAATATAGGCCATGGTCACCAGGTCAAGGTACGTGCCAAATCACTACAATGAGGAGAAGTACTATGCAAAGTTTGGTGGCTGTAGGCCATTTATTTTAGGACATATTGAACATTGACGTAAAAGTCGCTGGAGTGCATAATATAGGTTAAGGTCACCAGGTCAAGGTACCCACAGAGTAAGTAAATGTAGAAGCACTATGCAAGGTTTGGTGGTTGTAGGCCTTATAGTTAAGAAGATATGGAATGTCGACCTAAAATGTGTTAAAGTCAGTGGAGTGCAAAAAATAGGTGAAAGTCACCCAGTCAAGGTACATGCATAGTCAGTACATCTAGGAGAACCACTATGCAAGAGTTGGTGGTTGCAGGCCTTTTATTTGAGAAGATCTGGAACATTGACTGACATTGTGTCAATGGAGCGTAAAATATAGGTCAAGGTCACCAGGTCAAGGTACCTGCAGAATCAGTTGATCAGGAGCAGCATTATGCAAGCTTTGATGGTTGTAGGCCTTTTATTTGCAGAGATTTGGAACTTCGACATAAAAATTTGTCAAAGTTGCTGGAGCTAAAAATATAGGTCAAGGTCACCGGGTCAAGGTACCTGCAGAGTCAGTACATCTAGGAGAAGCACTATGGAAGATTAGATGGTTGTGGGCCTTTTATTTGAGGAGATCTGGAACTTCGACGTAAAATGTGTCTAAGTCAGTGGAGTGTAAAATATAGGTCAAGGTCATCATGTCAAGGTACCTGCAGAGTCAATACATCTAGGAGGAACACTTTTCAAGGTTTTATTGGTGTAGGCATTTTATTTGAGATCTGGAACATTGACGTAAGGTTTGATGGTAGCTGAGGTTTGTAAAATAAAAACTTTGACTTAAATGTCGAACTTTGACGTAAATGTCAAACTTCTACGTAATGGTCAAAGTCACTGGAGCGCAAAATATAGGTCAAAGTCACCGGGTCAAGCTGCTTACAAAGTGAGAAGGTCTATGAGATGTTTCATGTAAGGTTTGATGGTAGCTGAGGTCTGTAAATAAAAACTTTGACGTAAATGTTGAACTTCGACGTAAATGTCGAACTTCGACCTAATGGTCAGAGTCATTGGAGTGCAAAATATAGGTCAAAATCACCAGGTCAAGGTGCTTACAAAGTGAGAAGGTCTATGAGATGTTTCATGTAAGGTTTGATGGTAGCTGAGGTTTGTAAATAAAAACTTAGACGTAAATGTCGAACTTCGACGTAAATGTTAACAGACAGACGGACGAACGGACGGACGCACGGACGGAAAATCGGATGCCCATTTCGCACCCTGCTACAAGCAGGTGCGACAAAAATGATGTGTGTCTGCAAGCTCAAAGAAATTGTTGCTGATTTTATATTGTCACCTCTCCGTTAGAAAGTCGGCTTGTATTCACTGCTAATCTGCATGTAAACAAACATGGCAAACCGTAACTTGAAAAGGAGCAGGGCAACATGGATTTTTTCTCATCAACTTGTTGAGCTAGGATGGCTCTATAAATAAGGTTTGAAAAGTTTTGTATGTGTAATTTTTGTGGGAGCATGTAAAAGGTTACTATTGTCGCCTATAGAAAATATTTAGTGGTAAGGGATGTGTTAAATCCAACACATACAAAGAACATCTCACACTGATTAGCCCTTTCAAGGTTATTTCACTTATATCATTGATGGTGGGCAAAAAACTTGATTACCCAAAGAAAAAACATCTACCGTTCCATGGCAAAACTTGGCACATGTGACCAAAATGAGATTTGAACCCAGACATGAGACCCAACTGTTTAAAAGACAGTGGGGGGGTTAACCATTATACCACAGAGGCCTGTTCACTTCACAGTGATACTTTGTACCAAATTTGTCATACTTTTTTTACAGGCACATTAATTTATGCCACCTCACCTCTAAATAACTGGACCCTGGACTGTATCCTTTTACATCTGAACTTATATATGAGCCCCGCCAAGCGAATTTGTGTCTTCGAGCATTCCGTCATGACAAATTTTAACTGCGCATGCCCAGCCATTCAGAGGGGCCAGGGATATGGCTTTCCGTCTGAAGGTTCCTCTTGATTCACTGCTTGTATGAGCGAGCAGTGAAGGTTCTGGCGAGACTGCATGGATGCGCAGGCTCGCCTGAACCTTCACTGCTCGCATAGGCGATAAGTACCAAAATCGCTTGACGGGGCCCATATATTAACTTTTTTGATTTGATGTTTAACGTCCCTGTCAACACTATGTCGGTCATTTTAGAGACGTTGCTTCCAATTTTGTGGGACTTTTATCCGACATTGAGATGAAATGACATCTCAAGCCCTGTCGCCCTATGAAACCAAAGGGATTATAAGCATGGACGGTCCGACTCGCACCGCATTGCCTGGGCAGGCTTAGATCCTCTAAGCGGTTTACCAGTACTCGTGTGCAGGCCGGATTCAGCTCTGCGTGGAAGAACCATGCAGCCCATTTATTTCTTCAAGCCCCAATGGGGGGGCATATATATATATATATTAACTACTCAACACAGAACTCCAGAGAATGGAGCAAAATATGTGGGTACTCTCTGGTGGGACTCTGTCAGATAATTTTATGAAAAGTTATCTCTACAAGTTATCCTTACTTCAATTAATTGGCGATCTGAGTTGGTTAAAAGTACTGGCTGATATAAACTTCCTTTCTCCAATTACCGTAAGGGATAGATAGGCATAAGCAAACAGTGGAGACCCAGATCAGAAGCTCCTGAAGGAGCAGTCTGATCAGGGTCTACACTGCTTGCCCTCCCATCTGCACTTTTTGGACATCTTGCTGGATCATGAAACAAATTTGTTAAAATTTTAGGAGAATAACAACAAGTCCACAAGGTGTCTGAATTTTTAGGATTTTTATGATAATGTACATCTCAGTCTACTCACTTTATGTGGAAAACCACACAGTGGGACACTGGCACAGTGCAGGCTCAGATCAGACACTGCTGAATGCTACCTAAGTAGTACAGTAAGTCCATAACTAGTTACAATGAAAACTGAAACCGCTAATCATTAAATTATTAACCCTTTCCTACTAAGATACGTGTTTTTACTTGTCTGCACCCACCACCCCCCCCACTCATTTTAAGTCCCAGAAACACCTAAAATCTGCATTTCCTACCCCTGGATAGTTATGTTTGCTTTAGGATTTGTTGGCCTAAAAATTAAAAAATTGACCTGTTTTTTCGCGTGCCTCACTACTATAAATATTCTGGGGGGGGGGGGGGGGGGGGGGGGGGGAGGGGGTGCTCACATCCGAAAAATTTTGGGTGTATGGCCAATTTATATTTAAGGGTGTCTGGGGTCGAAAATGCCTAAAAATTGATGCTGATAAAACATGCTGCAAACAGTGAAAATGGCCAGTGCCAAACCCCTTAATTGTTGCCTTGACAGCTCACATCCGAAAAATTTTGGGTGTATGGCCAATTTATATTTAAGGGTGTCTAGGGTCGAAAATGCCTAAAAATTGATGCTGATAAAACATGCTGCAAACAGTGAAAATGGCCAGTGCCAAACCCCTTAATTGTTGCCTTGACAGCTGTGTGAAGATTAAGATTTGGTCAAAAATTCATGTGAAATCACACTTTTTGCCAACTTTGAGATCCCCCTCATTACCATGACAACAATGATCAAGTCATGAAAGTTTGCATTTGAAAGGCTACTGCCCAATGAACATTCATACCGAGTTTGGTGTAAAACAGACCATCCTTTATGAAACAATGGCTAGTTGAAGTTGCTGTCAGGTGCAACACTGTGAAAATCAGCGAAATTCACAAAATCCCTGAGTGGGAAAGGGCTAACTAGGAATGCCATTTTTATGACTCAACTGACTGACAGAGGTCTAATTTACCTGAGTTCAAACTCTGCAAACAGCTTGTCAAAGATAACCAGAGCTTCTTGTATCTGGAAACAGACAAAAATTTAACATCTTACAACCTTTTAATGCCCAAAGACAACACTTAAATTCTACTAATTTATTTTGGTTTGATTGCAATGAAAGCTCAAAGCTTATTGAATCGCTCTCGAACATTCATTCCGGATGTTATCACACGAGAGAGAGAGGCAGTGACTTTTACACCACTGCTACCCATTTACACCTGGGTCGATTGGGACATTGTCATAACGTGTCTTGCCCAAGTATACACCTCACCTCCGGTGGCCGGATTCGAACCCACAGCCTTTCGATCATTAGGCGAACGCGCTAACCACAGAGCTATCGAGGCTGACAATGCCAAAACTTGTGTTAAATAACTAATTCTATCATGCATTCATGCAAGTATTTGGGGGTCTTTTTTGTTTGTTTGTTTGGGTTGCGGTTTTAAGTCCCCGACAACACTATTTAGGTTATTTTGAAGATGTTGCTTCCAATTTTGTAGAATTTTTACTCGACACCGAGATGAAATGATATCTCATGCCCTACCACCCAAACTTTAACCCCTATTGCCTAAGAAGCAGTTCGACTCGCCCAACTTTTTCCGGGCAAGCTTAGACATTCTAAGCTGTATACCAGAACTCCAGTCAGTTTCAGCTCTGTGCGGAAGCACCATGAAGCCCAATCTATTTCTCCAAGCCACGATGGGCGGGGGTGCTTATTTGGGGGCCTGTAATTTGTGATTGATCAAATTCCCAAATAACAACAATAATTCTCATGAACAAGTGAATCAGTTATGCCCAAGCGAGGCTTGAACCACTGCGGTAAAAGACCCTAACGATTAAGAGTCAGCACTCTTATCCATTAGGCCACACAGGCCTGTTCCAGATCAGGATCTACACTGTTTGTCATGCAGCACATGCTATCAAGTAATTTGATTGGCTACCATTCAGAAATGGGTCTTCTAAATTAATTTATTCAGCAGCACAAGGGTTAGCCCTTTTTGTACCAAATAAATCTTCCACCTTATATATAGCAAGAGTCCATTTCAAAATTTAGGGGTCGGGTTGTGTTTTCTTCAAATTTTAATTGGAAAATGGCTGAACTTTTTGCAAACAGTGTAGGCCCTGATCAGATGCCGCGTTCTGCGGCATCTGATCTGGGCCTGCACTGCTTGCCAATTACCCATTTTGGGGTTTCCAGTACAAAATGGGCTAAGAACCTAACTCACCCTTTCAGTATACTCCGTGATATTACGCAAGCTCTGATCCCGTAGTATACACCGTAGACTATCCAGATTTTTCGTTAGGGCTCGAGCAAGGGGTCTCATACTTGCACTTTCCACTTCACGATTCAATATACTAGAACCCGCAGCAAGACACTGAAAAAATACCAATTTATCAAACATGTACTATGCATGGTTGGTCTGTTAACCCTTTTTGTACCAAATGAAATCTTCCTCCTTATATATATAACATGTCCATTTCAACATTTAGGGGTGTTGGTTTGTGTTTTCTTCAAAATTGATTTGGAAAATGGTTTAACTTATTGCAAACAGTGTAGGCCCTGATCAGATGCCACTTTCTGCGGCGTCTGATCTGGGCCTGCACTGCTTGCCAATTACCCGTTTTGGGGTTTCTGGTATTCAAAGGGTTAACCAAACAACACTTTTTCGTGGATAGACTTAGTCTTTCTAAATGATTAACCAGTACAGACTGTCAGTGCATGTTCTCTCTCCAGTAATTAACAAATGCTTGTCTTGAATCAACGGGAGATAACAACTGTTGAAAATATAATATCATGTGTCATGTTCAATCTCCATCAAACTGGTATTGCAATGTTTTTCCATCTCAATAGAAGTTCCTTAAACCATCAGGCACAGTTGTTCATGACTAAAATTGTTATTAGTTACATATCATTTAATATGCAAATATGCTAACTCGTTTGCTGTGAAAAAATGTGAGTAGATTCATCCCTTATCCCCTATCACCATAAAAACGTTTTTTTTTTTTTTTTTGCCATTTTAGCATTACAGCAGATTATTTAAGTTATATATATCAAGCTGATTGTTTATTACAGTGTGGTGATTCTAACAAGCACCCTGAATATATGTTTCTCATGAAAACAATGAAAATTGTTCCTCAATTTTTCTCACTGGTCCTATTCAATCTGGAGCAAAGAAATCCCCTGTAAGAGCCGATTTAGGGTAAGCTTCCCTCTAAGCTTGAATTTTTGCCTCAAGAGATGGCAGGTTATTCTATATCCTGAAGAACACAGCCCATACCTTCTACAGTTTGTAATGCAGTTTGTGTATTGATTGTTTGTTTGATTTGAGGTTTAACATCCCGGTCAACACTGTAAAGGTCATTTCGGAGACATTGCTTCAAATTTTGTGGGACTTTTACCCGACATTGAGATGAAATGACATCTCAAGCCCTGCCGCCCAATGAAACCAAGAGGTATTATAAGCATGGACGGGCCGACTCCCACCACTTTGCCTGGACAGACTGAGATCCTCTAAGCGGTTTACCAGTACTCGTGTTGCGGGTCGGTTTCAGCTCTGCTTGGACTTCAAGCCCCGATGGGTTCGTGAATTGAACAAATACATTGTATCAAGTAATTTGATTGGTTGAAAGTCAGCAATAGGGGAGGCTAAATTAATTTATTCAGCAGGATAAGGGTTAAGCTCACCTCAGCCCCGAACCATAACTGCCCAGCAAGACTCTCTTGAAGAACATCATCTGGAAACTTCACTCTGAAGTCCCTGTTTGCTCTCTGCCCCGGGATAGCTTCATCCATGATACTCTGGATTTCTGTTAGCACACGGTCCTGACAGGTTCTCAGCTGATTTACTGTGTACAAAAATGGGAAACAGAATCAGAAAATCCCATAAACATCAGGAGCGAATGTTTTCCTTAAAGGGTAATGGGAACATATGGCACATTTTTCGTCCATTTTTCAACGGGAGACAACTTTTGGGACTTCCTGTTCACTTTTCTGAAAGTCCTATCCCCTGGAAAAAGTGGTCAACTCTTTAAGGAAAGATTTGCTCCTTTAAGAGTTGACGTCTATTGACATGGGAGACAAAAATAATTTTGCAGGAGTTGCCTCCCCTGAAGGTGTTCCCATTCCCCATAAGAGTAGATAAGACCCCTATTAATATTGGAAATGTTTGTCCCCTAAAGTTTATCCATACTGCTTAACAGTGTTTTATCCAAACACATGCTCCAATGAAAATGGTTATAATGTGTCTTAACCCTTGTCCTGCTAATCCCGGATATGCCTTATCTTTGAAACAATGTAGATCCAGATCAGATGGCTTCTGACGAAGCCATCTGATCAGGATCTACATTGTTTGCCATTCCGATTGTGAATTTGTTGCAATAATTTGCATCAAGTAATCTGATTGGTTGATAATCGGTAGTGGGTGTGGCAAATATGAATATTCAGCAGGACAAGGGTTAACAAGAAATGAGGAAAATTATTCTCATTTATCTTCTCAATCTGGAACTATGAAGCATTTTGTCGTGTTTGCAACCATACTTGTAGTGTTTTGCCTTGAATTTGTCTGAACTGATTGCCTACAGCTTTATAGGCCCAGTATTTAGGTCATACTAAGCTGGTCAATTCACCTAAACACATATACACGGGCAGGCTTATACAAGATGGAATATTGAAGATAAATTTGGGTGGGACATTTTTTCTTACAGTAGAACTTCGATTGCTTGAACACCGATGGGTCGTTTACCATGGATGTGTTGAACCCATTCTTGAGCCCCTAGCGAAATCCTCTACATAAGAAGTAGTGGGGGATAATTAAGGAGATTTTAGTCTTTTATCTTACAAATGTATGCTGTGTGTACTCATTAGAATCGCCTCGATGAGGCGATTCTGATGAGTTAACACAGCATACATTTTCATTATAGAACACTGAAAAGATGTCTAAAAGTATCTCGTTATGCTTCCTGACAGTAACCTCAGTGGCTCGAACTACCCCTGTCTCCAACAGATTTTCGAGGTCCCAACGGTGTTCGAACCATTGAAGTTCGACTGTATTTGTAAACAAATGCTGTGGGTACTTGCAGGAATCATATTCTTACAAACACGCATAACATATGTATCTAACAAGAATGAACAACAAGAAACATGGGAATTCCACAAAAACCAGGTTTTCCACCAGGAAAACACTTCAAGTGCAGACTACTGAACTTATGTACTTTTCTTTCAATAATTTTTATGATATTTGCGATGATGAATCTGGGGTAAATTAATAACTGGTTTGATATCATGTAATATTGATATAATTGGGACACAAGATCAGCATGTGTTTTGGATGTTCTTTAATCCCCCTATTCAAGCATATCCAACAGCTGACAGAAGTTGTCATTCTTCCATGAAACAGTACATATTGACCGGTTCTATAATCCTACTAATAGGTATCATGCGGCCCCCGCCCATAGGGGCATGAAGAAATATATGCTGCATGATGCTTCCATGCAGAGCTGAATCTGGCCCGCACACTAGTACTGGTAAACCGCTTAGAGGATCTAAGCCTGTCCAGGAACCGCAGTGCGAGTCGGACCGTCCGTGCTAATAAACCCTATTGGTTTCATTGGGCGACAGGGCTTGAGATGTCATTTCATCTCAATGTCGGGTAAAAGTCCCACAAAATTGGAAGCAACGTCTCCGAAATGACATTTACAGTGTTGACGGGGACGTTAAACCTCAAACTAGAGCTATCACTAAAGGTGATGAATACCCCCACAAAAAACTGCCTTGATAGTACATCAGCGGCATTTTGCAATTTTTTCACTTGAAAGGGGCCATAACTATGTCGAAAATTGACGAATTGTAGTGGAAATCGAACTTGACCTGTATTTTATAATGTTACATCGGTGTACCAAAAATTATAAAAATCGGTGAAGCGCTTTTTGAGTTATCGTCTGGAAACCAAGTCAACAGACCGACAGACCGACCGACCGACCAACCGACCGACAAGCTCACTCCTATATACCCCCCCAAATTTCATTTGTGGGGGTATAATCAATCAACCAACCAACAAATAGGTATCATTAAAATATTTCTAACGGTTGCGGGAGATATTCTCCGTAAACAAAAGTGAAGTTAAATATGGATCAGGGGACATAATTTGAAAATGAAGATATGTAGAGTTGTCATTCTTGCAAGTAACACTCCACACTGAATGGTTCTATAATTCTACCAAGTATCACTAAAATATTTCAAACGGTTGCAGAGGTATGCTCCATAAAAATGTTGACGCCCGACCAACTGCCCGATGACGTACATCATTTTAACCCTTATCTTGCTGTTCACGATAACCCATATCTTTGCTAACAGTGTAGATCCAGATCAGATGGCTTCTGAATCTGATCAGGGTCTACACTGTTTGTCATTCAGTTTACGAATTTGTAGCAATAAATTACATCAAGTAATTTGATTGGTTGCTATAACAAAATGGGTGTGGCTTAGATGAATATTCAGCAAGAGAAGGGTTAATAACCAGAGTTTCCATTGGCAAACCTGATTAAAAAATTATCCTCAGTATGCCTATCTGCCTTAATCCTTATCCAACTACATTTCAACCTATCAAATTACTTGGATGTAATTTATTCATTCGAATTCGCAATCTGAATGACAATGTAGATCCTGATCAGATGAAGAAGCCATCTGATCTGGATCTACATTGTTTGCAAAGGTAGGGGTTGCTGTGAACAGCATGATAAGGGTTGAGCTATGGAGCATATAGTCATATATGCAACGTTAACCCATTTTGTACCAGAAACCCAAAAAAGGGTAATTCAATTGGCAAACAGTGTAGGCCCAGATCAGATGCCAAAGAACACGGTGTCTGATCAGGGCCTACATTATTTGTGTAAGTTAAGCCATTTTCCAAATAAGTTTTCAAGAAAACACAACCTGACACCCCTGAATTTTGAAACAGACTCCTGCTGTATATAAGGAGGAAGATTCATTTGGTACAAAAAGGGTTAAATATGCACTAAATTCGTAAATCTTTTTACCCAGCAAAGTACATCTTTCGGGATCTTTACGTCCATCAAAACTGTCTAGCTCAGCAGCAACTAAATTCAGCTCTTCATCAGCAAAATAAAACTGAGCCAATGAGGATGTGTCTGTTTTCTGGGAAAAGAAGAAATTGAAAAATGATATACATGTATAATTGTTTGTTTGTCTGATTTGAGGTTTTACGTCCCCATCAACACTGTATAGGTCATTTTGGAGACATTGCTTCCAATTTTGTGGGACTTTTACCAGACACTGAGATGAAATGAAATCTCAAGCCCTGCCACCCAATGAAACCAATAGGGTTAATTTGCATGGACGGTCCAACTTGCACCACTTTCCCTGGGCATGCTTAGAACCTCTAAGCGGTTTACCAGTACTAATGTGCGGTTGGTTTCAGCTCTGCGTGGAAGCATCATGCAGCCCATTTATGTCTTCAAGCCATGATGGGCGGGGGTGGTCACATATAAAATTGTGAGTACATTGTACAGTATCAATTTCTCATCCCCGCCCATCGGGGCTTGGAGAAATACATGTATGCAACTAATAGGTATCTTAAGTATTTTTACGGTCAGCTTGTAATTTTGTCAGCCTGCACGTGGGTGCGGCCTGGTAATTTATCTTTTTTTTTTTTTTGCTGGCCGTTGTTATTGCCTCTACGAGGGTTTCAGTGCCTAGGCGGGTAATAGTTTTCCTGGCTGCGGCGATTCATTAGATTTATATGTGCGCCGGGCTATGACTCGGATCAGCCCGCACATCTGCGCAGTTTGATCTGGGTCTTTTCTGTGTGCACTTTGGATGGCTTGGAACCTAGTTACTATTTGTGTGGCCAATGGGGGCTTTTATCAGACTGCGTGGATGCACAGGCTGATCCGCCCAGCCTGGCCTCGGGATCATAATAGAACTTTTTTCATGCTCAGGTCTTCATGGCATGAAATTTATGATGCTCATAAATATTGAGATACATATGAAATGAAAGAGGCAGTTTTCCTGCTCAGATCAGCACAGACTGTTATTTGTCCTGCTCACAAATTTTAAAATATCGACAGTTTTGAAGTTTATGAGCGGAACAAATTTCGTGCTCGGATGAAATGAGCATGTGTGTGTTGTTGTGAGGGAGGGGGGTGGGTCACCGAGGACCATTATCTTCGTCTTCGCATCTACATGTATGCGTGTTGTGTGAATTGCTGTGCTTTGGATTACTTATTGTATGTTGCCTTTAATTTTTGTGTAACATAGCTGGAGTGGTGCACTCTTCACATAACAGTTTTTGTGTGCAACGCCATCTATGTCTATGTTTATAATATCATGAAGAACCCATGATGGCGAAACGGTGATGTTAATGCATAACAAAAATTATTTCGTGTTGATGTTGATTTACTATACAAAATTACTTCATTCACTTTAATGAAAATCTATCAAAGGGTTCGGGCCCCTGCTCATTGGGGCTTGAAGAAATAGATGGGCTGTATGAAGGGGCTTCCACTCAGAGCTGTAACCGACCGCACAAGACTACTGGTAAACCGCTATGAAGCAAAGTGGTGCAAGTCGGACCGTCCATTCTTATTAACACTATTGGTTTCATTGGGCGACAGGGCTTGAGTCGCATTTCATCTCAGTGTCTTAAAAAGGTCCCACAAAGTTGGAAGCAACGTCTCCAAAATGACCTAGTATACAGTGTTGATGGGGACATTAAATCTCAAATCAAACAAACTATCAAAGAGTTCAGTTGATATGGAGCAGAAAAGAATTCAAGGCTCAAACTCATGACCTACAACCGTGACAATTACCTTGAGTTAACATGGTTGTGTTATGGGTTTCGCTCATCATCTCACTTCTATGCCAAGATCTGACCAAAATGTAATCGCGTTAAGGAGATATGCAGCAGACAGAAATGTGCTATGAATGGACGGACAGACGGAGGAAGGACATTCCTACAATCCCCTCTCCACTTCGTGGCAAGGGATTATTTGTTCATTTGATTTGGGGTTTAACATCCCCGTCAACACTGTAAAGGTCATTTTGGAGACGTTGCTTCCAATTTTGTGGGACTTTTACCCAACACTGAGATGAAATGACATCTCAAGCCCTGCCACCCAATGAAACCAATAGGGTTTATTAGCATGGACGGGCTGACTCGCACCACTTTGCCTGGGCAGGCTAAGATCCTCTAAGCAAGGTTGGCAAAGTATTGACCGCCCGGGAAAACCCGCCTGGGAAAACCTGGGTTTTCCCTGGCTGGGCAATACTCCCTCAACTGGGCAATACAGGGTAATATGGTTTTGGGATGGGTTTACTGAAAAGAACCTGTGTGTTTTATTGTATTATTGCTAATTTAAGTTTTCTAATTCTTAAATGCATTGTAGAGCCATATATCAGTCATATATTGAAGAGGGTGTTATATCAGACTCAGATACATTGGTAAAATATAAATGCAAATTTGACTTTTATTTACAGCAGAACATAACAAATATGTTATCTGTCTGTGTATCCTCTGAGCTACCACAAGATTTTAGTCTGTGTGCTTTGAGTCTTTCACTTTTTGCACTAACAACCATTTTGCACCCTTTGCATTTGGCAGCTTTTTTCGAGCAATCTTCAGTAATGTCAAAAAAATTCCAAATAGGATCCTTAGGTTTCATGTTTGACAGAACGAATGACAAAATTTACTGTTTTCCCTGAAGATAAGATTTTTGTAAAAACTGCTCACCAACAGGTACATAAGGTTTGTATTGTTGGTTTAACAATAGGTATAATTACAGGTAATCCCTGGCTGTAGGTGCATGATCACAGCCTTTGCGAATGTTAGTATTATACTTTTATACTTTAATATACTCTTTTTCAGAAGTTTCACTTCTAGTTTTGAACTGGCTAGAATAATTTGGGACTTTTGAATTTATAAGCAATTGATACTTTAGTCCTGATTCATATTATTTTCATGCACACGCACAAAACCCTAACAGAATCAAAAAATTATGGCGCACAACCTGAAACAAATCTATGTAAAGATGGGGGCTACTCTTACAGTAAAGGAAAGAATTTGCTCCTGGGGGAAGCAAATTCCTCAGAGCGAATTCTTTCCTTTAAGAACAACACTTCTATGATATGTAATGGAGAACACTATTATTTAGGTGCTTTTTTCTTTACTGCAAATATTTTACATTACGCACATGCGTAATACGCATAATAGGCGTTACTCCTATGAGATCCCTTCCCAAACGAGTGATACCATATTTGTGTTTGCCACTCCTGTAACGACCTTTTCGTATGGTACAACCGCTCGTGCCTAAATGACGTAATTGTATCTCAGTGACCTCATATGCTGTTGTGAAAAGCGGGAAGACTCTCTTTAAGGGGCGCTTCAGCTATCAGAGAGGCACATAATCAATTTGTTTGTTTGATTTGAGGTTTAACGTCCCCGTCAAAACTGTAAAGGTCATTTTGGAGAAGTTGCTTCCAATTTTGTGTGACATTTACCCGACATTGAGATGAAATGACATCTCAAACCCTGCCACCCAATGAAACCAATACGGTTTATAAGCATGGACGAGTCGATTCGCACCGCTTTGCCTGGGCAGCCTTACATCCTCTAAGTGGTTTACCAGTACTTATGTGCGGGTCGGTTTCAGCTCTGTGTGGAAGCATCATGCAGCCCATATATTTCTTCAAGCCCCGATGGGCGGGGGCGGGCACATAATCAATGAGGCACTGCATGCGAAAAAGTGCACATCACAAAATGAAAGAACTGTTAGCGCTAAAGAAGTCTTCAAGAGACCCATAGATCAGTAGAAGCATTGCGACAAGGTCAAATCAAACTGGCCAGCTCAGCTACATGTATTAGATAAGTAAACTCGGTATCAAGCTGCACAAAGCTGACCAGACTGTGCGTATGCGCAGGCTGACAGGTCTCTCGCAAACAGCCGAACGGGTTTTGCCATGACGTGGCTCATGCTTCCTGTTCAATGCCGGGGTATTATTGTTTCACTGCATTGGTTGCGATTTCACATTTGCTACGCCTAGGTGAGTGGAGTCTATGCTGAAAGGAAAGAATTTGCTCCCCAGGAGCAAATGCGTCTTTAAGTGTAAACAGGTTTTAGTCACCTGTTGAGCGACATCATCAAATGTGTTGTTTTTTTTGCAGGTGCACATTTGAAAGGCCTCGTTTCTTGGTCCCTTAGCTTATTTACCAATGATGCCTTATTCACTGAAAATGAATGAGCATGTTCCTGTGCTCCACAGAAAACCAGTGTAGTCCCTTTCATTGTTCGAACACGAGACTGCCTCAAGAACGTTGAAAAAGTATTGGATATGTTGGTGCATGGTCATTCACTCATTGCCTGGTACAGGTAAGAGTGCCGACTCTTAAGTTTTAGGTCTCTCAACACTGTGGTTCAAGCCTTATTCAAGTCATATGTGAGACACTAAGTTCTACAACGGAAAGTCGTGTTTTTTTTTTTTTTTTGTTGTTGTTGTTGTTTTGTCTTTCTGCTTTATCACGAATAGGGACTTGGACACAATATATCATAATGTAATCAGAGCAGCTAGACATCGGTGACGACACTGCGTATAGATGTAGCACCGACAACGATGTTCCCCGGATGCTCCTGTGTCTAAAATCTTTAAAAGGCGGAAGGCAGCGTGACATCGGTGTCCGCGCTGTGTGGAGACGTAGCGTCGGTGTCGATGTTACTGTGTCTGAAAGGCGAAAGAAATTTCTGTAGATCCATTTTAGTTTGAGAGCAGCGTGACATCGGCATCGACGTGGCATGGAGACGTAGCGTCGACGTCGATGTATCCCGAAAGGCGGAAGTCATTTCTGTAAATTTATGTTGATACCTCCTGTTTGAGAGCAGCGTGACATTGATGTCCGGGCTGCATAAAGTTGTAGCGTTGACATCGATGTATCCGAGATGTGGCTTTAGCTGGTATGTATAAAAGAAGAAAGCCATTGCTGTAGGGTTTCAATGATGCATTCGATTTGAAATAAACAATGGTTCTCTTCAGTATGACTGGACGTTGATGGGGACGTTAAACCTCAAATCAAACAAAGGAATGGCGCCAACGACCCTGTTCCTCTGCCAGTAAGAAAACTGTATGCAATTGTTTTGAGAAATAATATAATGTAGATATCATTATTTAAGTATTAAAGGTATTTTTAATGCTCATCTAATTAAGACCTGCAAATTGGGCAAAATTTAAGTGAACCCCTACGAGGCTAACAAAATTTGCTTGTGACCCGATGCTGTTCATACTTCGATGAACGTTAAATAAATTACTGTCATTTCTTAAATAATTTCAATGGTACGTTTGCTTTGAGCGCAGCGTGACATTAGCGCTGCGTAAAGATGTAGTGTCTAGGTCTATTAGATGTTATCCTCAGTGTGTAATTGCATACATGTGATAACCTTTAGATGACCATGCTGGAGATTTGGTTTTCATTTCCTGGAGATTGGGTTCTCCTTCCTGGAGACTATTCGATGACAAGTTTGACACATCATTTTTCATCACTCTCTTTTACTAGGCATATTTGCAGGTACACCCAGACCTCGTTATAGCATGATTCATTACATCATGAATTCGGATATACATGTAGCACGGTTTTGCTTTGGACCCCAAATTCTCCCCAACCAACATTTATGAATATTATCCAAGGTTTCTATCACAATTTTATTTTCCTAGCTCCGACTTTAAATTGCAGTTATACTGTAGTCGTAAAAATGAGCTGCAATCAGTATACTCAAAAGATCAAAAGTGTCAGCTTAGCGAGATAACGGATTAAAGAATGCATTAGTTTATAATTTAATGATCCAGCCACAAGACGAGGACCCCTCCATCCAAGACGAGCCCAAACTTTCACACCCAAATTACAAGCAAGTTCAATGCGAACATCAAAGTTCTCCACCACCCAAATCGCCAAAAAAATCCAACGTCCGCAATTTACCGCTACCATTTTTCTGCACGCTATCGGTAAATGATGCCATCCCCAAAGCTACTCCACACGCGTTTAATGTCATTGTTTGGCACCGGTAAAATATATTTTCTCAATAGCTAAACGGTTGTGGATACAGAACTCGACTTATTCACAGAAGATCCGTGTCAATCACCAACAACAGCATACATGTGGTTACACAAATTAAAAGCATGCAACTTTTCTCACCAAGCGTTCGCTATTTGGCGCCAAAACATAACCATTCACGAGACAGTAGAAAAGTATATTTTTATATGCATGCATGTACTGTTAGATGTAGCTAATCGTCTTAGGAGCGATTAAATAATTTTCGCATTGATCAGTATCTTAATTGATAAAGATGACTTGCCTGCAGCTTTCACGATTTTTTTACGGTTGAATGAACCAGACTTAATGGTTGAACAATTTATCTACCACTAATCGGCGACGAAAACAATCACCCATGCCGTTTTAATCATCCATGGCCCTTGAAAAGATACCTATTCCAGGTATAATTTTCGCTGTAACAGGTACCTTTATTAATGCGTGAATCACTTTCACACCTCAGTGCATCTTATCAGTGAATATACCGTTGATTGCCAGCAGATTGACAGCGCCGATAATTGCACCCTGCTATGAAGTTAATCTCTTGACCATTTGTTGTGTCAAGTCAGTACCCTTGTATACCAAACGGACAAAAATTGGACAGTTCAGAAAAAAATGTTATAGGAAAATTCACATTCTGGGAGTTTTTTAGTACTGTCCGGGAGCCCGGGAGATCGTGCCCATTTCCGGGAGCCTCCCGGATGATCCGGGAGATATCACATGTATGTAATTGAACCGGAGTAGTATCAGAGGTGTGAGGAGCACTTTTTATCACCTTTTTTTAATGTTAAAGTTTTGCAGTATTTACAAATAATATTATTGTCTCTTGCATGATCTTAGTGTTTTATAAGTCGATTTCGGCTGGGTGTCAATATTATCTTGCTTTTTTTTTTAATAGTTTTATATGCACATGTATATTCTGAATAAATTACTTACTTGTGTATATAAACTGACACAATACACTAAGAAATTCCTTCCTTCCTTACTGTCAGTGTAGGCCCGAACAGATTGCTTTCTACGGCGTCTGATCTGGGTCTATACTGTTGCCAAACCTTACTGGCAACCCTTGTACACAACGCTGAACTATTAAGGTATATACAAATGTCAACCTGACACGTGAGCTAAAATTTACCAGACATGTTAAGTTTTGAAAATAAAAATGAGGGAGACAGCGCATTCGAGGAGGATTGGCGAGTGCCGAAGGCGCGAAGTCTTGGTGGCAAGCTCTCAGGATAGGCTAGAAAATCGTGCACTCTGGGAGCTTTTTGAACATTTTTTGTTTATTCTTTACACTCCTGTTCATGGATAAATAACTAATAAATATTTTTAAAATCATTTCCTTAGGAAGATGCCTACAAACTAACACCTAGCCATACCAGTGCCACCCCCCCAAGCCCCCGCCCATAGGGGCTTGAAGAAATATATGGGCTGCATGATGCTTCCACGCAAAGCTGAATCCGGCCCGCACACTAGTACTGGTAAACCGCTTAGAGGATCTAAGCCTGTCCAGGAACTGAGGTGCGAGGCGGACCGTCCATGCTAATAAACCCTATTGGTTTCATTGGGCGACAGGGCTTGAGATGTCATTTCATCTCAATGTCGGGTAAAAGTCCCACAAAATTGGAAGCAACGTCTCCAAAATGACCTTTACAGTGTTGACGGGGATGTTAAACCTCAAATCAAACAAATCAAACAAAAGCCACCCCCCCACCCCACCCCAGTGTATAATGCTACAGCATAAGAGCATATTTTATCATTTATGCCCAGATAGGTCACAATAAAAGTAGCCCAATTGATTCTATATTCCAAGGGCCATCCCGTATCCAAAGTATCAGAAGTGAAGCTCCAAATGGTTAAGAAGATATGGCAAAATAATACTTTTTGACCTTTGACCTTGGGGTCATGTTGAGGTCGAGGTCACCCCAAAAGAAGCCTAATATATTCTATATTCCAAGAGCCATCCAATAAGCAAAGTTTCAGAAGTGTAACTCCGATAGTTTAGGAGATATGGCAAAGTCATATTTTTTTACCTTTGACCTTGGGTCATGTTGAGGTCAAGGTCATACTTAAAGTAGCCCAATTAATTCTATATTCCAAGGCCATACAATAACCAAAAAAAGTTGCAAAGAACATTCTTACTGATAAACAAAGTTTCAGAAGTATAACTCCTATAGTTTAGAAAATATGGCAAAGTCATACTTTTTTACCTATGACCTAGGGGTTATGTTGAGGTCCACCAATGGTATTCCAATTTTTCTATATTCCAACAGCCATTCAAAAACCAAAATTTCAGAGGTGTAACTCCGATAGTTTAGAAGATATGACAAAGTCATACTTTTTACCTTTGACCTTGGGGTCAGGTTGAGGTCAAGGTCACAACAAAAGTAGCCCTCTTCATTCTATATTCCAAGGGCCATCCAGTAACCAAAGTTTCAGAAGTGTAGCTCCAAAAGTTTAGAAGATATGGCAAAATAATACTTTTTGACCTTTGACCTTGGGGTCATGTTGAGGTCGAGGTCACAACAAAAGTAGCCCAATATGTTATATATTCCAAGGACCATCCAATAAGCAAAGTTTCATAAGTGTAACTCCAATACTTTAGGAGATATGACAAAGTCATACTTTTTGACCTTTGATCTTGGGGTCATGTTGAGGTCAAGGTCATGCCAAAATTAGCCCCATTCATTCTATATTCCAAGGGTCATCCAATAACCATAGTTTCAGAAGTGTAACTTCAATAGTTTAGAAGATATGGCAAAATCATACTTTTTGAACTTTGACCTTGGGGTCATGTTGAGGTCAAGGTCATGCAAAAAGGAGCCTTGTGCCATCTACATCCTGTGTACTATCCACAGGCAATGTTTGAAATGTGTACCTTAACTGGTTTCAGAGGAGATCTCTTCCATAGAAACGTGACGGATGTACGTACACACACATACATACAGACCCACGGACTGACAGACACTCGACTCTGACACGAAAACAATATACCTGATTATTCTTCTTAAAAGGGGGTATAATAATCCAAGGTTTCGATCAAATTTCAAGCACTACAACTTAATTCCCCTCTGACTTTTAAGTGCGGAAATACGGTAGGTAATACTTTAGTTGTCACGGTCAATAACGGTACTTTTTCAAATTCAAATTAATGACAGACATGTCATAACAGCTTGTCCAATTAGCAATGAAAGATTCTGATAGTTATATAAACTTGACACGCAGCTGCAGCCGATATACTCAAAAGATCAAAATTGTCAGGTTAGCGAGATAAGAGAATAAAGAATGCAGATTAGTTTATAATTTAATCATCCAGCCACAAGACGATGACCCCTCCATCCAAAACTTTCACACCCGCTCAACAAACAAGTTCAATGCGAACATCAATGATCTCCACCACCAAAATCGCCATGAAATCCACCGTCCACAAACAGCAGCCACGGTTTTTCTGCACGCGATCGGAAAATGACGTCATCCAACTCCGGCAACCCCGCACGTGTTTAATGTTTATTATTATTTTTTTTTAATGGGGCGTATTTCTTTCATAAAAAATGTTTGCAATCGGTAAAAAGAATATTTTCTCGACAGCTAAACGGTTGTGGATAGAACTGGATAGGGGACGGTGCCTTGCACAATAACCGACTTATCCCGGGAAGCTCCGTGTCAATCACCAACAACAGCATACATATGTGTTTACACATATTAAAACGTTCGACTTTTCCTGCCAAGCGTCTGCTATTTTGGCGCCAAAACATAACCATGCAGTAGAACATTCTGTTTTTATTATGCATGATACATCGACCGTTAGATGTAGCTAAACATCTTAGAAGCGATTACATCATTTTCACACTGATTGTGGATTAAATTTTATGTTTGGGGGATAAATGCAAATTAGAGCCATAACTTAATCTTATTTTCACACCTTATCACGCAGAAGATTGTAAGCTATCGAGAGCACCAGAGGCTTGTGTTTACAGTGTAATTATAGAATAGACTGATCCGTGACAAATACGGTCGGCGTTTATAACACGATTCGGTTAACTAACATGGTCCGTTGGTTGAAGGAAATTAACCGTTAGGATTTACTTTCATTTTGCAATCACTTCAACAAACGAATGTTTCATTTGTTAATGCCCATCTGCAGGTGTGGAACCATGTTTTAATCCCCAATTATACTGGAAAGTGCATTAATTATTTTACTCACGGATTAACTCGGATTTTTCTGCTGGTTTGCACACACGAAAATACAAGCACAGCTTTTCAAAAATTTGCCTAAAAACGGTATTTTCATTTTTCCGGGAGTTTTATCCTGAATTTCGTGAGGCGTGAGAAAAGCTATTTTTTCGGGAGTCTCCCGCGATTTTCGGGAGACTTGACATGTCTGATTTACAGTTGTTCAGAATGTCGACAAGTTTATAGAAAAACAACCCATAATGTTCCAAATTATATGAAAAATAATAAAATATGCTTATTAAAAAAGTGTACTTTTGTTGTTAGAAGAAAAAATAATAAATTACTTTATTAGAAAATTACCTTTCAAAATGATCAATTTTTGAACATCGGTTTCTCCATTGTCCTGCCTCGGAAACATTTAGTTTTTACATTAACCTAAAGTATATTCCATGTTAGCAAGGTTGGCAAAATGCCGGCAAATATGAGTATTTTCCATGCCGGTGGCATTTACCGGTAAATACCGGCAAATACTGGAAAATACCGGCAAATGGAATTTTCCACCCTGGAATTAAAACAAAACCATATACTCAGCAGGTATTTATTGGCAATTTCAATGGTAGAGGTTACATTTCATTAAAATAGTTTAACTCTGATATTTGTTACTATCTAATTTAATTACTAAAAAAGTAATTTAAGAAAAAAAAGGCCTTTTTTGAACCTGCCAGTAGCCACCTACTTTCCTGATTGTTTAAAGTCATATAAAACATGACATCCTTGAGTTCATCCTTGCCCCTGGCTAACCTGTGCTCTCTTGAATAAACAAGTCTTGAGGGTTGTTGTTTTAGTAATATAGTCCATATGATCCACAGTTATTTACTGTGAAACTAAAGTTTTTGACAATAGTAAAATGCAGTAACTATCCCTAAATTTGTTTTCCATACCAAAGTGTGTTTAAATACAGATTTGCTCAGTCTGATCTTCATCTGATAAGGTTAGTCAATACAAAAACTTAGAATAATTGTTGCAAATGACAATATTAAACCAGGTGCACAGGGGAATTTCCAACCTACATTTTTACTGTTGATTTAAAAAGATACATGTACAATTTTTGGGTTTTAATAATTTCCAAATTTGAGTCTTAGATTCACTTTTTGGCTGGTTAAACATGTTTAAATTGAGAAATATTTTATTCTGTAGGTTGGTACTCTCATATGGATGTTAACTTCAACATTCTTTTACTCATTTAGCATGTTTAGTTCCATTGTACTATTTTAATTCAAATTTGTAAAATTTCTGCAGTATTTTAAAGCAAAAAAAATTCAATTTGCCACTTGATGAGTATTTTCCAGACCGGTAAATACCGGTAAATGCCACTGGTAAATACCGGGAGTGGAATCTGCCGCCCAACCTTGCATGTTAGCATGCCAGGTGATTTTTGTATTTTTGTATACATGCTTGGATTATCAGTGGCAAGCGGTCAAGTTGTTTTTACAACGATGATTTAGCGAAAATTTTTGAACCGATTTTTTCAAAATTTTATTGAATTATGGACCGATTTTTTAAACTTCTTTTCCAGTTAAAATCTGTTCAGTAAACCCAAAATCGGTTCAGAACCGGAAAACCGACATTTTCTCGAGCCCTGCTTCTGGCCGCTTTGCCTGGGCAGGTTAGATCCTCAAAGTGGTTTACCCATACTCATGTGCTGTAGTTTTCAGCTCTGCGTTGAAGTATCTTGCAGCCCATCTATTTCTTCAAGCCACGATGATCGGGGATGAATTTGTTTGGGGCCCTAGTTTTTCCAACTGAGGTAATGGCCAAATATGACAGACTCAGTAAATGAAGATAGATAGAGTTTGACTCAGTTTGTAGGGGCCAAATTGGTAACAGCCAAGTTGTAGTTATTTCTTGTAAAATAAGTGTCAGATTTGTTTGATTTTGTTTGAATTGAGGTTTAACGTCCCCATCAACACTGTAAAGCGTGATAGCTCAGTGGTTAGTGCACTTGCCTCTGATGCTAGAGGTCCCGGGTTCGATCCCCGGCAGCGGCGATAAAATTTCGGTGTCCGAACACGCTCCATTGGCATCATTTGCAGGGATGAATGTCATTAAGTGCACCGTCCTTCGGATCGGGATGTTAAATGGAGGCCCCCTGTGCAGGGAGAACCATCCCCTGTGCAGGTTAAAGATCCCTACCGTAATTACATGATTACTGTGTAGGCTTTCATCCTGCAAAACTGGAGTGTATGTAATTTACACCTGCGGTAATGGTCAAATGTGACCGACGCAGTATCAGAAGATAGATAGATAGATAAAGGTCATTTTGGAGACGTTGCTTCCAATTTTGTGGGACTCTTACCCCGACACTGGGATGAAATTACATCTAAAGCCCTGTCGTCCAATGAAACCAATTCACCTTATTTGCATTATCTGCTGGTTCCTAGTCTGAAGGTTATCAGTGTTGGACAAACAGGTAACCAGACCCCCCTGACCTTAAAAGGTCAGGGGGGGTCTGGTTACTTGTTTTTCCAATATTGACAATGTGCAAGCAGGGAGCCAGCAAATAATGCAAATATGGTGAATAGGGTTTATTAGCATGGACGGTCCGCCTCGCACCGCAGTTCCTGGACAGGATTAGATCCTCTAAGCGGTTTACCAGTACTATTGTGCGGGCCGGATTCAGCTCTGCGTGGAAGCATCATGCAGCCCATATATTTCTTCAAGCCCCTGTGGGCGGGGGCTGTAAATAAGTGTCAGAATCAGAATTGTAACTGGTGACATGTCAAATGACATTCATACACCAGGCATTCATCCAGAGTGTTGACTCTGTCTCGCTGCCTAAAGATGATTCATCCCCCGAAGAAAATCCAACGATACAGTACAGTCTTAGAAATCTTATTATCCCTCACGATCGTGCATGAACGAGAAAAGGATTACGCTTCGCGCACAACCCTCGCAAAACCCACGCTAGTTCCACGCTTATTTCACGTTTGTCCACGCTCGTATCTCGCAACCATCGCGATCCACGGAAAGCCTTCACGCTACACGCTTAGGTCCACGTTGGCCCACGCTACTCTCGCGCATCAATTTTTATCGAAATACATGTACATGTATAGGTTTTTGTTCATTAAATAACAACCCATTGGAATAAAAATAAAAAAAACAAAAACATTATGAATGGTTAAGTACCGTAAATTACGACTAAATGACCCGGTGAAACAAAGCATGAAATGATTATAGTGCTTCTGTGACTATGAAGAAAGAGATAGTGTTCGGTTTCCTTAAATTGGCAATTAAATTGGCAATCAAACATACATGTAGCTATCCGTAGTATTATTTACTCTCCACTTACGTAACAAACAAGTATGCTTAAGCTGCAGATAATTACATGTATGATTGATTGGCGTGGTCAAACAAAATATCGCCCAAAGAAATTTAACACCAACTGACCCGGTGAAACAAAGCATGAAATAATTACAGAATTAGGTTTTAAATGGTCCGAGACGATGAAGAAGATCGCGATGAGGCCCAAAGAAATTTATCACTTAACTTTTTTTGGAATTTTGAAGAAATATTGTGTAATTGAACCTAATTTTTTCTCCGGGTACTCCGGTTTTTGGCCCTACTCTGATTAAAAATCGGCTTCATTACGAAAACACGCCTATAAAATACAATGCCACCTTTATCGCCAAAAAAAAATGAAAATTTTAAGGTGAAAACTTGTAATATTTTTCTTATTTCTGCTGAAAATATAGATTGTGGGCACTCGTTAGAACCGCCTCATCGAGTTGTTGGTGAGACGTAAAGCTGAAAGACTCACTTTACTGCTCGTTCAGGACTTACTGCCATGCGCTGGCTCAAACTACAGTTAGCGAGGCGATTCCATTTTTTTGTAGTGTTTGTTCGTCGCTGCGATACATGTAAACGTATCTGTGACGTGACCAGCGTTATTTGCGTAAACAGTTCAGATCCTAATCTGAATGCCCGATGATTGTCTCTGATCAGACCTCGCGGTTGTGCAGGCTGATCAACTCTTGTCAGGCTCCAATCTGAGTCTTTACCGGTCATGCGAATCTTATTGTATTTGGCTGGCGCTTGCTCGAACTTTGCTTCGTGTTTAACGAGGCGATTCCATTATTTATAATAACAATCATGACATTTATATATGTAGCATAACTTGTAATAACTCCTGTTTTCGTGTGTGCGTGTTTTTTTTTTTTTTTTTTTTAAACCGTGTAGATCATGATCAGATGCCTACAAAACGGAAATGCTTTTCAAACTGCGCATACGGAAAGGCTGATCTACGCTGGTTAGGCAGGATTTGCAGGTCAATCTTGAGTTTTTGCAGGTCGTGCAAGCACTGGGTCTGATGGGTTAAAGTGACGTTCACAAGAATGATCAGCCATGACTTTAGCATACATAATTACGCCCCGCCCATCGGGGCTTGAAGAAATAGATGGGCTACGCAGAGCTGAAACCGACCGCAAACGAGTACTTGCTTGTTTATAATGGCCAAATCGAAATCGTTCTTGAGCACATAGCAAATTGTTCCCAAAGCTCTAGATATCTATATACACCACAACCTCTTGGCCCCCGCCCATCGGGGCTAAAGAAATAAATGGGCTGCATGATGCTTCCACGCAGAGCTGTATCCGATCGCACACGGAAACTGGTAAACCACTTAGAGGATCTAAGCCTGCCCAGGCAAAGCGGTGCGAGAAGGACCGCCCATGATTATAAACCCTAATGGTTTCATTGGGCGCAAGGGCTTGAGATGTCATTTCATCTCAATGTCGGATAAGAGTCCCACAAAATTGGATGCAACGTCTCATAAATTACCTATACAGTGTTGACGGGGACGTTAACCCTCAAATCAAACAAACAAACAAAACATACATAATTTTTGTTATTTGCGTAAACAGTTCAGTTCCTTATCCGAGTATCAGACGAGGTTTTCGTCGACTGATCAGTCAGAACTTTCTCGCTACACAGCTATCTTTATCACCTCACCGAGGCGTTTTGCAAAAAGTTCAGCCTTTTTCCTAAGTTTTACCGTCCAAGTTCGGTCACCATAGGCTAAGACATTACGAAAACACGCCTATTGAAATACATCGGTAAAATTTTACCACCCAAAACGGAATTTTTCAGATAAAAATCCTGATAATTTTCTTATTTCTGCTCAAAACATAGATTGTGGGTACTCGTTAGCACAACCTCGGCGAGGCGGTTGTAACGGGTACCCACTATCTAATGCATCTATATAAGAACATAAAGATTAACCCCTGTAAACCCCAGCTTCGCTATATAAAAGAGGGATTGAAGGGGGTCATAACTATATAGGCATGCATTTTTGCGTGATGAATAAAAAAGTAGTTGCATTCACAAGGTTTGTGACAGTTTGAAGGACGGACGAACGGACGGACGAACACCAGTGACGAAAATAATATACCCCCAAAAAACAATAATCAGTGACACCACCCAATGAATCGTATACCCGTTAGTTGAAAAATAAAATGTCGTAGCCGGAGCTGACTGGTTTTGGCCGTCGGTCTCATGTTCAGCATGTTTTAAAACAAACCATTGAGATCGTACATTAGCTAGCGCTCGACATGAACAAAGACCCAGAATAACATGCACTGTCAAAAGTAAGTGTTTTCGCTAATTTCACCATAGATGCGGCCACTTGTGACGGACGGACGAACAACAATGACGAAAATAATATACCCATGTTTTTTTCTTCAAAAAAACAAAAAACCAAAAAAAAAAAAAAAAAAAAAAACCGGGTATATTAAAATCAACAGCATACCCCTATTTTAATCTGTAGACTCGACCAATGAATCGTATACCTTTTTTACTGAAAATAAATGTCGCAACCGGCCTCATGTTCAGCATATTTTAAAACAAACCACTGAGATCGTACATAAGTTAGCGCTCGACATAAAACCCGTGCTACTACAAAGACCCAGACGGCCCCCGCCCATCGGGGCTTGAAGAAATATATGGGCTGCATGATGCTCCCACACAGAGCTGAAACCGACCCGCACACGAGTACTGGTAAACCGCTCATACAAAGCGGTGCGAGCCGGCCCGTCCATGCATATAAACCCTATTGGTTTCATTGGGCAACAGGGCTTGAGATGTCATTTCATCTCATTGTCGGGTAAAAGACAAAGTCCCACAAAATTGGAAGCGACGTCTCCAAAATGACCTTTACATTGTTCAAGGAGACGTAAAACCTTTATCAAACTAACAAACAAAACAAAGACCCAGAATAACATGCATTGTCAAAGGTAAGTGTATCATTTCACCATGGGTAGAACTGCGGCCACTTGTGATGGCTGAATATTGACCAGACTGCATGGATGCGCACGCCAACCTGGAAAAACGTCCACGAAAGGTGGGTGCGTGTGTTATTTCAGCGACTTCCAGTGTATTCATAGGCGAAAGGCTCATAGACATATTACGCAGGTGCGTAAAGTAAAACTAGATGAAGCTTCATACCAAATATCAAAGACCTGGGCCTTGTGGTTTCAGAGAAGAAGATTTTTAAAGATTTTCCCTATATAAGCCAATGTAAAACCAAAGGGCCCCGTGGCGGGGGCATTTTTCGTCCCAGCACTCAAATTTGAACAATCTTGGTAGGGGTCCACTAGATGAAGCTTCATACCAAATATCAAAGTCCTGGGCCTTGTGGTTTCAGAGAAGAAGATTTTTAAAGATTTTCCCTATATAAGCCTATGTAAAACCAAAGGGCCCCCGTGCGGGGGCATTTTTGGCCCCAGCACTATAATTTGAACAATCTTGGTAGGGGTCCACTAGATGAAGCTTCATACCAAATAACAAAGACCTGGGCCTTGTGGTTTCAGAGAAGAAGATTTTTTAAGTTTTTGGTGAAAAAAATCTGTTTTTGGCTCCTGTGACCTAGATGTGCAACGGACCGGAACCATTTGACCCATATTCAAACTTGACCGAGATATTGTCATGATGATCATTCTGAGCAAGTTTGATTAAGATTGGACCAAAATTGTGGCCCCTAGGGTGTTCACAAGGTTTTTATATGATTTGACCCGCTGACCTACTTTTTAACCCGATATGACCCATATTCGAACTGGACTGAAATATTGTCACAATGGTCATTCTGAGCAAGTTTCATGATAATTGGACCAAAACAGTGGCCTTCAGAGTGTTCACAAGGTTTTTCTATGATTTGACCTACTGACCTACTTTTTGACCGGACATGACCCATATTCGAACTTGACCAAGATATTGTCATGATGATCATTCTGAGCAAGTTTGATTATGATTGGACCAAAATTGTGGCCTCTAGGGTGTTCACAAGGTTTTTCTATGATTTGACCCGCTGACCTACTTTTTAAGCCGACATGATCCATATTCAAACTTCACTAAAATATTGTCACAATGATCATTCTGAGCAAGTTTGATGATGATTGGACCAAAATTGTGGCCTCTCGAGTGTTCACAAGGTTTTTCTATGATTTGACCTACTGACCTACTTTTTTACCCGACATGACCCAAATTCGAACTTGACCGAGATATTGTCATGATGATCATTCTGAGCAAGTTTGATGATGATTGGACCAAAACTGTGGCCTCTAGTTTGTTCACAAGAAAAAGTTTACGCACGACGGACGACGGACGACGCACGACGACGCCGGACATCTTACGGTCACAAAAGCTCACCATGACCTTCGGTCAGGTGAGCTAAAAAATACTTGCCTTTCGGGAGCAAATTCTTTCCGTCAAGAGTAGCATCCCATCTCGGAAAAGGTTTTTATTATTACACAGCACCACAGAAGTTTTAGGTAGATTGACAATCGACCAAAAGTTACGAAGTGCAGAAGCTTTACGATACTAATTCTAAATGATTGTCACTAATTTGTATGAAATCCAGGTTTGAGATGCCAAGTTCTGCAACGGAAGGTCAGGTGGTTTTTCTCCGTGTACTCCGGTTTTCGCCCACCTATGATTAACGATCGGCTCGATATGAGTGAAATAATCTTGAAGGGGCCGTAAAACCAAAACCAAAAAAAAAAAAAAAAAAAATGAAATCCAGGTAACGGTTTATTAAAGCCGCGCTGTTCGTGTCAGTGAGGCCAGAGTAGTGTGTAAAGGTTTACCTGCAGAATCGATCTGGTCTGGAAATGGCAAACAGGGTAGATCCCGGTCAGACGCCAAATAAAGGGCCTCTGATTAGAGTCTGCATTGTTTAGAGTTAAGGCATTTAAGGGATTAACGAACAAATGTCTGAGCTCCCATCCAGGGCCATTTTCCCAGCCTACACTCAGACAATCATTAATGCCTCGATTAAACCATCTTATTGTAATGCTGTTTTCATTATTTCTCCATTTGTTTGAATTGGAGTTTAACGGCCCAGTCAACACTATTTTAGGTCATTTTTGAGCCGGTCAGTTGACCTATCAACACTTACAGTACAGTACACATTATTTCGCCAGAAACTGACAGCTGCCCTTCTTGAATCAGCGGAAGGGAGAGAATGACCGTAGAAAAGATTTCATGATCAATCTCCACGAAGGAATGTTGCCGACACCGGCAGGAATCGAACCCGCGTCCTCCTGATCACCAGTCAGATGCGCATCCGACTGAGCTACCGAGGCCGGTGTCATTATTTCTCCATTAACCCATTTCAGACTGGAAACCCCTAAACGGGTACCCTGGCAAACAGTGCAGGCCCAGATCAGACGCCACAGAACGCGGCGTCTGATCAGGGCCTACACTGTTTGCAAAATGTTCAGCCTTTTTCCTAATCAATTTTGAAGAAAACACAACCTGACATCCCTAAATTTTTAAATGGACTCCTGCCATATATAAGCTGGAAGATTCCATTTGGTACAAGTCTTTAAACCGAGGTCCCGTCTCCGTATGACCTTAGCTGTTGGCGGGACATAAAACTAAAACTCACTCACTCCATTTGGTACAAAAAGGGTTAAACATCCCTCGCTTCTCGTGAACAACCAGTGTGACAGATTGCTTTTTTCCATGCGCTGTCTCCGACTGAGCACATGATTCCCACGACTTACCGCAGTTCGTCATGAAAGCACGTGCAGTTTTACCACACTACGTCATAATAGTGAGCACGCGCACAGTTATTGCGTGTGAAAAGGCACTTACAAGAACATAATCGCTCGTTTGAGAATTGATCTGTGCTGTCTGATCAGAGCATTTGCTGTTCCTGTGAGCATTCTGATCTCTGGGCTATTCAAAGAGCAACAAGTGAAGACTTTGACCAAAGTGGATGCATAGACTGGGGAACAGGTAATTCGATAAGACGTGTAACCATTGGAGACTCAGATCAGCCTGCGCATCCGTGCAGTCTGATCAGAGCCTTTGTTGTTCGAATAAGCCTACTATGTGGACTATTCAAAGAGCAACAAGCGAAGACTGGACATGTTGTCTAAATGCGCATGCTGATCTGATACTTCTGTCATAGAAAAAAGTCTTTGTCGTGCGCCGGCTCATGTACAAGGAAAATGTATAAGAATGCGGTCTACATATGTGTCTGTTTTAGTTTTTCGTCCCACCAACAGCTAGCTAATGTCATACAGAGCCGGGTCCTCGGTTAAAAGACTCATCCGAAAGTCTGGAGAGGCCCGGGATTGATCCGACAATCCCTGGTTTATGAGGCGAGTAACGTAACAACTATACACCGGCTATTATAATTTATTCCTCAATGACAGATTTCATGTTAAGGAGTCCGTTAACTGACTACAGATAAAGGTATGTAGTGTGCGTGTGTGTGTGTGTGTGTGTGTGTGAATTCGTCGCTTTCAACAATTTTTCAGTCATATCACGACGGTGTCTGGTTGCGACAGGGAGCTCAATGCTCACGTTTATAGTGCTGCCTCACTGCAGTATCATGTCCCAGACACATTACATGATACCACACCCAGTCACATTATCCTGACACTGGATCGACCAGTCCTAGCTCTACCCCTTAAATCTGAGTGCCAAACGAGGAGCAGCTAGTACCATTTTTTAACGACTTTGGTATGTCGCGGCCCGGGATCGAACCCGAGACCTCCCGTTCCCCGGAGCAGACACTCTACCAACTGAGCTATCGGGGCCGGTAAAGGTATGTAATAGTGGCAAATCATTATTATTTTAAATTTCTTTACACCTATTTCATGCGGCGTCTGATCTGGGTCTTCAAACCCGACACTGTGACAGGATTCCAGTCCAGATTCTGGAGATAATCAACACATTTGCGCAACACTCTGACCTCACAGCGATTAGAATAGCGCGGCTATCAATACCAGGATTTGTGACATCAACAATTTTTAATCCCCCGCCGCGAAGCGGAGCGGGGATTATAGGAATGTCTTTCGTCTATCCGTCCTTCGCGGCGGGGATTATAGGAATGTCCGTCCGTCTGTCTGTCCGTAACACTTCCTTGTCCGCCCCATATCTCCTTGACCCTTTGATAGATTTTCATTAAACTTTGATCAAGTGTTAGTCTAAGTGAGCTGATGTTCAGAACCCATAAATGAACCATGCCGACTCAAGGTCAAGGTCACAGTTGAAGGGCACGAGTTTGAAACTTGATATTTTTTTCCGTTCTATATCTCCTTTACCCTTGGAAGGATTTTCATTAAACTTTGGTCAAATATTCTTTTGAGTGAGCTCATGTGCAGAACACATAAATGAACCATGCCGACTCAAGGTCAAGGTCACAGCTGAAGGTCAAAGGTTTGAAACTTTGATTTTTGTGTCCGTTCCATATCTCTTTTATCCCATACAAGGATTCTTATTAAACTTTGGTCAATTATCCCCCTCAGTGAGCTTATGTGCAGAACCCATAAATAAACCATGCCGACTCCAGGTCAAGGTCACATTTGAAGGTCACGAGTTTAAAACTTTGAATTTTGTGTCCGTTCCATATCTCCTATACCCCTCAAAGGATTTTCATTACTTTGATCAATCACCCCCCTCAGTGAGCTCATGTGCAGAGTTCACAAATGAATCTTGCTGACACCAGGTCAAGGTCACATATAAATGTTACTAGTTACTACGCCGTATGGCTTTCCGGTCATACATTTTTTATGGCTAGGTTGCTCTCCTGGAATGTTCAAAACCAACAAACAATATTTCTTCTATAATCAATTTATTCTAGTACAGCATGCCCATTGCCAGCCTCGGTATCTCATTCAGATGCGCGTCTGACTTGGGATCAGGAGAACGCGGGTCCGATACCTGCCGGGGTCGGCAACATTCTTTTGTGGAAATTGACCATGAAATTTGTTCTGGCCTTTCGCTCCCTTCCGCTGTAATCAAGAAGGGCAGTTGTCATTCTCTGGCGAAAGAATACGCACTGTGCTGGTTAACCGTTACCGTAAAAGACTGCCCAGGAATAGTGCTGATTGGTAAACTGATCAGTTAAAAAATGACGCCCATAACGGCAATGGAAATGGAGTGTTTTATTATCAGCCGCAGTTGTAGAACGTCAATCCTTGTTTGTGAATGTTGCAAAAGCATGCTTTTTTTAACATTAGAGATGTCACTCAAAATGCTGATCAGCTGATAAGGATTGTGTTCTATCATAAAATCCCAAACACAACAAATGTCGACTGCTTTGTCATCTGCTGGTTACCATAAAAGTAATTTTGGCAAACAGTGTGGACCCTGATCAGAAAAGGTGCAGTCTCATGTGGGCCCACACTGTTTGCCTGTGTGCAAAAGGAAGTTTGCAAAATAATCAGCAGACGACATATACGTTATTTCTTGATGCTGATCGGATGGCTTCTTCAGTCTTTTGTTTGAATTTGGGTTTAATGTCCCCATTAACACTATTTAGCTCATTTTGGGGACGTTGCTTCAAAATTTGTGGGTCTTTTACCAGACACTGGACGCTCATTTAAGCTGTTGTTCAAAATGACTTTGTTTGTTTGCATTGAGGTTAACGTCCCCGTCAACACAGTGTATGTCTTTTTGGAGAGTTTGCTTCCAATTAAGTTTGATTTTTACCCGACATTGAGATGAAATGACTTCTCAAGCCCTACCACCAAGTCAAACCAAAAGGGTTTTTAAGCATGGACGGCCCGACTCGCACGGCGTTTCCTGAGCAGGCTTAGATCCTATAAGTGAATTACCAGTACTAGTATGCGGTCAGTTTCATCTCTGCGTGGAAGCATCATGCAGCCCATGTATTTCTTCAAGCCCCGATGGGCGGGGCTGTTGTTCAAAATGACTTGTAGTTTTAAATGTTTTAAGGATTTTTATTAAAGATAACCAGTAAACTTGACTTTTCTTTTCTTATATTAGAATCATTTGCTTTCAACCCATAAAAGCCGAATGGATTCTTCTCGTACCATTTGGATTAGTCCAATGGATAAACTAAGCTTGTTTTGGCTTTATTATTTTACCATAAAATTAATGTACACTACAGGTCGCGCAAAAAAGCCAGTTTTCTTTTTCACTCCGAATGCAATTTTCACAGTACTCCAAACCACTCCGCATATTTTCATCAAAACACTCGGAATGAGGAAACAAACCACTCCCAAACACTCCGCGAAATATCGAGTATACTCGGAGTTTTCCGAACGACTATACAGGTACATTTGTAATGTTTGGTCAATAATGCCCGGGGCTAATATTCCGAATGCCGGTAGAAATACTCCGAGTGGTTCAAGTTTATATTTATTCATATGATATTGGTTGTATATTAATTGTTATTATTATTATTATTATTTTACTGACAATTTTTCATTAGGTCGTTTTTCCTTCCCCTATCAAAATTTCACCTTTCTAACATGCCTCGCCAACTTTCGCGCAGCCTAACATGTATCATTTGATCCAATCTTTTTTCATGCCGGTTGGATTTTCAATTTGCACGTGCAACTAATATACCCCAGCACGGAAACGGGACCATTACGGTAAAATGCCTTACTTGAAGTTGTAATAAACAGGCATATAATGAGTATAAGGTACTCCTCGTGATATGTTCCCAAATGCAATATATATATTTATATATTTTTTTTTCTTTTTTTGGTTTGATGTTCTGTTGAAGAATTCACTTCTTTCGACCAGATCGTTGTTTTAAAGGCTGGCGGAATCCAAATTTCAAGGAGAGGAAGGGAAAAAGGAAAACATCCGAATCAGCATCTACAGCAACCATAGCCGAGCACGTGTCCGTCAGGTGGACAGGTCCGTGAGATGAACACCTAGCTTATATAAAGCAGTGGGGCTTACGAGGATTCGGGATATTCATTAGTTCTCTAATTTTTTAGACAGAAGCTTACATGTACCGATTTATGGATCTCGTAAGGATCGGCTAATTGTGGCTGTTCTTACGAGCACCAGTAGTTTACATTTGAACTAGATTTGTAAAAACATTACGGAAGCACACCTATTCAAATATATAGGATAATTTTACCACCAAATTGAAATTTTTCAGTGTAAAAACGTGATAGTTTTCTTATTTCTGCTCAAAATATGGATTATGGATACACATTGGAACCGCCTGATCGAGGCGGTTCTAACGAGTACCACTGGCTGTGTTATAGAGCAGAATAAAGAAAATAACGTTTACCCCTCTAAACCCCAGTTTTACTGTATAAAAGTGGGGTTAAAGGGGGTCAGAATTATTTAGACATGTTTTCGCGATGATACCGAACTATGTCATCTTAAAAAAAAACACGTTAGTTCTAGAGATAAGAAATACGATAAGAGCCTCCCCTGCAAGAGCAATGATTTGGTCTCTCACCGCTGTTGGGTCTCACTCGGGCATGTAAAAAAACAACGGCTATCAGGTTCTTATCTGGGTACTCCAGTTTTCGCCCATCTCAGATTGGCATTTTGATAGAAATAAATGAAATAATCTTGAGAGGGCCGCAAAACACTCCCACCCCTTAGCTCACAGTCTTTTTTTCGTCAAGACAAGTTATAGGAGAAATGACTCTATTTTATCATATTCTATGTGATTTGTTGAGTAATAAATCACAGTTTGGAGGCATTTGTAAAGAAAACTAAACCACGATTGGTGTATCTACTTTAAAGTAACCGGCAGCTTGAACTGTGATTTTATTTTGCAATTATTCACAAACTGGAGCTGATCTATTTGGATTCTAACACACTCATATTCGACAATACCATCAAATTCTCCCAACTTTTCGACTGTTTCTTCCTTTTCTTTCTACTAATACTGCGATCGGTCACATCTTACCATTACTCGCAGATGTACATTACATACACACCAGTTTTGCAGGATGAAAGCCAACACAGTAATCATGTAATTACGGTAGGGGTCTTCAACCTGCATAGGGCATGACTCTCCCTGCACAGGGGGCCTCCAGATAGCGTCCCGATCCGAAGGACGATGCCCTTTATGACATTCATCCCTGCAAATGATGCCAATGGAGCGTGTTCGGACATCGAAATTTTATCGCCGCTGCCGGGGATCTAACCTGGGACCTCTAGCATCAAATGCAAGTGCACTAACCACCGAGCTATCAAGGCACGTAATATGTTAAAAGGAATCCCGGCAAATTAAGTGATTCAGGGGGATGCGGATTCAATACCTGCCAGGAGTCGGTAGCTTTCTGTCGTGGAAATCGATCATTACAACTTTTCTACAGTCATTCTCTCCATTCCGCTGACGGCCCCCGCCATCGGCGCTTGAAGAAATAGATGGGCTGCAAGGTGCTTCCACGCAGAACTGAAACCAACCGCACACTAGTACTGGTTGGCTGCTTAGAGGATCTAAGCCTGCCCAGGCAAAGCAGTGCGAGTCGGACCGTCCATGCTTGTAAACCGTATTGGTTTCATTGACCGACAGGGCTTGAGATGTCATTTCATCTCAATGTCGGGTAAAAGTCCCACAAAATTGGAAGCAACGTCTCTAAAATGACCTATAGAGTGTTAACGGGGACGTAAACATCAAATCAAACAAACAAACAAATCCTTTCCGCTGAGTCAAGGGCACTTGCCAGTTTCTGGTGAAAGAATTTGCACACTGCAGCCTATTAGTTAAACGCTTACGTAGCCAATAGGTCTGCACAGGAAGTGTTGACAGCTAAAAGAATGACCTAAAATAGTATTGACTGGACCGTCAAACTCTTATACAAAAAAAAAAAAGGAGTGACGTTCTACAACTGCGGCTGTTCGGTCACGCTCTTCTTCGCTGAGATTTATTGCACAATAAAACACTCCATTTCCATTGCCGTTATGGGTGTCATTTTTTAACTGATCAGTTTACCCATCAGCACTATTCCTGGGCAGTCTTTTACGGTAACTGTTAACCAGCACAGTGCGTATTCTTTCGCCAGAGAATGACAACTGCCCTTCTTGATAACAGCGGAAAGGAGAGAAAGGCCAGAACAAATTTCATGATCAGTCTCCACAACAGCATGTTGCCGACCCCGGCAAGTATCGGGCCCACTTTCTCCTGATCCCAAGTCAGACGCGCATCCGAATGAGATACCGAGGCTGGCAATGGGCGTGATGTACTGGAATAAAATGATTATAGAAGAAGTTGTGTTTGTTGGTTTTGAACATTCCAGGATGAGCAACGTAGCCATCAAAAATGTATGACCGGAAAGCCATACGGCGTAGTAACCTTCCAATGTGAACTTGACCTGGTGTCAGCAAGATTCATTTATGAACTCTGGACATGAGCTCACTGAGGGGGATAATTGATCAAAGTTTAATGAAAATCCTTTGAGGGGTCTAGGAGATATGGAACGGACACAAAATTCAATGTTTCAAAGTCGTGACCTTCAAATGTGACCTTGACCTTGTGTCGGCATGGTTCATTTATTGGTTCTGCACATAAGCTCACTGAGGTAAAAGAATGGGGTAAAAGAGATATGGAACGGACACAAAAATCAAAGTTTCAAAGCTCTTGTCCTTCAGCTATGACCTTGACCTTGAGTCGGCATGGTTCATTTATGGGTTCTGCACATGAGCTCACTCAAAAGAATATTTGACCAAAGTTTAATGAAAATCGTTCCAAGGGTAAAGGAGATATAAAACGGACAAAAAATACCAAGTTTCAAACTCATGACCTTCAACTGTGACCTTGACCTTGAGTCGGCATGGTTCGTTATGGGTTCTGAACATCAGCTCACTTAGACTAACACTTGACCAAAGTTTAATGAAAATCTATCAAAGGGTAAAGGAGATATAGGGCGGACAAGAAAGTGTTACGGACAGACAGACGGACGGACATTCCTATTATCCCGCCGCGAAGGACGGATAGACGAAAGACATTCCTATAATCCCCGCTCCGCTTCTCGACGGGGGATTAAAAATTATCGCTGTGAGGTCAGAGTGTTGCGCAAATGGGTTAATTATCTCTAGAATCTGGACTGGAATCCTGTTGTCGGGTTTGAAGACCCAGATCAGACGCCGCATGAAATTGGAAGTAAAGAAATTTAAAATAATAATGATTTGCCACTATTACATACCTTTATCTGTAGTCAGTTAACAGACCCCTTAACATGAAATCTGTCATTGAGGAATAAATTATAATAGCCGGTGTATAGTTGTTACGTTACTCGCCTCATAAACCAGGGATTGTCGGATCAATCCCGGGCCTCTCCAGACTTTCGGATGCGTCTTTTAACCGAGGACCCGGCTCTGTATGACATTAGCTGTTGGTGGGACGAAAAACTAAAACAGACACATATGTAGACCGCATTCTTATACATTTTCCTTGTACATGAGCCGGCGCACGACAAAGACTTTTTTTCTACTACAGAAGTATCGGATCAGCATTTGCATCTAGACAACATGTCCAGGCTTGTTGCTCTTTGAATAGCCCACATAGTAGGCTTATTCGAACAGCAAAGGCTCTGATCAGACTGCACGGATGCGCAGGCTGATCTGAGTCTTCAATGGTTACACGTCTTATCGAATTACGTGTTCCCCAGTCTATGCATCCACTTTGGTCAAAGTCTTCACTTGTTGCTCTTTGAATAGCCCAGAGATCAGAATGCTCACAGGAACAGCAAATGTTCTGATCAGACTGCACAGATCAATTCTCAAACGAGCAATTAAGTTTCCTGTAAGTGCCTTTTCACACGCAATAACTGTGCGTGTGCTCACTAGTATGACGCGGTATGGTTAATCTGCACGTGCTTACATGACGAACTGCGGTAAATCGTGGGAATCCTGTGCTCAGTCGGAGACAGCGCATGGAAAAAAGCAATCTGTCACACTGGTTGTTCACGAGAAGCGAGGGATGTTTAACCCTTTTTGTACCAAATGGAATCTTCCAGCTTATATATGGCAGGAGTCCTTTTGAAAATTTAGGGGCGTCAGGTTGTATTTCTTCAAAATTTATTAGGAAAAGGGCTGAACTTTTTGCAAACAGTGTAGGCCCTGATCAGACGCCGCATTCTTCGGCGTCTGATCTGGGCCTGCACTGTTTGCCAGGGTACCCGCTTAGGGGTTTCCAGTCTGAAATGGGTTAATGGAGAAATAATGAAAACAGCATTACAATAAGATGGTTTAATCGAGGCATTGATGATTTGGGAAAATAGCCCTGGATGGGAGCTCAGACATTCGTTCGTTAATCCCTTAAATGCCTTAACTCTAAACAATGCAGACTCTAATCAGAGGCCCTTTATTTGGCTTCTGACCGGGATCTACCATGTTTGCCATTTCCAGACCGGATCGATTCTACAGGTAAACCTTTACACACTACTCTGGCCTCACTGATACGAACAGCGCGGCTTTAATAAACCGCTACCTGGATTTCATACAAATAAGTGACACTCATTTAGAATTAGTATCGTAAAGCTACTGCACTTCGTAAGTTTTGGCCGACTGTCAATCTACCGAAAACTTTCTATGGTGCTGTGTAATAATAAAAACCTTTTCCGAGATGGTATGCTACTCTTGAATTGGCCCCCGCCCATAGGGGCTTGAAGAAATATATGGGCTGCATGATGCTTTCACGCAGAGCTGAATCCGGCCCGCACACTAGTACTGGTAAACCGCTTAGAGGATCTAAGCCTGTCCAGGAACCGCGGTGCGAGGCGGACCGTCAATGTTAATAAACCCTATTGGTTTCATTTGGCGACAGGGCTTGAGATGTCATTTCATCTCAATGTCGAGTAAAAGTCCCACAAAATTGAAAGCAACGTCTCCAAAATGACCTTTACAGTGTTGACGGGGACGTTAAACCACAAATAAATCAATCAATCAATGCTACTCTTGAAGGAAAGAATTTGCTCCCGAAAGGCAAGTATTTTTCTTTTACTTTACGCACATGCCTTTCGCCTATGGAAGTCGCTGGAATAACACACGCACCCACCTTTCATGGACGGTTTTTCCAGGTTGGCGTGCGCATCCATGCAGTCTGATCAATATTCAGCCCTCACAAGTGGTCGCAGTTCTACCCATGGTGAAACTTATCTTTGACAGTTATGTTATTCTGGGGTTTTGTTTTGTTTGTTAGTTTGATTGAGGTTTAACGTCCCCGTCAACACTGTAAAGGTCATTTTGGAGACGTCGCTTCAAATTTTGTGGGACTTTTTGTCTTTTACCCGACAATGAGATGAAATGACATCTCAAGCCCTGTTGCCCAATGAAACCAATAGGGTTTATATGCATGGACGGGCCGGATCGCACCGCTTTGCATGGGCAGGCTTAGATCCTCTAAGCGGTTTACCAGTACTCGTGTGCGGGTCGGTTTCAGCTCTGCGTGGAAGCATCCTGCAGCTCATATATTTCTTCAAGCCCCGATGGGCGGGGGCCGTCTCGGTCTTTGTAGTAGCACGGGTTTTATGTCGAGCGCTAACTAATGTACGATCTCAGTGTTTTGTTACATGCTGAACATGAGGCCGGCTGCGAATTTATTTTCAGTAAAAGGGTATACAATTCCTTGGTCGAGTCTACTGATGAAAATAGGGATGTGTTGTTGATTTTAATTTACCCGTTTTTTTTTTTTTGTTGTTTTTTTTTTGGAAGAAAATAAACATGGACATATTATTTTCGTCATTGTTGTTCGTCCGTCCGTCATATGTGGCCGCAGTTCTATCCATGGTGAAATGAGCGAAAACACTTACCTTTGACAGTGCATGTTATTCTAGGTCTTTGTTCATGCCGAGCGCTAGCTAATGTACGATCTCAATGGTTTGTTTTAAAATATGCTGAACATGAGACCGACGGTCAAAACCAGTCAGCTTCGGCTACGACATTTTATTTTTCAGCTAAAGGGTATACGATTCATTGGGTGGTGTCACTGGTTATTGTTTTTTGGGGGTATATTATTTTCGTCACTGGTGTTCGTCCGTCCGTCCGTCCTTCCAACTTTCACAAACATTGGGAATGCAACTACTTTTTTTATTCATCACGCAAACATGCCTATATAGTTTTGACCCCCTTCAACCCCACTTTTATATAGCGAAGCTGGGGTTTACTCGGGTTAATCTTTATGTTCCCTACAGGGCTCGAGAAAATGTCGGTTTTTCGGTTCCGGACCGAATTTGGCTGCCATAAACCGATTTGGCTTCAGAAGAAGATTAAAAAATCGGTCCATAATTCTATAACATTTTTAAAAAATCGGTTCGAAAATTTTCGCTAAATCATTACATTGTAAAAACAAGCTGACCGTTTGCCACTGATAATCCAAGCATGTATACAAAAATCGCCTACAGCGCAAGGTGTTAGACGGGTTCATTATCTAACTAGGTGAAACTCGGACAAGTCCACGTCGGGTTCTTTGATCTTATCACAGCGAAATTTGACCCGTGTGTCAAAATTATTAAACCGTGAACACTGGCCTCAGGCGTTATCGGCAAGCTGGTAAGGTGAGAAAATTAGGTGAATCAATGCAGGACATACGCTAGTTTGTTTGCATAAGCCATTAATTTATGGCTTACTATAGAACCGGTATTTGAATATAATTTTTTTCACAGGGCACAATTTTCAATACACACCTGTCATGTCTGAACATTGCGTGTTAAGCCTTCGAGAGAAAATGCTTTCTTTCACCCATCCTAAACAATATTTTTATTTAAGGAATAGGAGCTTTTTTCGCACCATTGAAACCAATAGCATAAACCACGTGTGTATTACGCCCTTTAATCACTCAAAATGCAACCGCATGACGTGATTTTCCGATCACGTGGCTTCAATATCGGTTTCCATTTGTAGACAAAGCGATTTGTTTCAGGCTTGTGTAATCGTGAAATATGTATTTATATTCTTTAAAACTGGGTACGGCCATGTAAGATTTTCAGTAACTCTCGTTCTGCGATCTTTTGGTTCGAGAGTAAAGAAATGTTTTTCGATTTTTAACCCATTCGAAACATTTTTTTTTTAGAAATACGCACTATTAAAATCAATGACATAAAACAGGTGTGTGTTTAACGTCCTTGACTACATCTATGTGTATTGTGTATTACGTCAATTTCCACCCACATGGCCGCATTATCTGTCGCCATTTGTAAAAAAAAAATAAAATGCGTGAAATAAAAGAAATATTTGAGAGGTTTTAAAAAGGGGGGAAAATATAGTGATTATCGAACTGGTCTTTGAGTTTGACTGCCCCACGTCGGTTGTTTCCCTTTAGCGGTTTTCACGTTCTGAGTGAGCCGGATATTGGGAAAATGAAAGTAGATGAAATCTGTCGTAGAAAATGATGAAAGTAGATGAAATCTGAGCGATGTGAGCAATAATTGTTGTTAATAATCGAGATACTGGTGCTCATATCCGTTGACAAGTGTAAGAGCAACAGCGCAAATCGCCAAGGACGTTTACGGAAATTACCGAAACAGATCGGCAATTTCCGTATTTTTCGGGGAAATCTGGCTGGACCGATTTGGATTCTTCAGTTTCTCGAGCCCTGGTTCCCTATATAGATTGTGGGTAACCGTTACAACCGCCTCGTCGAGATTGTGCTAACGAGTACCCACAATCTATGTTTTGAGTAGAAATACGAAAAATTATCAGGATTTTCATCTGAAAAAATTCCATTTTTGGAGGTACAATTTTGCCGATGTATTTCAATAGGCGTGTTTTCGTAATGTCTTAGCCTATGGTGACCAAACTGGACTGTAAAACTCGCACGAACTGCAAAGACTCGGGACTTGTAGACCGGAAAAAAAACCTGCGCGCTCATATTTCAAACGCCTCGGTGAGTCGATAAAGTAAGCCGTGTAGTGAGAAAGATTCTGACTGATCAGTGTTTGTAAATCCGACCCAGTACCTTGCGCCGGCCAAAGCCTGCAGGCTCCTTTTGAAACGCCTCGGTGAGGTAATAGAGATAGCTGTGTAGCCGGAAAAGTTGTGACTGATCAGTCTATGAAAACCTCATCAGGTACTCGGATAAGGAACTGAACTGTTTACGCAAATAACAAAAATTATGTATGTTCTGTTTGTTCGATTTGAGGGTTAACGTCCCCGTCAACACTGTATATGTCATTTTGGAGACGTTGCTTCCCATTTTGTGGGACTCTTACCCGACATTGAGATGAAATGATATCTCAAGCCCTGGCGCCCAATGAAACCATTAGGGTATATAATCATGGACGGTCCTACTCGCACTGCTTTGCCTGGGCAGGCTTAGATCCTCTAAGCGGTTTACCAGTACCCGTGTGCGGTCGGATACAGCTCTGGGTGGAAGCATCATGCATCCCATTTATTTTTTTTTCAGCCCTGATTGGCGGGGGCCAAGAGGTTGTGGTGTATATAGATATCTAGAGGTTTGGGAACAATTCGCTATGTGCTCAAGAGCGATTTCGATTTGGCCATTATAAACAAGCAAGTACATGTACTCGTGTGCGGTCGGTTTCAGCTCTGCATAGCCCATTTATTTCTTCAAGCCCCGATGGGCGGGGCGTAATTATGTATGCTAAAGTCATGACTGATCATTCTTGTGAACGTCACTTTAACCCATCAGACCCAGTGCTTGCACGATCTGCAAAAACTCAAGATTAACCTGCAAATCCTGCCTAACCAGCGAAGATCAGCCTTTCCGTATGCGCAGTTTGATTAGCATTTCCGTTTTGTAGGCATCTGATCATGATCTATATACACTGTTTAAAAAAAAACAAAAAAAAAACGCACACACACAAACAGGAGTTATTACAAGTTATGCTATATATATAAATGTCATGATTTTTAGCTCGTCTGTTTTTTGAAAAAAAACTTTCGAGTTATTGTCATCACTCCGGCGTCTGCGTTGTCATTGTCGTCGTCTGGCGTCGTCGTTCCAAAAAAACTTAACCTTGGCTATAACTTAAAAAGTATTAGACCTAGCCTCATGAAACTTCATACACACACTCATCATCACAAGAGCTACATTTTGACCAAGGACCATAACAACATTGTTGATTTTGGCTGAATTATCTCCCCTTTTCCAATTTTTTTCTGAAACACATTTTTGCTCTCATTTTAATACAATTCACAACAGAGCCTTCAAACTTCACATGAATGTTCCTTGGGACAAGACCTTTTCAGTGATACCACACTTTTTGATCTGTGACCTTGACCTTTGAACTTTGGCCTATTTTTCGAAAATTTAACCGAAAACCTTAACCTTGACCATATTTCCAACAGTATTTGGCCTATATACCTTCATGAAACTTCATACACATACTCACCATCACAAGAGCTACATTCCCTACAAGTTTTATAACTCCATCTTGCAATTTGATTGAATTATCTAACTCTATGATGCAATTTCACTGATTTGTCTATGTGACATGGAAAAACAGACGAGCATGGCGCCGCTTGCGGTGCTCTTGTTATTATAAATAATGGAATCGCCTCGTTAAACACGAAGCTAAGTTCGAGCGAGCGCCAGCCAAATACAATAAGATTCACATGACCGGTAAAGACGTAGATTGGAGCCTGACTAGAGTTGATCAGCCTGCACAACCGCGAGGTCTGATTAGAGACAATCATCGGGCATTCAGATTGGGATAACGCTGGTCATGTCATAGATACGTTTACATGTATCGCAGCGACGAATAAACACTACAAAAAATGGAATCGCCTCGCTAACTGTAGTTTGAGCCATTAAGTCCTGAACGAGCAGTAAAGACCTCACAGCCTGTGCACCCGCTCAGCCTCATCTGGACCAGCCTGCGCATTCGCGCAGTCTCATCTGCAGCATCTGAGGAATGAAAAGAGGGAAGTTAAAACATGCTAAGTTCTGCACCGAAAGGTCAAGCGGATTTTCTCCGGGTAAGCCGAGTTCCGCCCACCTTTGATTAAGGATCGACATCTTGAAAGAGCCATATTACCACACTACACCTACCAAAAAAGATGGGTCAATTTAGGAGTGTTTACGAGATGCAATCTTGCATTTTCTAAACTCTATCTGTCTGTCTGTCCATTGGTCTATCTTGTCTGTCTGTGTCTATCTGTTTGTCTGTCGGTCGGTCGACCAATGTCCAAGACGGATGTCCGAATTTTGATTGAAAGGCAAAAAAACATGGAAACTTCAAAACATTTAATGCGACATCAAATAGAAACATCAAACAACACGCGACCAAACATCGGAAGACAAAACATCTTGAATGTCACACACACAGACAAACACACATACACAAAGACAAAACATCGAAAAAAAATCGTCTTTTTTTGTATAGGAGGTTTTTTCGTGACGTACTTCCGGTTCTAAAAATAGAACGGGAAAAGCCCTGGCCGTTATCTGCCGTATTGCTTCAAAGGCAGTGGGACAGATAAAGTGTTAATTACAGCGTAAAACAGTGGAATTCTTTTTAAACTTTTGGCGAATTCTAATGTAAGATAATGGGAGAATCACCAATATGCTGCCAGATGTGAAATTTCGCATTACGAAAACGATATATTGTACATTTCCACCAACAGGGTCTCTCTCTCTCTCTCTCTCTCTCTCTCTCTCTCTCTCTCTCTCTCTCTCTCTCTCTTCTCTCTCTCTCTCTCTCTCTCTACAGGTAAATGTAAATAACAGTTTGCCGTTAAATAACACCACGTCAACCGACATGTTGTAGCGTGTCAACAACGTCGTGTCTACATCAAACCGACTTCAAAGCAATGCACTGAATTTGACTTTGCAACGTCGATGAAACGTCAGAACATTGCGATGGCGATAACATGGCGTTGCTTAATAAAATGTCATTTGCCCAGTGCTCGGACCCATCAAGACTCAGTGGGATTGGAACATTAAGTTCAAAACAAACGTAGAACACCCTTTCAGTAGAACACCCTGTCTTTATTTGCTAGAAATAAAATATTGTTTAAACCAAAACAATCGTAGCCTGTCCACAGGAATATTCAATTTATTAAAATTGCACATGTAGATAGATCGCTGGACATTTTTTAACTGCTCTTCTAGACTCTTTTTTAAATTGCACATGTAGACAGATCGTTGGACAGTTTTCTCGATCGATCGATTGATCGATCGATAGATAGATCTAAGGTCTATCCGTATGTGATAGCCGCAGTATACTTGGATACCGAATAAAACGAAAAGTTACGTAAAAAACTTATTTTGTAAGTAAGCTTTCGTGAATAACGGTATCTCAAGCCGTTGACATGGGTCATTCACAAACAGATTTTCGTCAATTAAAAACGGATTTAGGATAAATGAATTTCGGTAATAAAAGCAAAATATCATTCTTTCCTTCTCTTGGCATTATTTCAATGTAAACGTGTATATTTTCTCTCAAAATGTCTAAATATTGATAGCATTTTAAGTTCCGCCAATACATTTAAATAGCGATGGCCATTTCAATTGACGGCCAGTGCTTTGCGCATGCGCAAGAATGACGTAATTAACGGAATTCCTAAAACCTCCTATACAGAAAACGGACCGGGAAAACACATGAGCATATAAAAGATAAATTCTTCAACACTGATACACTGCGCCATTCAACCGTGTTTGTTTTAAACCTTTTCCCTTTTTCATTTCCAATAACTTTCGTTATTTTTTTTTTTTTTTTTTTTTGTTCTTCTTTTTTTTTCATAATTAATTATGAGTTGTACACACAGGTAATAATTAAATACACTCCGCGTAACTTTCGCATGGATTTCGCGGCAAAGATAACCTGCGGCAAAGAGGTAAAGCTTCCGAAACACTCGGAATATGCTCCGCGAATCGCGAACGACGACGGTTCGCGGAGTGTTTGCGAGTAAAACACTCCGAATAATTTTCAGATTCGGAATGTTTTAGAGGGCCAAAAGAATCATGCGAAATGAAGAAATTCGGAATAAAGAGTCTTTCGGCTGTTCTGCGCGACCTGTACTGTAGCAAACAGTGCAGAACCAGTTAAGATGCCGCATAATGCTGGATCTGCGCCGCTTTCCGGGACGCTTTCCGGGACGCAAGGCTTAAAGTGTACATGTATATTGGTTAATCCTAATAATGGACGCATTTGAGAGGTCAGAGCACAGGTTTCCTTAAAGAAATTAATCAAGACTCGGTTCTTGGTCTGTATCGCATCCGTGCGACAAAGTATATTTTACGTATCCAAAACGGCTACTTTTCTGATGAAAATCCCTGATTTTCATTTATTTGTACGGCAAACATATGTTGTGGGTGCTCGTTAGAACTGCCTCTAACGAGTAGCCACAATCTATGTCTGAGAACAAATATGAGAAAAATAATTTATACCCCCGTAAACCCCATTTTCTCTATATAATGTGGGGTTTAGGAGGTGTTCATTTCACGGACTTGTTAACGTGATGTGTCAATCAATGGCGTCGTGCGTCATAAAGAACTTTTTATTGTTGTAGAACATGAACTTGAGTCATAAGTCATAGGGCAACATACTTTGTGTGAGCTGATAAAAGTCAGTATTCTAAAACTGAACTTTACACAGGTATGTATGATGAACGACCCCGGTTCGATGCAGTCCGTTCCCGTGCTCTTTCGGCCTTAAATGTCAGCCACTGCTGTATTCAGTCTAATGCCCACAATGGGCACGTGCTTCAGGATCGGCTGTGGGTATGTGCGTGAGTCCATGCATCCGTTAGATACTCTTTTTGATACATAATAACATATATAAGTGACGATATGCCTTTTGAATCGTATATGCAAGGGTTTTAAAAATTCGTTAATATCCATGCGGGGTTTGTGTTTATTGTATGAATTCTTCATGAAGAAATTTTTTCTCCTCTAGATCATACCTCTTTCCTGCAAATAGTAAGTACAGTAAGTAAGATACATATATCTCAATAACAATATGTATGGTCATTCCGAGCGAGCACACTACAGCAGGCCAACGTCGGTCCGACAGTGATGCGACAATGTTAACACGTCATGTCATTGTAGACCCAACGTTGGGCTGCAAATTTTGTATATGCATGTGTGCAAAAAAAAAAAAAAAAAAAAAAACATGCATCCCGGGTCATGCTGATAAACTTCATCGGGATTATGACCAAAGGTATAACTCTCTAAAGTTATTTGTGTTTTTGCGATAATTACTTTCTGCCCCATTTAATAAAATAAATGTACAATTTGCGGCAAAAAAAAACAGGTTCAATACAGGTATTTCTCGCAAAACGAAAGATAGATAATCCTCTTCGCGTTTACCGTTAATCTTTTCCACGCTCGCGATCACGCTCGCGTTGCGCGAGCTCACGTTGGTTCTCCACGCTCCACGCAAAACCCGCGCTAGTTCCACGATTACTCCACAGAAAACCCACGCTAAAAAGTCACGTGACATTCGAAATTCATCACGCAGGATCGTGAGGGATAATAAGATTTCTAAGACTGTACTGTAGAACATTTCATTTCAAACAATCAAATTCGGGTTCTTTGTAAGATTGAAATCATCATTGAATACATTTTTATGTTTTGGGTGGATGGCATACACCTCAAATTACCTTAGGCCTGTAAAGCCATTTTCTAATGGAATTCATCTTTCACGCTTGCCTGCCTTTAGTTGATCAGATAAATCTGTCATTCCGTAAATCAGAAAAAATATCTCCGTCTTCCACCTTTTATTTTGCGTTTGTAAAATCTCGTTCAAGTTTGCGAGAACTGAATCCGGAACAGCACGTCCAGAATTAAACCACATGTGCTGGATTCAGAGCATATCGTATTTACTGATAGATAAGTTCATCTGTGCCAAAAGATCTAAGTGTAGATTCTGTAGAAGCTTTATTAAACGTCGTAGACAGACACATACAACTCTGATGAGAGCTAGAACTGACTGCCAAAATCACAGGTCCTGGTGTATGAATGTCATTTGACGTATCACCAGTAACAATTTTCTGAATATTCATCTACCTGTCTGATACTGATATAGGGTTTAATAGTTGTCTTTTAATTCTTTCAGTCACGTATTTTTCATTCAACCCATGCTTGATGTAACAATGAATTGACCCTGCAAAACGAAAGGGAGTCTTATCTAACTATCTATCTTCGACTATTTATCTTTGATCACTGCCTACGCCCTCGATCGCAAGCATTATTGAAAAAAAAAACTTACAGAAGTGAAGGCAATGATCAGAAATCGATGCAGTTACCTCACACCTCCAATCCAAGGCATCAAATCTGGTCTGGTCTGATCCTTTTCGCTGCTTCGACCCTGTCACTGAAAGTGATTATGAAATAGTTTCTCCGCCAGTCTCCCGGTGATCCAAGAAAATATACAGAATGATATTGAGATTGGTCTTTCTTCCAGTTTCGTCTTAATCCCACTAAAGAAAACACGCCTATGTAATTTTGACCCCCTTGAACCCCATTTTTAAATCGTAAAACTGCATTTTTATATCGCAACCCTTTCTAGAACATATTTACAGGGTAAACCTTATTTTTCTTATTTCTGCTCTAACATATACAATGTGGGTACTCGTTAGAACCGCCTCAATGAGGGGGTTCTATAGAGTGCCCACAATCTATATTTTGAGCAGAAATAAGAAAAATATCACAAATTTTCATCTTAACATTTTTATTCTTTTCGGTGGTAAACTTTACAATGTATTTGTATACGCGTGTTTTCGTAATGAGGAGGTGACACAGGCGGTGTAGATTATATACAATCCAGATTTGTTGGATCAAAGCATACACAGTAATCATGTAATTACGGGAGGGTCTTTAATGCAGATGGAATGACTCTTCCTGCACAGAGGGCCTCCAGTGACATTCATCCCTGCAAATGATGGCATTGGAGCGTGTTCGGACGTCGAAATTTTATTTCCGCTGCTGGGGATCGGATCAACCTGGGGCTTCTAGCATCAGAGGTAAGTGCACTAACCACTGAGCTATCACACTCCTATGATATTTCTTCTCATATATATAAAGCGAGCAAAAAGTCATCAATTAAACGAAAATGAACATGGTCCAAAAGAATATTTCCACAATATCGAATGGTGTTCTTGTTTTAGTAAATACTTTTCTTCCTTTGTCCTAAAACATTGATATTAAATTAGTCTTCTTTTACGAATCTTTGTTTGCAAGTTATTGCTTTTCAGGTCGAAATATTATCTTCGGAAACATAAATATGAAAATATAGGTCTAATAAGCTTCTCTTGTGATAACCAATTTATGAACGGCATTGGGTCGTGGACTCGCTAGGGTCTATTTACAATGTATGCCCCATCGGGGCTTGGAGAAATAGTTTGCACTGCATGGTGCAGAGCTGAAACCGACCAAACCTGAGTACTGGTACATCGCTTCGAATGGCTAAGTTTGTCCAGGCAAAGTGAAACGATTTGGATCACTCCTTGAACCATAGCAGTTATTATTATTTATTATTTATTTTTATTTTTACTTTTTATTTATA